>OY754962.1:42900751-43245751 GCA_963576555.1 Ferdinandea cuprea | reverse complement strand
ATCTAGTTTGTGGTGGACAGCTGGGGCCAGTTAGCCAAAGACCGCACTAATTGGAGAGTCTTAGCTGTGGAGGCCCATGTCTCCCCCAAACCGCCTAAATAAGTAAGACAAAAGCAAAGCTCTGTTGAAATGCTTCCAAAACCAGAGTCCAAAGTTTAATTTACATAGAAATTTAGTGCTCGTGGGTTTATTTAGTTCTTCAACTTACGCTTGCATTTTGTGCACGTATCTTCTTAAGACACCCTTCCAACCACGTGCGAATCGTCTGCTTTGCCACTTCTTCTTCAATTATATATTCAAATTCTTCTCGAGCTAAAAGTTCTTCAAGCTGCAACGCCTTCCGAATGTCCACCGAACGGTACGATAGCATACTAAAAAAAAATACTGATTCACATATCTGATCATAAATGTGGTCCAAAACTTACTTGATAACATCATGAAAGGTAACGTCTTCTCCATTGTGCAGCTTGTCTAACTCATAGCACATGTACTTGAACAATAGTCTATCCTTTTGCGGATCACATTCCAATCGTCCCTTAAGCAGTCGCAGTATAAACTTAACTCGTCGTACGGGGATTACGCCCCTCTGATGAATGTCAACGACGTTCCATGTATTTTGAAAGTTTCTTATATCAGCATACGAGAGTAAGGCATCTTCTTCATTCGAATAGAACAGCGAAAAGTTCTCCATGATAATAGCTGCAAGATTACAATGCATAAACAGACACAGTTTTAATAGAAATACATACCCACTAGGAGATTTAGAACGATATACGTGATAATAACATAGAACGTACAAAAGTATATCAAGCTTGCGGTAAAGTTTCCGCAATCCGTTTCCCAGTAATTAAGACCAGGGGTACAATAAGGCGGTTGAATCATACAGTCGTGCATGATTTTATTCCAATCTTCTCCGGTAACGATCCGAAACAGCATGGCTACGCCAGTTACTGGTGATCCGAAATTCGCTCGTCGACCAATGCCTTCGCCATACTTGACCGTTCCAAATAGTATGGTTCCGGCAAGCGCATAGAAAAACACTAACAAAAACATTCCGAATATAATAAAAAAAGATTTGCACACGGACACCCCAACCGTCAACATCAACATCTTAAGTGTTGTATGCTTGCCCGTAATGGTGAAGAACCGAAGGATTACTACCATAAAACCGATAAAGTAGGAGAGATCACTCTGCAATGGCAAAGCAAATTGTATTGTGCTGTGAATAAAGTTCGGCCGTACTTTAGCTTTGAATCGTTATTATTATCTTACCCTCAAAATAGTTTGTAAGAAGATCCAAACAACTCCGGCCACAGTGACTAGCAAGTCGTATCGATTTCTTCGCGACTGCCAATAACCGCGAGGTGTGAAAGCTATGTTCTTCATAACGACTTCGATGACGAACACAAACGTCAGAACCGTACTCACAACGACGAGGCGTTCCGTATGCACCTCATCTTTGATCCACTATAAAGGAAAAAAAAACTGATGGGAATTGTACCTATTATGGCTAAATATTCTACTTACAGTTATTGACAGTAGCATACTGTTTATCAAAACGACAACTGCTATGCATCTTTTGAAAACAATATGCTGCGTGATATCATAGGTAAAGGCTCGAATCTTCCGACCATCCGGTCTTGGCGGCAGATGCAAAGGCTGGGCAATCTTTAGTCGCTTTTTAAGATCACACCATCGCCGCTGATCGACAGTCAGAAGAGCTGTTCCTTTATTCTCCGAATAGTTTGCAATCACAACGCCCACAAACAATGTCAATCCAATCATGCATCCAAGGAAAATGTAGATGTGTATGTAAATTGCGTGAATCTGCAATATATATATATATGACTGCTAGTCAACAAAATATGTGCGTTCAACCAACCGGTCCGACAGCTTTTATAAGCACATCTCTAACATCTAGCCATCCCTTGAAGGACAACACCTCAAACAAAGTCAACATCGCATCGCCAATGTTATCGAAATTAAATCGCCTTGGATTAGCCCATACGCGTGGCACCAACATTGACGGATAAGATTCGTTGACGCCCGGTATAAGTTTCATCTTTGTCACGAATACCCTCCTCATAAAGACTCCCACACAGTCCTTGCGTCTGATAATTGTTGGGTCATTACATCGGGCCAAACGTCCTCCGTACAGCTGGACTCCGTAACTAGCAAAAATAAACATTAAAAGGATCAACAATGTCGATACCAATAAGATCTCCTTGAAGCCCCGACACAGCTCATAAACAACTTTCCGCATATGTGGCACCAATGTAAAAATTCGAAGCGGTCGAACGCAACGCAAAATCATCAATAGTTGGGCAGCGGAATTCGTCGGGACATTCTGTGGCATCCAACATAGAAATGAAGTCGAAACGATGTAAATAAACACATCTAACGCTGAGGCCACATCTTTAATATACGCTTTCGGTGTAAAAAATAGGCCATCAGCTAGAATTTTTAGAGCCAACTCTAGACTCATAAAGACCACAAAGGCATATTCGGCTATCTGTAATGCTGGATGATCCATAACGCGATAACTCGGAGTCTCAAACATCATCGAAATGCAGGAGAGTGTTGTTACGAAAATCATCACCCAGTCGAGGTAGGTAACAAGGCCAAGAAAATTGCTACAAAAACATTTCGTCTACACAAAGGAACTTATTGGAACTATTGATTGATTGCGATATACTCACTGTAAACTTTTGTATTGCACTTTTCGCTCCTTGCCGGTGAGAGGGTCCTTCAAGCGGGCATCATAACGTCCATGGACGATCTTTTGGCATACCTTGCGGAATCGGCTTTCCCGTGGTACCAAAAACAACGGGGTATCGAAGAATGGATGATTTTCTCGTAAGTCTTCTTCGCGTTGATTTCGTCGCATCTCTGCTTGTTGACGTTTCGCTTGCAGTAGTTTGATATCCAGGTCATGAGGACGCGCACGGGACGATGTGACACGGGAAGCTGCCCCAATATCACCGTTCTCCATAAGGTGTTCATAGGTTTGCTTCAGTTTAATCGAACCAGATCGTACGCTTCTTCGAATCGAACGGGATCCAAATCTAAAAGTATACATTTATTTTCAGAATAGATGAGGTTTACGCTCCATTTAAAGGTTAAAGCTGACTTTTTCTGGTCGACTCTCCACTGTTTCGTGTGTGTAATTGTCCCCTGCGGCTTGAGCCCACTTTTTGCTCCCACCACCGGCAACATCGCTGAGTCGCCCAACATAAGGCGTTGATTATTGGAATCGCTGAAAATGTTCCTTTGTAGAGAGTAAGAATAAAGTACAGGAACTGATAGCAAACTCACTTTATTATATGTATAATTGCCAATTTTCGTAAACTGCTACCAGCGGATCTAACCTTCGGTGTTTTGTTCATTATTCGCACGGGTTTCTGCTTCCTAAAGACCACATTCGATTCCCAGCACTCGGACATCGGACGCTTGCAGTTCTCGACCACCGAAGACGGGTCGTCGGTCTCCAGCTCCATAACAAATTGTTTCATGAACGATTCTCGAACCTTGGGCAAGGTAAAGTCGTTCGGTATTTTGTGCAGTATTGTCATCTGTGGTGAGTCGGGAAACTTTTCAAAGATTCTCAACCGAAACGGAAGAGTCTCCTTTATTTCGGCGCTCTGTTCACGAAATTTAAGTTGCTTCAACTTTTTAATATCTTCATCCAACTCCAGGTTGTCCAATATCACCGCGACGAACAAACTCAGCACGATGAGAGTGACAAAAAGATGATAAAGGATAAAATACACCGCAACCATTGGAGTCAGTGTATTGCTGGTGCGAATCATTGTCTCGTCCATAACTTCGACCCAGGCTTCCTGTGTCAAAATTTGGAACATAGACATGAAAGCTTCCGGAAATGACTCGAATTTGGTGAAATCACACAAGAAGCAGAACAACTGCATCGAAATGCTTGAGCTAATAATTAACAAACACATGGTGAAAATAATGAGTGAGCCGAGCTTCTTGCCGGGCCCAAAGATCTTGTAGACAAAACCTTCGAGCATCGGTGAAGCCTTGATCAGACGGACCACCCGCAGTACTTGAAAGTACGTTAAACCTGAGAGATAGAACATCGGAACAATGTGCAAGGTCGTCCCGACAGCCAGCAAAAGCTCAAATTTGTGTATCGAATGCTTATAGTAGCCCCTCCAGCCGAGGCAGTACATCTTGAAGAGCGTTTCAAGATCCAAAAAGAACGTAAACGCCATTTCTATGTAATAGTAGTTCTCGTAGAAAACATGCCTTGGCCTTCCGTCGTGCTTAAATGTCATTGTTGCGGTAACAATTCCATTTGCAAGGATGACCGTCATCACCAGCATCCGGAAGTAGGGTGATCGCAAGATCGCGTGGCATGTTTCGGGCGCCAAGCCACCATGTTTGTTGTCATCGATCATTACCAATCGCCATCCGGTATCGTTTCCACTGAGTATTTGCGAGGCGGCACACTTTTGAATGTGACCACGAGCGCCCCACATCTGTTGAAATTGGACGCGTATTTCGTTGAAGGTTTCCGTGATGACAGCGATGAACACATTCTTCACCAGCCATGCCAAGAAAAATATCATAGTACTATAGAAAAGCGTTTGGTTACGTTTTGTACGAAGGTCTATAAATGCAACTCACCTAAAGTAGAAGGCGGCTCTCCATGCTGGCAGTGAATCTATAGCGCGGTACATAATGAAGACCCACCCTTCTTGGGAAGCCGCTTGATAGACTGTGAAGATACTACGCGCAATATCTTCGAATCCATTGAATCCGATCACATAGCTACTGAGAAAGTCTAACTTCATGCATTTCATTCCTGGCGGACACTGATATCCTGAATCGGGATCCATCGAACAGAAGGTATCGGGAATAGCAAGTGAATTTATTGTCAGATATCTGCGAAAAGGAACAAAACTAAATGCTTAACCACAATTTTAAAAACAAATCTGCAGAATCGATTACGGCAGCTTATCCTTTGTCACATCTTCCGTTGTATTGAGGACACAGTGGTTTTTTAGCTCGCCAAAAAACTGCACTCCCAGAAGGCCATACAGAGACATGAAGAATAAAAAGAACAAAGTAACGTTGTAGATTTGTTGGCTCGATCGTCTGAAAAATAAACGCGCATCATGATACATAACAAACTGAGGTTCGGATATATATTTAAACATACTTAAATATTTGATTAATACGACTCTTTGGCATCGAGAACTTTAGGAAAACGCGCAGAAATCGTATCATTATAAGCGGCCGTGGAGCACGCATTATAGAGAGGTATGAAAATCTGCAAAGAAATTGTTTCTTAATTTATTTTACTTTTCTTCAAACTTAGTTTCCTAGAAACTGCATAAAAATATAAAAACACATTATACATCGATAACTATTAGTAGTACTACAGTAGATATCTGTAACAGAGTTGCGACTTAGTTAATTAATTTGTTAGTTAAATAACGAAAAAACTAATAACTAAGAATCGAGAAATTTAGTTGCGTTGAAAATGCGATTTATATGCGATAATATTTGTAAAATGTATCTTATGGGAATGCTGGGATTTTGGAAAGGAAACATAAATTGATTATACCATATTCCAAAGTTTCCAAGGATATTTTGTGGAAATAGTGTTTTATAACACATTTTATGGTTATAAGGACCTCTCCAGTTCCAAGGACCGTTTTTAAGGTTCCAGGGACCTCCAATTAAAAAATCATAGCAACAGCAAATAGTCACAAAATGCTAAGGACATTTTTCGAAAAATTTTTTATGGCACCAAGGACCTTTTTCAAGGTTCCATGGACTTCCGATTAAAATATCATAGCAACAGCATATAGTCACGAGATGCTAAGGACATTTTTCGAAAATGTCCTTTTTATGGCACCAAGGACCTTTTTCAAGGTTCCAAGGACCTCCGGGGTTAAAAAATCATAGAAACAGCAAATAGTCACGTGATTCTAGGGAGATCTTTCGAAAATATCATTTAAACATTAAAACAGGTCCTTGGAACAAGAGAAATCCATATAACCATAAAATGTGTTTTGAAACACTATTTCCACAAAATATCCTTGGAAACTTTGTAATATAGTATACTCAATTTAGGTTTCCTTTCCAAAATCCCAGCATTCCCATAAGATACATTTAACAAATATTATACCCTACAACGCGAAAATTTATCTACCAAACTTATTTATTGAACTTAATTAACATTCATATTCCTTTTCCTACCATCTCTACAATATTTAAACCGAAAAAAAAAAAATAATTATAAGTTTTTTATTCGAAAACTACAATTGAAACCATCAGTTGTTAGTTGTGTTTTGCAACTGATTTTTTACAACTAATTAACAGTTGCGCACCACAACTAAAAACTAATTTAGTTCCGAAATCAATTGTACGTCCACAACTAATAACTAATGTCTTAGTTATTAGTTTCACTAAATTTGCAACTATTAGAACAATAACCGGAGTTCTGCGGCTAAATACTTGTACCTGATTTTTAAATTTTTTCGAAAAAATTTTCATATATGAAGGAATAGTGTCGAGGTGTGTCTTTTTTAATTTTTAAAGAGAAAGTTATTCCAAAAAAGTGGGTCCGTCGGTCTGTCTGTCCGGGAGCTGTATGGCGAAACGGATTGACGGACTCGCTTCAAAGTTCGTATAAAAGGTTTTTGGGGTTACATCTCGCGGATTTATTTTTTACTTTGTGCGTTATCGTTTGAAATAACGGTACCTACCATCAATTTTTTTTGGTGAAAATCACTTTTCATTATTTTTATAGAAAATAATTCCAAAGATTTTGGTCTTTTTTTTGTACTCAGAATACTTGGGATGGGGCTAAAAATGCTGCATACTCAGTTTTTGGCAAATAATTAGAATAACGGTAATTTAGAAAATCGCCAATAACTAAGAAAAGGAATTCTGAAAAATTTTAGTATTTTTTTATGATGTTAAGTTGGAAAATCTGCGTACTTCGATTTTTGAAATAATTTATTTTTTCATATAACGATTTTCTTAAATTTAAATTAAATTTGTTTTCTCAAAAACGGCTTTTACGATTTTGATCAATTTTTGTATTTTGTCAGAAAACGGCGGATGAACTGCGTTAT
This sequence comes from Ferdinandea cuprea, assembly GCA_963576555.1. NCBI lineage: Eukaryota > Metazoa > Arthropoda > Insecta > Diptera > Syrphidae > Ferdinandea > Ferdinandea cuprea. The sequence goes on along the minus strand of OY754962.1, from coordinate 43,238,642 downwards.
TGGCCCGCAAAACCACTGATTGAATTATAATCAGCTGGGTTGCTGTCACAATACATTTTTGGGAAGCAAATTCCAATTGGTTTATAAAAGTGTTAACAAAATAACAGAAGGAAAGGCTACAGTCCGCTTGGGGCGAACAGAATCATACCCTATCCATATCCATTTATGCCCAAAGAACATTTCTAGCATAAATTTAATGGCCTCCAATGTTGATACGGACGGAAGGACATTGCTAAATGGTCTTAGGTTTTGGTCCTGATCATAAATATATATACTTTCATGGGTCTACGAGGAATATTAAGAGGTGTTACACACTATGTGTCAAAATTAATATACCCTTCATGGCATGGGGATGGTTTTCCTACCAGAGTGTGTAAAATTGAGAGCAATATGAAACGTGAACATAATAAAGAATTCGATGCCACCCAATGCCGAGGATAAAATGTCTGCTTGATGAGTGTTCAAATAGAGTAGTGCTCCTTAACACTCATCGAAAAAATGTCAAGAAAGTTGGATAATAAAAAAAAAATTTTACTTCCTGGCTATACGAATCCCTGAAATTACGCCATAGGAAATCAAGTCAAAAAGTGTTTTGAAAAAACAGCAAAATAATTTAGCGTAACATTTTTGAAAAAAACTCCAAAAAATAAAAAGGAAAATACGCCACAATGTTAGGGAATTACGCCAAATTTGAGGAAAAAGAGCTAACAAGTAAAATGGAAATTACGTCAGAAAAAAACTCTTTTTTGGCATTATTTCCAAATTTAAACTCGTTGTCGAATATATTACCTGCACCGATAGGGCAAAACTTATTGGCGTTTTTTTCCTTTTCAATTTGGAAAAAACACCAACAATTTTTTAGGCGTTTTTTCCTAGAAAACCACTAAGCAGTGGGTTGGAGCACTAAGTGAGAGGTCGCTGGTTCAAATCCCGACCTGTAGTACCTGCAAATTTTTATTCGCTGCCCCACCTCTTGCGAACGTCTGACAAACATCGAAGAGTAAGAACTGTCATGAGAAGGTTCTCAAAAATTAATTGTCGTTCGGAATCGGCATTCAACTGTACGTCTCTTCCATTCATGTCAAAAAAAATATACTCGCACACACAGTGGTTGGAGAAGCTAGGCCTGTGCTTGTAGTTATTTCGCTTTGAGGACTTATTTTTATTATTCGATTTATTGATCAAATGAGCTTTTGTGTGCCTGTAGGACACATGTATGTATATCAATTATTGACTTAATTCATAATACTTCTGTTTAAATTCCTTATAGCGATGTGATACATTTAAGTTGTCTTACGAATTACTTCTGCGGTTATTTTAGAAAAAAAAAGAAATTTTCTACAACAAAATGGAGCTCTTTCTTACCCTTAATGGAATATAACTAAAAAAAAGGAAGTTATTTCCCACCTTTGGCTGTGAAATTAGTTAGCATGTGAGTTGAGTATGATGTATGATGGAAATAGAAAAAAAAATATTTTATTATTATTCTTATTATTATTAAATATCATAATAACATATGCAACTGCCTGACGAAAATCATCGAGCAACGAAGTTGGGTAAGTGGTCCGTATAGTACAGCCTATAGAAACAGAAACTTTAAATCTCTTGGCCACACTTGGTTTGGATAAGCAAACAGTATTATCCGCTCAATTCTTTTGTTATTGGTGAAAAATAACTTAAAAAATTAACTTACATAACTTAAGTCAAAAAGATTGGTAGGGGAAACATTTTAGTTCCCACTTAGTGTGAAATGTAAAATCAATTTCCATTAGTTTATTTGAGTGCACCATGTTTCGGTAGAGCGCATCAAGCCATGCAACAAGGACAATGTACTTAAAACCTAGCAGCTTCTTCTTCTCTTTATTTTTCTGTAGGAAAATATATTTTTTTGTCGCGAATGGCCTTTAAAGGTACATTATTTCTGTTAAAATTCGTATATAAGGCTATTCGTCATACTATCTGAACGTTTCAAACCGACCGTGACGACACTAAGCAATATCATGCTATGCAACAACTTATTTCAGCAGTGGCAGATGAAAGCATATTATTATGACGATGGGTGAATTTGGAATCCTTACAAATCTGATCAGAAATTTCGCGTGACTCTGCAAACACGCAGTGCAATACGGAGTTTGGGATGATTTGAACTCTATCAAACATGTACTGTTTGGAAAACTCTAATACTGAGCCTTTTCCGGATTTCCTTTGCCAGATTTAAACCCAATAGAAAACCTGTGGCGAGAGGTCAAAGTGCCATTTAAGCGTGTAAAATCGTTGATTCCATGCCGCGACATTGCTTAGCTGGTATAAAGAGCAAAGGTTACTTTATTTTCGTTCATTTAACATGAAAACCAATTAATACAAAATACAAAAATCTATGGAGACAAATGGAATTATTTTTTCAATTCACTTTCAAATATTCCTATAGCTGATGTCTCTGTTGTTATTAATAAATGGTCATTTACGTCCTTACCATTAAATAATTAATAATTAATTTTATTACTTCAACTCAATCAAAATAATTAATTTACATACTCACTTTGGCACAAATTCGAGAACTTCAAACACTTGCAGTATAATCGACACCCACAGAAAAAACACCATCGAGGCATCAAACTGACACCAATGGTCCTTCAGGTATGGCACCTCACCCTGGGCATGCAATTGGTTTAAAGCAAAACAAAAAGAAAATGGAAATTTTATAAAATTTTTGATATCACAAAAGGGACATTTCAAATTAGAAATAAAATAAAAGGAATAACAACTAATATAGTTATAATAAATTCAAGTACTCACTTTCAATACACCCCGAATATGCATTTTGGCAATCATCTCGGCTGTAAATAGGACCGTCACAGCAGTATCTGATGCAAAGGTACAATACTGTAGCGGCGGGTGTCGTTCGAAAGTCTTTGGAGTGTTCAAGGAAACTGAGGTTAACGAGACTAAGGCGCATAAACGCATCAGTCGCCTTACCCACAGTTTGTTCACCCACTCGATATCAGTGCTTTCGTTTAGCGACTCCTCGGGACCGTAGTCAGCTAGAAATGGTTCACCTTTAAGGCTTTGCTTGCGACCGAGCATTTTGTTGCCAATTCCAGTGGCAATGCCCAAGCCAATCGGTGGTACACCACTTATAGCGCTGCTCGGTCCCATGGTCGCACTTAGACCACCCGAAATTCCCATTGCGGAGGCAACAGCGCCACTATTTGGACCATTGCTAGCGGAGGTGGATGCCGCTGCAGCTCCACTTAGTATCATGATGTTGCTAAGTGGTGGGGGAATATTATGAGGGGTATTCAACGACGATGTGATATGTGGCGGTACGTTTGGCAGCGCACATATACTGCCACTGTTGTTACTGCTGATGTAACCTATTCCCGATGGGCTGTTGGCCATTGTCTCGATTCCATCAATGTTAGGATGAACAGTACCGATGACGCCAGCACCACCTCCACTGCTGCCGCTTTCGCCACTCAATGCCAGCTTGGAGCTTGGTATCGTCGTTGTCGATGTCGTGTGACTAGTAACGCCGCCAACGATGTAGCCACTCTCCAAGACCACAATCGAGCTGATAGCTTGATGGCCGTTTGACGGGTAAAACAATTCGTCGTGAACGCTTCCGTTTGTTTGCAAATTGTTAAAGTTAAAGATGTTCTGCTGCTGATGGTGATGGTGGTGGTGCTGCTGTTGCTGCTGATGATGATGGTGGTGGTGGTGGTGGTAGCGGTCTGCTGCTGAGCCTTCACTACTTGCATTCGAGGCTAGTATTTCACTGCCCCCAGCGAAGCCGTTGCTACTACCACTTGCACTACTACTTACGTTACCCCCGGTGGGTGGTACTCCACTACTTCCTCCTCCTCCTCCACCACTGCCGCCTCTACTTCCTCCACCGCCACCGCCACTATTGCGTTTTTGATCGAATTCATGCATTCAAACAAAGAACATCAAAGTGCATTGCATAGGCTAGGGCGTGCACCGAAGGTGTGCAGGAGAGTTTTCCCAAAATTTAATAGATATCATGTAATCCGAACTGGTGCCATCTGGAAGAGACACTATTAACAGTGACACTTACATGCGCACACACATCCAATCTAACGCACCACACAAACACAGACTACAATAAAATTATTATTATATAATATTAGCAATTTGGGTATATATATAAATTATTGAATATTTTTTGCTTATATCTAATAATTTTTTTAAAAAAAAAATTAACCACTGATTTTAAAAGTTAAACATTTAAGGACAAGTTATTAAAGTACTTATACGTTGTATTTTATTAAAAAGGAAACGTCATTTTTTCGTAAAGAAAAAAGCCCTTAGCTAAATTAGTTTCATAGTTCGATTTTTTGTTTGTTTAGCAACAATCAGACTTCATCGTCAGTCTGACTGACTAGAATGATTTTTGTTGTACGTTAGGAGGAAATCATTGAAAGAAAAAAAACTTTTGCGAGCAGAGCGACTATAATGACGACAACGAAGTTCGAATCAGCAACAGCAACTGCTTTGCCATTAGCAACTTGAGCGAATCGCTATTTGAAGGGGAAAATGGGAAATATAAAAGCAAAATACAAATAATATCGCTTTGGCACGTTCTCTCCCAGCCACCCATTGGTAAATGTAAAACTTGGCGCGTGCGAGAAAGTTTCCAGTTTCATGGAAACAAGGAGCTAAGCCCTTCATGGGGTACACATTCATCTATCTACTGTTCCATACAAGGGGTGGTTTTTCGCCAGGACATACATTGATGCTGTTATCAGAATATGCGTAATGGGTATATCGACAACGGGCAGGTTGTGTGCACTGGAATTCGACCGAACAATTTCGCGTTGATCTGTTTGCTCAACAGCGCGAGACTGGAATAAAAGCAAGTTAAAGTTTATTCTCTAGGGTTCCCATGGTCTACAGATATTTCTAAACCATTTTCTGTACTTTGGTACTTATATTTTAAAAACAATCCGTTAATGATGGGAGTTAAATGTAGACTCTGTTAGTTTCCGGGCATTAATTATAGGTCGGTTTAGTTACATGGTTGGTTAATGATGGCCGCTACCAGATCTTTGTTGGTGTATTCTGGAATTGGAATAATATTAATATTATTTTTGTGAAGAATCTAGGCTATTGGTTGGCCTCCTGATCGGGCAGGCCTGAAAGGCCTTTTAACTGGTCCAGGAAACATGTGGCTTCTGGTTTAGCGCAACATCAAACACCCTATAATCTGATCAAATATTACTAGTAGATACTGGAGAAAGAATTTTAAAACAATGTTATAAAACTTCACTTGAGTTCATTTATGTGAGCATTTTTTATATTAAAACTTTAATAACTCAATAATAAAAGCTTTGTATATGCTTCAACTCAAAAAAAATATTAATTTGAGCTCTTAAAGGGAAGCTTAAGAGGTTCTATGAAGGCTCGAGCTTCTATTATAAGCACGTTAAGCCGCTACGGAGGCTTTTGAAAGAACAATTGCATTCTGTTTTTATTTAATCGTGCAGCCAATTACTTTGTTAAAATTCAATTTTTAAATTCATGATATTAATATTTCCCATTGCTAAGCGACATAATGTTTTGCTTCACCTTTTTACAACAGTTTGCTAATCCGAGGTATCCAATTTTTTTTCGAACTTCATCATATTATTTGCTGAATTTATCTACGACAAACGTTAGAACGTTGACTTGATATTTTGGATCCTTAAAACGTTGGTAATCGGTTTGCTTCTGAAAGAATTTTTACCGAAGCTCTAAAAAAGCCTTGGCCTCTCGGACCTTAAACATTTATGCTAAACTTCTTACTAAAATTGTCGACGGTAGTATATATTTTATGTATATATTGTGTAGTATCTAGCGAAAAAATTATCAACATTTTATTGGTAGAACTGTAAGGTTTTATACAATAATGGTCCTTAATTTTTTTTAAAAAACGTTGGTAAACGGTTTGCTTCTGATAGAATTTTTACCGAAGCCCTAGAAAAGCCTTGGCCACTCGAACCTTAAACATTTGTGCTAATTTTTTTACTAAAATTGTCGATATTAGTATCTAGAGAAAAAATTACCAACATTTTATTGGTAGAACTGTAAGGTTTGGTACAATAATGGTCCCTAATTTTTATTTAATTAAATGTAAATTTAAATCCGAAATGTTCCAAATAGTTACCAGCTCAGAATTTGTTTTTACATGCCACGAAAGTGGATAAAGACATCCTTGATAAGGGTTTTTTTTCATCAATTTTGTGTGCGTCGAAGGATAACTTGGCAACCCTGCATCTAGTTGAGTAAGCGAGTATATGCCATGCAAGGTAGGGGAATCTAATTTCGATGTACACACAAAGTTCTGCAAAGCTAATGCGGCGAATCGGTTACCAATGTAATTCAATTTCATCTCAAATGCCCTTTAATTATATGTCCATAAATGATAACCATGACAGCCAATGTGTTTACGTGTTTACGATTTGGATTGGCAGCCATTGTGTTAAAACGTTTTTTTCCACGGAATTCGGTTTGTAACAATAGCAGCAAACTTTAATTTAGAATATAGTACCTTGGTAATTGAATGTGGATATCTTAAATCGAGCAAGATTTTCGTTTATTATAAATATTGTGATGACTCGCATGAAGCGGAATCCCTTTTCGTACAGGACAGATAATGTTTTCAACATGCGCGTAAAGTTGTGGAATACAACTCAATAGGTATAGAGTATTTATCTGCTTTTTTATTTTATATTGCGGAAGAGTTTATTGTAACAACAAAATTGCATATTTTTCTTTACGGGAAAAATGAGGTTAGTTTTGTTGGGAGTTGAGTTTCCGTACGTATGATAAAAAGAGAACAAAATATTATATCAAGAAGTAGAAGATATGTTTATGATGTACATGTGTATGCGTAAAAAACAAACTATACATTTATAGGCGGATAACATAAAAAGTTAGGAAGGGTAGAAGTATTATGAATGATCCCAGATCACCGGGACCACAGGTGTATTAGGAGCATATATGCATTTGCAATGGCCAGCTTCATAATTTGAAGTGGAGAAATATAATTGAGCTTGCCTTTGTGTAATGTCACATCTGTATTATGCTGTATATCATACGTTAAAATGGATTTCGCTATTGTATTGTACATCCATAGTGTCGATTTGGGATTAAGTACTCAATTTTCATCAAGAACATTTTTGCTGGTCCTGCTTTGTCTATTGCCTTAGTAATGTGAATCCCACTTGACTTATTTCACCACAAAATAAAACGTCGCTAAGCATTTATCGTTTTATTCACTAGGTAAAGGCAAATTTAATGACACAATCCGATTGTCTTAGAATTTACATATGATTAGAAATTATACTTCCAACCATTTTTTTTTGTATAAAGTATTAGTAAACAAATCCCAGATAGCGCGTGGTCGATGCAATCGAGACGTAGTGGTCCAGAAATTAAGTTCGGAAGTAAGGAGTAACAAAGCCGAAACACAGACGGCAACTACAAGAAAGCATGTAGTGGAGTCACTTTCGGTGCTGAGGGTTTTGAGAAACTATTTCGAACAAAACAAATTCCGCTGTCAGGCAGAGCGATGCATTCAACATTCACAATGAAAGCCAAGCATTTCACATATCTGACCAAAATATAGTGAGAACAAAAATTTTACGCCAAAAATTTTTAATACGCCTCTTTAACACTGTGTCAATAGTGCAGGAATTAGTCTCCTAAACATCGCATATATTTTGTGCGATCGCTTGAATCCATTAGTTACCAATCTATTTGGACCAAGACCATCCGTGTAAATGTGAACCAAGAACTTCTGACCGATACAACTTTCTGTTGTCAACTTTAAAACCGCATATGACAGCATTGTCTAGTTTAAAAAAAAAAAGAATTTGCGTAAGACGACTGAAAAGGCAACTGTGTATTAAGGTCCCCTCTTGAACAACTAACGAAACTCTATACGACCCTGATCCCAGTCCTGCTCTACGAGATGTAAATTGCGACATCAACTTGTTCATAAAACTGCGCATTGGGCGTTTGATGATATGAACACTACGGCTCACAAAATTATCAACTCTAATCTGGAGGGACACATTTAGAAAGGGAATGGGACCTTAACCAACTTAACCCTCTACTGCATACTACGCCATATATCTACGGCTTTTAATTATTGATTAAATTTACGGAAGAAATGAACACGTCTAAGAACCAATGATTTTCTGTTCATTCGATGCATAGTTGTAGCTTCATTTGAAAATCGGCCAATGTTTTAGAAATTTTATTTCAAAAATAATTTTAAAAAAAATATAAGAAGATAGTCCGCAAATTTGTTTTTGCATTTTATCATAGCACAATATCTTGAAAATATTGTCTGAAATTCTCAAGAGATCCAGCCAAACACTTTTCGAGCTATTCAACAATGAACGGCGGTCTCTCTGACGCTTGAGAGTGTCGAGCGTAAATCTCTAAGCACGTTTTTCTCAAAACAATGTTTCTAAGGTCGGTTACTACTGTCATTCAAACACCGCTCGGTAGATTTGAATTCAATTTATACATCTTTTTTAAAACATATTAAACTAGTGCCTGATCGAAGGATTTTTGATTTTTTCAAAACATCGATTTCATACATTCTTAATTTCTCATAACAAAGTAAATTGTTTGAGGCCGCCATTTGCTAATTTTCTAAAAACTAAAAAAGCTTCTATCAGGCACTAGGCTAACTATTAAAACACAATTATTTTTTACCCGAGGGTAGTTGGAAAATCTTCTATGATACATTATAAGGACCGGCCGCTCGTGCTTATAATAGTGTGATGATCTTACTTACTAAAAATACCTTCCTTCAATATACTTTATACTACAACTAAGTTTTTCCTATCTAGTAGTTCCCATTTCGGTTATACACGTTTGGCAGGCAATCTCCCAGCAAAGGTACCTGTTAATACGGTCAACTGCTTGTGGTTACATATTGTTGCGCTAGTTCAAATAGTTTTGCCTGTTGAAATCGGCATTATTTCGTCTTCGGCGGTAGTTATACCTAAGTTTCGGTGGATATCACTGTTTCTGATATACCATAGGGCGTTTACAATTGTTCTCAGCACTGAGACTGATCATTGACTGATTCAATCGTATTACTGACGGCCAATATAGCGGTATCATCCGCAAACGTAGCTACAGTTGTGCCTTCTTGCCGCGATTTCATTAAATTCGGAAAGTTCGTTTTCGCGTTTAACACGGAAGAGTCTGTCCGCTAAACAATAACTTATTATGTCATATATTTGCTTCGGAAAGGCTAATTTTAGCTAATGTTTCAATCCCGTATGCCATTAAAGGCCTGGGAAACGTCGAGAAAAACGACGCTCTTCGATAAACGAATGTAATAGCTTCAATAGCATTTTTTCGAAAACTTCCGACATTATTGGTAAAAGCGATATCGGTCTTACGATTTCTTGTCATATGTGTTTTTTTCCGGCTTTCGAACCATTATGACCTATCAGCTACCTTCCATTGTCGTGGAACTTGCATGGAACCTAAATGAAGCATTAATGAGATAACATGATAATTGCTTTCCTAGGCAATTCTTTAAGGACCTCCCCGTAACTAAATCATATCCAGTGGCCCGGATTTCAATGATTGCTATTACCGACTTGTCAAAAATATGAAGCAACCATACCAATGATTTGTTCCAATGATGCATTTCAAGATAGCTATAACTAGCCCCTATAACTTACTTGTCAACAAAATGAAATACCTTTTCCACTGAATTGTTCCAATGATAGCTATAACTAACCCCCAAAGACTATCTTCAATTAGCTCTTCACCGTCAAAAGGCTTCAACGTTTCTTTCAAGTGCGAGGCAAATAATTCGGCTTTTTTTTATGGCACTTGCATCGCCGGAATCGAAAAGCTTTCCATCCGTGGTATGTGCGTTAACGACAAACTTTGTTGGAATGAACACATATTCGATGTCGCAAAAACACTGCAATATGTCTAGGCTTCCTCAATCGATGCAAGAAATATTTTACCTCTTCTGATCATGATAGAATTTATAAGGCGTTTATTCGCCCAAAACTGGAGTCAGATCGCTCAGATTTAGTCAGGTGCCCGAATAACGTATTTGGAGCTACTTGATAGAATTCAAAAACGCGGGATAAAACTTATTGGCAATCGAAATAGCCGGTTGCATTCCACGCCTTCAAAAATTCAACCGCAATACTCGTCATGCTGGAAATGCACATCAGTTCACCCTTAAGGCTATATTCAGACGTTTTTTAGTAGGCGTAAATGGCCCATATAGGACCCAAAGCCTAGCATATAGGAAGGGACCTACAGTTACAGTTTAATGCCAATTCCGACCAGCAATTAATTTTTGAGAAGCTTCTCATGACAGTTCTTACTCTTGGATGTTTGTCACACGTTCGCAAGAGGTGAGGCAGCGAATAAAAACTTTTAGGTGGTACAGGTCGGGATTTGAACCAGCGAACTCTCGTTAGTGGTCCAACGCACTTAACCACTAAGCCACTGCACCGCACCCACAGAGGCCGATACATATAGCTATATCTTTTTATATAATGAATATTTTCTATTAAAATTTTGGGTGAAATCAAATTGAAACATAACATAATGATGTAGTACTCTCAGTTTTATAAAATATAAAACATTATTAAAAATACTTCGATTTTCGTAGAATCTAAATATTCGGCTCTATGCGTAAAAAGTTTCCACCAAATGAGGTCGACTTTCGGAAGTCCACCCATAATATAATAATAATTTAATTTGTGATATATTTTCTCTACATAATTTTGTAGCTTAATAAAGTATAAAAGATTTGTACAAAACTTCAAGACAATGCACGACTGTTTTCGCAAAATCAGATGAACTTCACAGCTGTTTAAAAAATATGCAGACAAATTTGTCAAATTGATAAATTTTGATTTTCTTTACAGCTTAAGTTTATTCGACATTTGCAAATGTATTTTTTCTTAATAAAAATCATCTTTCAAAAATAACTGTATTACTATATTTTGCCTCATTTTTCAGATATCGCGACATATTCAAATTCCCCGGGTTGTAGGTATGTATTCTTTTATATATCTTAAAATATGTTTTTCTTTATTTGCGCCCTACTTTCGTCTTTCGATTTGAATTTGACTTTGAGTTTATTTAAGTCGCTTGTCAAAGAGTATACATTTATTTGTGCCTTACATTCCAATTTCTCCATTCCATAAACTTTTTGTGCAATTTTTTCAGCGAATCCAAAATAGATGTCCGCAAATCCCGCACTGCAAATCAGCTGTAATTTGGTTTCCAAGAACAATCTTTTAAATTTATTCCTCTTCTGCGCAAAAGGAAAAAAATTAAACTGAAACATAAACTCGTAGCAAAGCACTAAAGAAAAAATTAAACAATGTAAACATATACAACCAGAACCACACGTCTATGAGCAGATTTCATCCCCTGAAACAGAAAATGTTGCCTTGTTGGATGAAGGAGGTGGTGATGTTATTTAATGCTTTTGATTTGTACCACGGTAGCGTCACGTGATAACCGCGTGCAATGCACGTGAATATCTGTGCTAAGCAGAAGGTAATCGGATTAGGTGTTGCCCATGTGGGAGTTTAATGTTTGGTAATATCATAGGGAAGTACTCGATTGCAAAGTAAATATTATATTAAAAAGCTTTGCGCTTGATGAAATGTTTACTTATTAAATTTGTTATACATTATTCGATTTCGTGTGTTCCTTTAAGGATCCTCACTTGCGCTTCGTTGGGAATTATGATTTGTTACGGCTTTTTAGTGAACTTAAGTTGAACTTATGTTTCATCAACAAAGTTGGCAAGTGGTGCTAAGTTCCTTCCTATATCCTAACCGATAAGTCAACCATTCATCTATGTATCTTTTAATGGAAAATTTTACCCAAAGATCTTGAAGGCTAAGAAAATCCAGCATATGTAGAAATTGAAGCCGGTTGATTTTAGTTTGCGTAAGCCCAAAATCAACTGAGATTGGATCCGCTGTGATCAGCAATGAGGCTAAATTTATTGATCAATGCTCCGATGATCCACATGAGATTATCCAAGCTTCGCTGCGAGAACAATATATCGATCTAAAAATCAAAAATATATTTCTTATCGTTTAATACGTTCTCTCAGTGAATGGATGCTCTCAAGATCGCTTTACAAACCTATTGTTTGTTGCGCGAAATGGCTTTATTTATCGATTTTCATTTAATTGTCTTTCAAATTTCAGTTTACCAAACATTCGATGTTAGTATTTTAATTTTAATAAATCTTAGACTTAATATATAACTAAATCTTCCACCAAATTCCATTTAATTTCATTGAAAAAAATCGGCAAAATACTCAAAATTCTATTACTGATATGCGAACCCTTATCACACTTAGCCAACAAAACTCCTTCAATGTTATCGTACTAACAAGTAGCTCCTCGTCAACAAGTACTAGAAAATTCCTTCCAAATGTATCATAAATCAATATGATTCCGAAGCGCAGTGCATATTAGAACGTCTCACACACCCATCCATACATACACACACACACACATCCAGCCATATTACTATATAAATACGAAGTAAACACGCGACGAATCACACTCACGTTAAGAGACCACATACTCTGGAAAAAGGATACCCCTTCTCCTTGCCTCGATTTCTGTTGTGTGCCTTTTACAACATCGCCAGCGAAAAAGGAGAATTCAAAGTCAAACTTTGTTCGGTTTCTGTTTACATCGGTTGGTGATTGTAACGTTCAAGTGATTTAGTCGATCCAAATAAAAAAAAATAAAAATTTACAAAAAACAAAAAGGACAAAAAAAATAATTTATAATAATAATACCTTTCTCTTCCTAAAAAAAATATAATAAATCGTTTTATTAATAAAACAAAAGAATATCAAACAACAACAAAAAAATAAAGTGAAAGTTCAATTTATTTTTAGACGAAAGGCTGTTGACTTATTTTATTTTGAAAACGAAATTTCAAATTAAAAAATAAGGCTACGCTTTCTGTAAGTAAATATACACTTCTTCGTATGTTATTTAATTTTTGTGTAAAAAAAAATATATTTAATGCGAAAACCGATTGCTTTCAATTTGAGAAAAACGGGGACATCATGTGCTAACTGCGTGACTCTTGCAGAAGGAGTTGTGTATACTCGTATCGTTAGTTTGTAACATTAGAGTAAACAACCTGAATATCGAATAAAAACAAATAAGGATATACCACCCGAGAAACACTCGCTGATAGCACAACAATCCCTGAGCTCAGTTGAGAAGACTCGTCGTCTACCTATAAATATACTTATCAATATCTATAGCGGTCGACGTGCTTTCTTGTTTTTGTTCTTTTATTTCTATGAGGGTTGAATCAGAATTACGAATTGCCATTATACCAACTGCGAAGTTCTATTGAAATTCGAACGATACTTAGTATATTTTATGAACAATGCGGTGGTGATGAATGTGGAGCGACAGCGAGTAGTCCGGGGGTAGGTTTGTTTCATTTTATGACCTTGGCTGTAGGGTGGGAGGCAGCAGAAAAGAGAAAAATTTGACCTTCACAGTGGTATTTGTGAGATCCTTTTTCTATTCTTTGTGAGTATTGTACGTGTCTCGGAAGCGGAATTGGCAGCCAATTTTCAAATACGTAATTAATTTTCAATTTTTCAATTTTAAATCCATTTTTAATTTTCTTTCAATAAAGCTTACAAACTAGACAAAAATAATTAAATATAACTTAAAATTAACAGGATACTTATTCTAGATTACTGGTCCTTATGCGGACGCTCTAAACTTAACTATATCACCTATTACTATTACCTTTCGGCCTTAATTAATAATAAATTTTTTATTATTTAAATATATTTTTTTTTTTTCAAAAAAATTTATTTTAAAAACTTGATTCCTTTATTAGTTTATTTTTATTTAAAACTATAAAACTAAAACTACTTACGACTATACATTAAAACCTTAAAATCTAACTAATGCTACCTCAAATTACCAAATTAATACGTAATTAATTTGTCTGTCCTTTTGTGTTCTAAGTTGAGAGATTTTGAAAAATCAGATTCACTAGTTGCTGCCGCCTATGCCTACTGGTTGAAAAGCATTATTGTTAACATTATTCAATTTTTAAATTGATAACACCTTTTGTAGACATCATCCAGCCAAGAGGTTCATAGGTACAATGTTTTTGATTGCGTTTTTATGATATAAAAAAATTTATTCTTGATTTATTTTTTAGAAAATTAACTCATGCATAGGCTTGATTAGCTGAGTGTAAGAAAGCATACAGACTGTCATCTAGGTTCTGGAGATACTCGTTAAGTTTTTATCGAACGAGTTTAGTATCTGCTCCTCGTTTCCGCTTATTGCTTAGTAAGGATTTTTGAATGCCAAATCGAAATAGATGCGCTTCCCTAGGACAATTCTAGATGTACCGTATCGTCGTCCCCTTTCGGCGTTAACCTCTTTATTATGTTTTCATGAATATTTCATACATAAGTCCCCGTCCGGCCGCGTATACGGGAAAGCTTGAGTACATCCCCAAAAGCCTGGCGAAAAGTACTCAGAGCCGAGCAACGAAGTTGAGTTTAAAATCCTTTAATCCCGCACTTAAGGCGCTTGCCTGGAGAAAAGCCTACATCATCTTTCTTCCACAATTATTGCGATTCGTTATGCTATTGCGAAAGCTGCTGTTATTGCTCCTCTGTATAGTTGTTTAAATACAAATACTGAAACTGGCTCCGATTTCAATCGTTTAACGTTTAATCTCCTCACAGTATCTGTCCGTTGTTGTGGCGTATGAGATATCCGTAGATGAACCTTGACTGCAATGAGGCAGTGGTCCATGTCGACCTATGTTGGCCTCCTAAAATGTTCGTACATCGAAATAGTCCTTAGTGTATATTAAGGTGAAGAAACAATTTTCCGTCCCGCAGCAAATTCGATTAACGTAACTCCGTTTCCACGGCGACGCACTGAACCAGCGTTTATCGTCTTAAAAATCTTTTTTTCAGAAGTAAAATTTCTTTTGTTTAATACCTATAAAATGGGCTAGATGAATGTCTAAATTATTAATTAATACATTTTTAATATTTACCGTCAACAGTTATACCAAAAACATATGCCTAAAGGTCTTGAAAAAAATTATGGCACACAAACAGTTTTCAGAGGTAACTTTTTAACACCTGCATTCATTTTATCTGCAAATATGACTACTTAAGTATTACATGTTTTGAAAAGCTTATATAGTAGGAGATTTTAGAAATTGCAAAAAATGAGCGAAAAAAACTTGCTTTGAAAAGGCTAAAATTGTATGTTTTAGTTTACGTATGTAAGTGTTTAAAAATAATAGTCTGGCAGGGTTCTGGTTTATTGATGGGAGTACTAAAGCACTGTTTTTTGAAGTGCAATATGTTTGTGCATAATTACCCTATCGATATGAAATAAAAACCGTTTTAAAGCCCTAAACTTCTTGCTTCTTTTGCCAGCTAGAATATTCTTATGCGCTATGCTTATTATCGCAATTATAAGAAAAGAGGTAAAACCGGAATTTTCTAATTTTTTCATGCCCAATTTTAAGGTCCACAAACACAAGCTTTAAGGTCTTTAGTAAAACCAATACATTACTCAGATTGCTTGTCCTAACAGCTTCAATTTGATATATTTAGGTCTCCCTACGTTATCAAATGTTTAATCAATCACGTTTTAGTCCGGCAACTGAGAAGGTGTCTGTAATAGTTTGGGGTAACCAAAGCTTTGCTACTCCCGATACAATGCCTGGAATCCACGCAGATTAAATTTCCTTTCTTCTGTATACAGAACCTTTAAACTATATCAACAAACTATTACACTATCTAAATAAACCTTCCGAATGAATCATTACTGCCTTTCAAAAGCCATCTGCTTCTTTGGCTTATAAATGTGATTTTACTTGCAATTCTGCGATATTAACCATGACCATGCAAAGTATTGCAAGTGGAGTTCAAGTACACATATTAACATATTTCATATTCCATGAAAATTCTATTTCTTTTGCAATTTTGAAAGGACCTTTCTTTATTTCGTTCAAAATATTCAGTGCAAATTCCTCACGGTACATGAAAGGGTATGTGGACAGTCGAACGACGTTTTCAGACTAATTCACCAAATTCTTGGACTGTTTTTACTTCCCCATTCATTTTAATTCTTAACTTTCTTGTATACGTTAGTATACTAAAGAGAAAAAAGTTTACCTCTCACGGCGTTTTTTTTTTCTTTATCGTTTGAAATAACGGTACCTGCCGTATGATTTTTTGGTGAAAATCACTTATCAGTATTTTTCTAGAAAATGATTCGAAGGATTTTGTTCTATTTTGTACTAAGGATACTTGGGATGTGGCAAAATAACTGCTCAGTATATAAATAACTACTCAGTTTTTGGCAAAAAAATTCGAATAACGGGAATTTATATAACCGCCAATATCTCAAAAACTAATAAAGGGAATTCCGAAAAATTTAAATATTTTTTTTGTGATGTTTAGTTCAACAAATCTGCGTACTTCGATTTTTGAAAAAAAAAATTTTTTAATTTCATACAACGGTTTTCTTAGATTTAAATTAAATACGTTTTTCCAAAAACGGCTCGAACGATTATGATCAATTTTTGGAAAAATGTTTGTTTAAATTACGTATATTATTATGTACAGCTCATGGGTGCACTTAAAAAAAAAGTACTACCATCAATCGAAGCAGTAGCTATACGCTCATCTGGCAAGCACTTGCAACCACCAGAACCCTGCCAGACTATTATTTTTAAACACTTACATACATATACTAAAACATACTTAAATAGTAGACTTTTAAAATCAAGTTTTGTTTGCACCAAATGCCTGCCAGACAGTTATTTTCTTGATTTGTAGGTGAAAAATGACCAGACAAAAAAATTGTACCATTGAAAAAACAAGTTGGTCAAATCGTTCACTAGCTCTTGGACTAATAGGTTCTACTTTCTAAATAAAAACAATTGGGACATTCTAATTTAATCCACTTAGAACTAACTGTGCATGCCTGAACACGTTAAAAATAGCTTCGGTAGAATTAAACCACAGGAACCATTAGAAAACGGAAAAGAGCCAGGTGACCATCACTGAGAAGATGTCGGTTACTAGTTAGTTTACCCTACTTAAGACTAAAGTTTTGTCAATGTCCTTTTACAGCGTTATCATTTTCCTCTGACGGGGAAACCAAGCGCATATCAGGCTGATGTTGGGGGAATTTACGAATCATACGTATAGTTACAAGGCATTCACTCATGTCTTGAGAACTCTATACTTCTTGCCTAAACCTGCCGTTTACAACAATTTCGTACCCAAATAGACCATGTTTTCGGTCTCTATATCAAATACCATAGTGAACATCGCAATTTTCCATCTACAGAGTTCGAACATTATACTTGAAAATCCGAATCCCAATATATCTGGGATTCAAATATGACAAATCAACTCATACGGGGATATCACTAGTTCAACATTTATTCCATCCTCAAAATACCTCGGCAGCCGCCGGGAAATATACGAAAGGGTCCTAGTAAGAGGGCTCACTTCTCTACTGCCACCAACGAACTTCCAATGGGGTTGTTTTCCCAATCTCTAATCGGGGTACTACCACTCAATAGTCACTTTAAGTACCATTTCCAATTAGTGCTGAGAGACTTACGCCAACACGCTTGTGTTCTCATTTAATGTGGGTTATCATTTTTTTTTAGATTTACGCGAATTTTTTCTTCTGTAAAACGAATTCTGTCTTTCTGTTTGCCCAGAAAGAAAAACATATTGCATTAATTTCCATGGATGTGGGTAATCTCAGGACAGTTAATTAATTTGCTGCTACTAACACAAATTATCGTATCATCCTCTTCATTTAATACCCCTCCACCTCCGCTGAAGCCTTTAAGAAATGAATAACAATGTCAAAGTAATTGACAAATAGAACAAAAAAACCAAAAAACACGCACAATTGACTAAATTAGTGGTTAATAGATAAAAAAAATATATTTCAGTCTATCCCCCTTTTTTGGTACACAGAACTCACAGTGCCTCCATCACAAGTCAAGAATTAATAAAGAAAGGCCATCAACCACACTTTCCATTCTCCAAGACAATTAATCGTATCTGCTATATACAAAGAGTCCCCTCTTTGTAAAACTGATAATGATTTTAATGTGTCATTGTCGTCTTTGGTCTCCTTCACTTGGTATAGCATAACAATACTGCAACAAAAGCAAAAAAAAAAAACAGAAAATAATTTAATAATAATAAAATAAGTTATACATTCAAGCTATACTACATCAGAAGCTGTGTAGGTACGTTAAATATGTGCTTGAACAAACAAGGAGAATCATATTTATCATCCGACCAAGGCAGATTTCTCTCTCTTCAATTGGAATAAAATTTGAATCTACATTACAGAAACAATCCGCGTTGCGTATGTTATAGCCGACAGCGATAGTTGTTCTTTTCTACGGGATACTTAAAAGTCCGATAAACTTACACAGCAAACAAATTGTTTGCTTTCAAAGTGATAACAAGAGTGTCCTAGTGTCGAGTTTTTATAATTTAATATAATTTTGTGCAAAATTTAACTTTCTGTTCCTGTATCCTGTGGTGTATCAAAGGAAAGCACATTCAAACACTTGCTAAATGGACCGAAGGTATGTCGAATGTGTTTCCATTTTAAATAGATACAAATTTATTGCAACACTGCGGGGCTATTTTTAAAGATTATTATTTTTTTTTCTGCAGTCAAACTCTATGCGGGTGCGATGCGCAACTATGTGTTTTTATCAATGCCATGATTTTAGTCTTTCGAAAAAAGCCCTGCTCATGTTGTTTTTGTTAATAGCTAACAGCTAAGCAGTTTCAAAAACAAATAAATTAAAAAAATTTAAAGCTCGATTTCGCTATTCAATTGGTTGATTGTAATTAAGTTGATAAGCCCTAGTTTGAATTAAGGCTGTGTTTTTGGGTCTTCTGAAGAAAATTTATTGGTATTCGTCCGAAAGTTGTTGGAGATTACGACTACCACCAATTATAAACTATAGCCAGTTCGTTCTCAGTTAATTGAATTATTTTCATGAAGGAACTTAGGCGATGATCAGGACGGTTCTGGCATAATTCGAACATGCACGGAGCAGATCCCTAACTGTTTATGTTGACAATTTAACTATTCTTATTGGAACAGCTAAAGAGATCTACTATGTGCTTTTCGACTGAGCTGCTTTATCTAACTGAATTCATTTTTGGACCGCCAACCGGCTAGGCTTACACTCGATTTCAAGTTTGAGAGCAGAAGAACGTCTGACAAACATCCAAGTGTAAGAACTGTCATGAGAAGCTTCTGAAAACTTAATTGCCCTCCGGAATCAGCATTGAAATATAGGGCCCTTCCATTCGTGTCAAAAAATATATCTTCGCCACACGGTGCATGTTGTTCACGCCTAATATTTATTTATTTTTAAAACAATAGTAGATAGATAGGTAGACAGATAGGTGTTTTGACGCCACGTGCAGGGACGGGAAGTAAAAATATCCTTGCAGCGGCCAACAATGCTTGTGGTAAAAAGCGACTAAAGGGGAGGAATTACTTCTATACAATTTAAACATTCAGGTGAGCCTAGCAACATATTTAACACCTTTAAGCTGCCCCACAAGTGTGCACGTCTAATGCTACACATGGTTGTGATGCTGGGACGAGCAGAATCACACAGGTCAGAGCTATTCGGTTTCCGGGGGATAGCAAAATAATGCAAAGAGTTAGGCGAAAACTAAGGGTCGCGAGTTGGAACGTTGGAAGTATGAGTGGTCGCAGCCAAGAGCTGGAACAGATAATAGTAAGAAGGCGATTGGACATCTTGTGTGTTCAAGAAACGAAATGGCGAAACACCGGAAATCGGGCGCGTTTCTTGGACGTTAAGACAATAGCATACAAGATGTTATAAGAATGGTATCGGTATCATCCTTGCGGTAGAGTTACTTAGCAACGTATTGACCATTTCAAAGTCCAGTGACCGTTTGATGTCTCTCAAACTGGTGATTCAAGGTGAGGTGTGGAATATTGTCAGGGCATATCCCAAATCCACTCCCCAAATCGGGTGCGAGCAAAGGGGAAAAGATGCATTATGTCTTGATTTTCACATTGTTTGTTGGCGGAGATTTGAATGGACATGTCGGCAAGTCTAACGAAGACTCTGAAGACTGCAATGGAGGACTAGGATATGGCACCAGGAATTCTTCTGGTGAAGATATCCTAATCATCATATGGTCTGATCGTCTTAAATATATACAATGTTCATCAAACAGAGCCGGCACTTCGTCACTTATAGCAGTGGCGGAAATGAAACCCAGATTGACTACCATTTGGTGGCAAGTTTCATGAAGCCTGGAGTTAAAGATTGCAAAGTGATCTTGGAAGAGGCAATCATTCGGCAACACCATCTCCTCATGACAGAAATATTCATGGAGAAGAGGAAAAACAAAAAAACAAACAAAGGTTTCTGCGAAGATCAATTGGTACAGCCTGGACAAATAAAAACGCGAGTCATTTATTATCAATATGAAAAATTTCCTCCGTAATAACACCAACGAAGTGGAGGATGAAGAGGGCAGCGCACAAGATATGTACGATTCCCTACAACGAGCCTGGTTAGAGAAAGCTAAAGTACTGCTTGGAGCCTCGAAGGGTCACTACCAGCACGGAAGAAAAACTTGGTGGTGGACAGAGGAAACTCAAGGTTTTGAACTTTAGTTCAAAGCTCGTCATCTTTGCCATTCTGCGGGCCGCAGAAGAACTCCACAACCTCCACAAGGAAACTATGATAACAAGAATTTTTATGAATGTTTGTCTAGACATTTGCGATAGTTTCGACCTCGGGAAAATACACTGTCTAAAAATGCAACGATCTATTGTCATGCATTATTCTTAATTGAAATCTGTTTTTTTCCACGATGTTAATACCAAACCCGACACCACTAACTGTGTTTTTCTTGGAAACAATATCAACCTTAAAGCTGTTTTCCAAATGTTTTTCAGTTTTAATTATCGGATTCAAATTACTTTTTGCAAGCCAAACTATACTCTATGCGTAGTACCCACCCGGTAGGTATACGTTGACCCATAATAAGTTGTTAAATTCATTTTTATTCTGCCTTTTTCTTTATTCATAGAATATTTATTATGTATTTAGATATTTTTTTAATTAAGACAAATAAAAAAAACAAAAATAATTACAAATTCAAGAGCACTTTCCAATTTCTTTATTCAATTACATTTGTGGTTACTTATGCCTGTGTATGCCATGTATGTTCATAGATATATATATTTTTCTTAAATTATTTTCTATGTGAAGCGTTTTTCAATTTATTTAAGCGATGACAACAGTCAATTGTTCATAAAAAAAAGTTGAAACGATTGAATTTAATAGAATCTAATTCATTTAAATTTCTACTATTAAATCAGAAATAGTCTTGCAGTTGACTTCTTGCTAATGAACAAACAATTCAATTCAGTTATTTTCATTCATTTTTCTCGTTAGGTTTGCGAGTTGTTAGAGAATATTTCATCACACATAGGTCCTTGTGATAATAGCCTTCAATGGGAGTTAAGATGCGATCAGACGGTCAACCAAAATTGACATCCGGATGACATCCTTCAGTACAAATTCTACGTCATAGTGACGTCAGGATGTTATCCGGATGAAAAGTTTGGATGACCGTCTGATCGCACATTTAGACAAATCTTATGACCTTCTTGTGGTGACTTTCCTTATCATGTTATAGCCACCTTGCTTGGTCTTTAACCATTAAATGCACAATTTTTTAAAAAATAAAAACAAAAATACGAAATAGGGATGGCAGCAAAACCAACCCATAAAACAGTACATGCTGGAAATACCGCTGAAACCATTCCCTGCGCTCCGGTGACAAGGTTCCCATCACTATTTCATAGAGTCTGCGTTCCTCCGGGCTTGAAGCCAGGCGCCAGTTTCTTGGCTTTCTTGTAGAATATCCGGATATTGTTTCGATTGCGGGCCTCTTCGATTTTCCTGAACTTGGAGACTTGGAGCGGGGGGGGGTTGGTTGTAGGGGTGGTTGTAGGGGTGGTTGTAGGGGTGGTTGTAGGGGTGGTTATATCCTATCAAAGTTTGTGACGCTATTACTTCTAAACTAGTACAGGTACAAAAATGGTTTTGGATATTTTGGAAAGATACACCCCTATTATTAAATCCGGCGGATCGAAGACTTCACCTTACACATTCGATTCTGATTCACTTACTATTGGGATCATAAAATCCGACGGATAGTACAGTGCTACCGATAACAATTAATGTTTTTAGAAATTAGCTGTTTTGTAATTTTTGACGGAATCACAGATCCTGCACATTCACAACAGAATTTGGTTTTATCAAAATGTATAGTATAACTTATTTTTTGGAAGATTGGGAGAAATTAGCTAACAAAAGGACAGAACTTGCATATTTAAGAGCGTCTACTGAAGATATCATGGATCTTTTAGACAATAGACATTGTATCTTTTTATTTTTCTATAATGAATTTTAATTTCAGTTTCTTAAAAACTTCCGTCTTCTTCTAAAGCCTTCGCCACCCCTTTGTAGAAGATCTCTTGAATATTTATTGGCTTCTCAGGAAGATAAGCTTGGGGAGGTCGTTTTCTCAAATCGGTTTTCTTTTTTCGTTTTCTGCGGCAGGCAGCCAACTTATTACATCTCGGAAAGGGTTTGAAATTCCCTAAATTGGTCTCTATTTGTTGTTCTGATTATTTTAATGAACTCGATTTATTATAAAAAAAAACACTTACATTTTGTTAATACATTGCACAGAAATCAACACAAATCCAGTACTATTTTCCCGTGGATCAGAAAAGTCAAAATTTCCCCTCGGTTTTTAATGATCAAGTGAAAAAATAATTTACATTACCGACGTGACCATGTTCACTGTGGATATTTTAAATAATACAAATGTTCGAATTTCGAGGATATGTTCCCCCTTCGGATTAAATGATAGGAGTAGTTGTATACAAGTCTTAAATGCTGTGGGTACATCTGTGCAGCAACAAAAAAAATGTTATGGCTCGTTACGACTCAACATTATAAAAACTTGCTGTTGCTTTTATTTTTGTTTCTTAAAATGCATTTTTCTCAAAATTTTGACTTAATAAATTTTCTTAAATTTGTATCCTTGCTAAATTTCCTAAAAATTATTTTGTAGTAAAACGAAATGTACTGGGTGACTATAATTTCTAAACTGTTACAGGTACAATAATAGCATTATACATTATAGAAAGACAATTTAGTGGCGCATCATATCGACAACGCAAACTGTTAAATTTGACCTTCTGAAACGATTTTGCAGGCATGTAAATACAAGCACTAATATGTTTTGAAACAGAAAAAAAGTTAAACAAAAACTATAATCCCCAAACGTGCTGCAACTGCATATAATCTAAATTAGCTAAATTAGCGAACTCTCAATTCATCATATGCACATGTTGCTGAAGGCGAAGCCAGCTTTTACCAATCCCAATTGAAAGAGTATAATGTACCTACCTACCTACATACGTTTATTCTAAACATAACAGAGACAGACAAGCTACTCATTTTTGCTCCATTTATATTGAATTTGAATTTCCCCATTTTAACGGCCTCGATTTTCCGGGGTCAACATAACGTAAACATAAACGGAACAACCTCTCATGAAGTGTCTAGGCATGAGTAGTTGTTTTGTTATTCAAAGAGAGAGATATAAAAAAATTATATATGTATGTGCATCATTCGAATGCGGCTCAAACCAAAAAATAACAACAACAGATGAGAAATCAACAAACCCCTTTAGAAGCAAAATAAGTAACAAAAACATTTTAAAAGAATAAATATAAATAAAATAGAAAGAAGAAAGAACACTTCTGTTGACAATAACTAAGTTCACCGATAAAATTTTTAATCAGTGGGTGTAATTTATTTACTTTTTAATATACGATTCACAGAGGGGGTGGAGCGCGAAATGGGAAACCACCATTATTTAGTAGAAATCACTAATTAAATGCGTGATTTTAAATTTGACATGAGCCACGCCCAAGTGACTCTTATCAAGATGTTTTCGACATGATACTAAATTTAAATATAAATATTGATATAAGATATTCTAATAAAGAGCTTGTTCGATTCGCCTTGTTAAGATAAAGCAATAGGTACCTTGGCACTTTACTTTTTTTTTTTTTATTATTATCTATCAGTACTACCTATAGAAGTTGACGTTTATTTTAATAGATTGCTCGATATAAATTGTAAACAGTTACTCGTATCAAGGTCTCAAGTTGGTTGTTGTTGCTATTGAAAAATAAATAAATAAATAATAAGATGTATCGAGAGGTACGTAGATAATTAACTGATCTTTGCAATTGTCTTTTGTCACATAGTTTGAAAAGTTGTCTATCGCTATCAATGAAATTTACAATTTCCTGGTTAATATGAAGCACTATAGAAAAACTGTGAAAACTATCAACGTAGGTAGGTTGATTAGCCGAAATTTGTATGGCTACATGAAAAGTACACAAAAATAGCTATAGCGCCGTTAGGGGTAAGGGGTAATATCAGTTCTAGCCAGCTTTCCTGCTTCCTTAATCGCAAAAACCTCCACCTGGAAGGCGCTGGATGATGATTTCGTGCGTTTGCGTCGCAGGAAAAATTAACAAAAAACATTACAGAGCTAGTACGCAAGAGATGTTTCTGCAATAGTGATGGATTTTAGCCTCATCTTAAAAAAAAAACTTCACGGGGGACCTACTTTCGTCATCCCAAATAGGATTGCACCTAGTCCTTCGACTAATCTGCAAATTAATTTTTAAAATATTTTAAGATTTGAGAAGAAAAATCCGCTGTTTACTTGATTTATAAACTTTTTGGTTTTTTCTTTAAATAATACCTTATTTCTTGGCATTAGCCATCTCTTATAGACCAAGAAATTTTACCCATCTTATACTCTCTTGAATACTGTCAGTATTTAACAATTCTATTTTTTCAGGCTTGTTGAAAAGCCTACTTCTGTGCCTTTGGACGACTCTTTAGGCTTTCAACAATTAGATAATTTAATCTCTATAAATATCATTGTTGCGAACGTACCCAGGTGCATTAACTATGTTCCTCAGAAATTTGTTTTGGAAGCTTTGCAGTTTCTATAGACTTATTTGAAGTCCGTAGAACAATATTGATTTCAGAACTTGATTGTACAGGAATTACTTGTTGTAGTTGGACAGGGATGAGTATCTTCAAATAAGCCAATATATTTTACTCTATCACATGTACAACTCATCTCTATTCTATTCTTTGCATGCGCTTTGCAACGCAGTTTAAAGTAACTGGTCCATTGTACTCTAAGGAAGATACTTCCTTTTACAATTTCGTAAGTTGGGTATAACTTTTTCGGATAGTCGAGAAGACACTTCAGTGCACTAAAGGGATTTTGGATACCCTTATAATGAAGTAACACAGTGCGAGCATTAGGAAAGTGAAGGATTAGGAAAAGAGAGATACCGATTGGTTTTAAATGTCTGTAAACTGTAATGTGAGGAAAAAACAGAGCGTGGTAGAGCATTCCACATTCGCGTTGTACGATTAAGAAACGAATCCTTGTATTTCACTGTACGTCCGAATACAGGCTTAAGGGTAAACTGATGTGCATTCCTAGCACGGCGAGTATTGCGGTTGAATTTCTGTAGGGGTGAAATGCAACTGGCAATATCATTTGAGCACTTGTGGTGGAAATACCGATAAAACAATGACAAGCAGGAGACATTACGACGATGACTAAGAAAGTCAAGTGATTTCGCGATGTCTCGATCGCCAATAAGATTTACCGCACGTTTTTAGATCCTGTTAAGTAGCTCCAAATATGTAGTTGGAGCACCGGACCAGATATGAGCGTTGTACTCAAGTTTGGGGCGAATAAACGCCTTATAATTTTTGCCAAATCAGAAAGAGTGAAATATTTCTTGCATCGCTTAAGGAAGCCTCGACATTTCGCAGCGTTCTTGGCGACATCGAATATGTGGTCATTCCAACGAAGGTTGTCATTAACACACATACGGAGAATGGAAAGTCGTTCGGTTTCAGCGATGCAAGTGCCATCCATGGATAATGCAGAGAATTAGGGTTTCGCTTCAATGACAGCAGACAGCATTGCGTTTTGGAAGCATTAAATTCCACTCTGTTGGTTTTACCCCATTTAAGTATGCTGTCGAGATCAGAATTTAATGAGCTTAACATACGTTCCCGTTCCAATTCAACGCCCGAAGATGAGGAGCGTTACCCAGGAAACGAATATGTAAAGCTGAGGGTACTGTCATCGGCAAAGGAATGAATAGGATTAGAAGTAACAGAGAGGAGATCATTTATAAAAATGAGAAAGAGAGTCGGAGACAAAACGGAGCCTTGGGGAACACCAGCATTTATGTGGTAAGTTGCAGACTTGAAACCGTTCAAAACGACTTGGATTGAACTGGTATCATCGATTGAATTGGTATCATCGATCCCAAATGCACGCATTTTCGACAAGAGAGCTTGATGACAAACTCTGCCAAATGCCTTTGAAATATCAAGCGCAACGACCTTGCTTTCACCACCATGGTGAATAGATTGGTTCCACTTTTCGGTTAGATAAGTCATCGAATCACCAGTGGACCTGTTGCTGCGAAAACCGTACTGACGGTCATTAAGAAGTTTTCGGGATTCGAGATATTTCATAAGGTGACGATTTTTCAGCGTTTCCATGACCTTGGAAAGAAGGGAAGTAATTGCAATTGGTCGGTAAGAGGAGGGAAAGGAAAATTCGCCTTTTTTTGGGACGGGCTGGACAAATTCTGTTTTCCACCTTCTCGGAAAGAGCCCTGAAGAATAGGACAGATAGAAAAGCTTACGCAGTGGTTTTTCCAGCGTGAAAGCCTCTTCAGAAAGATAGGGTAAATACCATCTGGACCAGCGGATTTATGTATGTTGAGATCTTGAAGAACTCTTGCCACTGTACGATTGCGAAAATGAATGGGTCCCATAGAATTTTCTTTTCGAGTACAGGGGGAGATAAAGCACAATCTGGCAGCGTTGAGCTAGCTGCAAAATGAGCAGCAAGCAGATTGGCTTTATCCGAAGAGCTGGCAGCTGGGATGTCATTGCAATTGAGTGTCGGGATAGATGTCGAGGCCGAATTTTTAATATTCTTGACAAACGACCAAAAGTTTTTACTACCGGAGGGACTTTGTAGTATTTTTTGCCTCAACTTTTGGTCGTAGGAGAATTTGACACGATTATTTGAACTCTATTCGGGTTTCCTTAGTTGGATTGGCCTTAAATGACAGAAAACTTACCTCTTTAGCCCTGATAGCTTCTTTACAGCTCAAGTCGCACCACGCGTTAAAAGCGTTATAGCGTTTAAAAGCGGATATAGCTTTTCATACCCAGGTTAATTAAATTCGTAATCATATCGGCAGTGGCATCCACGTCGTTCTTGAGGAAGCACAATGACCAGTTAAAACTCCTAAAAAAACCGTTTAAAGCTTCCCAAATGGCTTTCTCGTATTGCCATACGGTTATTGTAGGAGCTTTTTCTTTAACTGTGTGCCTGGAGTACGAGAAATTTGCTGATATGATACAATAGTCTGACGAACCTAGAGGCGATAATACATTTAAAGTGTATTTATCAGGTTGAGAGGTAAGAAACAAGTCCAGAGTGTTGGCGTTTTAATGTCCGGTATCCGTGTCGGCTCATTTACAATCTGGGTTAAATTATTAACATCAGCAAAGATCTCTACATACCTTCCTACGGGTGTTGTCTGTCCAGAATGTCGAAGCGAATTTGAATTGTTTATATTGAAATCGCCCGCAATGACGATTTCAGTATGAGGATAAAGGGTAACAATTCTGGTTATGGAATCAGACAGTGCATCAAACTCATTATAAGTTGAATGCCTGTCCTGGTTAGGGCTTCTATAAATAAAACAGTAGTGAATTAATTGCCTACGGACATGGAATTTTAGAAAAATAAAATTAAATTCCGGATTGGACAATTGGCCGTATTAAGGTAGAAGTTGGTAGGCTGTAGCTCGTATGTAGACGGCGAGACCGCGATGAGAGAAGAATAATGGCACAAAGTTATATCCAGGCAGGCTTAACTCCGTTAGATCAGAATCAATGCTGACCTGTGTTTCACCTAGTGCCAAAACATCTGGTTTATTAAGATTCGTGTGGGCGTACAATGAAATTTGCCCTTAACCCACGAATATTGCTAACGTCTACCTTGAAATTCCTACACATAACAAAAAAACAAACACAAAAGACTCAACTCCGACGCTGACTAAGCTAGGCCGTACCGTGTAGATTCTGACATCAGCTTTCCAAAACAAATCACTGCAGGTGGTATGCCCACAATGAATTGCTTTGTCTACCAACAAAATCTACACAACGCGACCCGCTATCTGCCAAATGATGCTTTACCCAGCCATAGCCAGTGCACGCATATATATACGACACTCGCTATAGCCAAGCAATGCAGCACCAAACGATAGGGAGTGGGACCAGAAGGAATGCTCCAACAAAATACACTTTTTTTTCACTAACACTGCACTGTAAACTTGTTTTTGCTGTTTCTTTTGTGCGAAAACTGACCGTGGAGCGATTACAAAAAAATGTGTATGCACGCGTCGGGTGGCAGAACGGCACGGCTTAGCACTACTTAGATGTTCAGCACATACCTACCACCTTCTGATCCTAAAGCCTGTAACCTTATTCGAGCAAAGGCAGTGGAAATACTTCACCTTCCTCACAAGCTTCACAGACAGTTGTCTATCACTTAACCCTAGTATGTTAATGCACACTATGCGCGCGCAATCTTTTCTCGCTAGTAATACCAACAAATCCGCAGACTTCCCAGAGACATTCGGTACAACTAGTTTGGTCTGTCTGCAAGCCGAAGTCTCATGTATATTGTGCCTAAAGGAGACCCAGTCATCAATGGAGACCTTACTTGGGATACTGATAGACCCCCCTACCATTCTCATTTCCCGTGATTCCAGTATGACACGGAACCAATACAAGACTCAGAGATTTTAGCAAACTTACCGAATTCAGCTAGGTTTTGAGTTGAAGCTCTAGCTTTGAAGTGGTTTAAGGATTGCGCAAGGCCTCATCAAGGCATAGCCATTAGAATAGCACATATATTCCCTTGGAAGTCGGATACACATATGCCTAACGAAGAGGAAAGAACGCCTAACGTATCTAAATGCATAGGATTATCGTACGCAAAGCCGTACACCATGCTATTTGTAAGACTGCGTTTCGATTTGCTTTAGTGTCTTGCCCCAGCAAGAGCCTCAAGAAGTTCTGAATCTGACATTATTTAATCTAGAAAGATAAACTGCCCCTCGGAGGCGGCCGCAAATTAAATTTTTTTCTGCTTTCTTCTTTTTAACTTCGTTCGTACAAACTTAAATTTCTAAGCCATTTATGTTTATTATGTTATTTATTTATGTTTTACTTAATTTTAAGTATTGTAAGAATGAAATGAAATAATAAAAAAAAAATCTTCAAATTTAAAAAAAAAGGTGCAAATTAACGCCTCGCAGGCTCATGTTTATCTTTGCAGTATTAAAAAATAAGTTTATTTTTCTGGGGTTAAGGTCATAGCTCTGTGTCAAAATATCATTCAAGTATGAATTGTACAACAGAGAAACTAAACTTTTTGGAAATGAATTGAAAATACCTCTGATCAATCCACATACATATAACCAGCCGTGCTTCAAACGCATATCACTCAGACAAAAAACAAATAATTACCTCGTCATCAACTTGATTGTTAAAAAAATATTAAACATGAATAAATAGTGTGAGTTTCTAAAAATAACACAACACTGAAAAAAAAACACAGCCTAAAAATTCCAAAAAAGGGTCGTCGCCACGGTTCTTCCTGCTTTTGTTCTTTTTCTTCTCTCCTACATTGTATTTGAATATTGAATGGAGCTCCCGAGGAATTGCTTACGTACTTATACTTATATTATGCACACATAATAATCTTATTACAGTTGGTAGGCCAACCAACAAAGTGGGTTATAAGACCTCGCTATAAGTAGTACAGTAGTCGTCGTCGCAGTATCTACACAGTTTTTTCACTGAAAACAATACAAAACAAAGAAAACTACAAGCGAATTATGTGTACAGTACATACATATATTCATATATATACGGCGCATCGCAGAAAGAAACAGAAAAAGTCCACCACTCCACCAGTCAACCCAGACCGGAGCACGCCGACTACGAGTGATCATTGTTTACATGTGGGGCGATCACGGTGGATACAGCTGAGATTTTCCCGATTTGTTTACTTTTTTTTACATACGTTCTAAAAAAATAATCTGTGTATCGCTTTTGTCTCTTGGCTCCATGCCTGAGCGGTGACTATATCTGTAGACCTACCTAGCTAATAATTTAATTAATTTTACATTCTTATTAATCGCAAACAGCTCGTTGCATGTTCCAATGCTTATACCATAAATGCGAGCAGCACGTACTGATGACAGGTATTCTAATAATCAACGGATGTGTGTAGCTTGATACTTTTAGAACAAGTATAAGTGTTTGGATCTGCATAATATCATCAGAAGTGAGTCTAAGTCCATGGACTTTGTTATCTGCAACATAGTATAGAGCATATGTATATTTTTATATAGTGAGTCGGCCGACGACCATCAATTGTGGGTGGTACGTATCTCGATCTCATAGTAGTAAACTAATGGGTTTGTTTTGGATTTTTTTCCCACTTTGGAACTTACTCGTATAGGAAATAAATATACTCGTAGTTCACTCAAGTTGGTACATGGAAAAAAATACGATATTCTGGTTGAGTTTATGTCAATGATGAAAGAAATGTCACGCGTATTGCAGCTGACAGAAACAAATTAGACTTAATATTCCTTCTAAAATCATTCTAAGCTACTTTTTGTTGTTTTATTTATTACCATTGGATGCATGGTATCCATAATTATTCTTATTCTCGAAAGATTGTTAAATCGATAATTTATTATAAGTAAGGAAGCTTCTAGAAAGTGCGTGTGGAAAGGTGACTGACGGGGGTTTGAAAGGAACCTATTTATCGAACGCTTTCTTGTTACTTGCTTAACAAATTGTTACTGCAGGGACTGGTTTAGGGAGATGAATAGAGACAGATCTTTGGGTCGTACACAAAAATCTCTTCTTAGTGCGCATCTACAGAGTGCGTTGCTTAATAAGGAATAACTATTTTGTAGATAAATTTATACCATAAATGTTATATCTTCGTACCCAAATGATGAACATGTTAAAAACGAAAACAGAATCTCACCTAGGCCAGATTTTGTTTCTGTTGACTCGCCCAGACTAAGTTAATAGATAACCAGCACTGTGAATAGATCATGCTCTCACATTCAGTTTCTTGTTACTTCTCCCAAATACTGAGCGACTAATAAGCAAGCTCCAAGCTCCGAGCAGCGATACAGGTTATTGCAGTGTTGTCAGTAGTTCTCTGAAATTACGTATTTGAACAAAGTATTAGCATTATTTTCAATCTCCTTGGAGGGGACAGGATAATAATATCCCTGCAGTGTCACCCCAATAAATAAAATAATAAATATTTGGCTTAAACGGCCAATACAGGATCTATGGCCTAGCATTTCCAACTATTGTGCGTGCGAAGATCTAGTATTTTAGATGACTGGAACTGCAATTTTATTTATGCTTCTCACGACAGTTCTTAAGGTGCGATCAGACGGTCATCCGCATGACATCCTGACATGACTATGACTTAGAATTTGTCCTTAAGTGGTCATCCCGTGTGATCGTCTATTTTTTGGCATGTCATTGAACGTGTCATCCGAATGACAAGGTCCCGCGGATGACATCGTTCGATTTTCCACAGTGTCATCTAACATCGGATGGCGCGTTTGCATCGTTCAAAGTTCATGTCATCTAGCAGATGACACGCTCGCAGATGACATACATATGACAATGGACTTACACAAGTTTTCTGACTTCAGCATCGGATATGGGTGACATGTTTGGATGACTGTCTGATCGCACCTTTACTCTTGGTTGTTTGTCAGGCTTTCGCAAGAGGTTGGGCAGCGAATAAAAACATTTTTATGTGGTACGGGTCGGATTTTATCTAGTTACCCTTGGCTTAGTACTACAACGCACTGAACCTCTAAGCCACTGGACCCACATAAACTTGTGTAATAAGAAAAAAAATACCTTATCCATATTCCCATATCCCCCACAAAAAAGGGTTAAGAAAATGATAGATGGAATTTTACTTCATTCCATGATATTTATAATAAAAAATGTATATATAAACGCGTCCAAAAAGTGGGTATGGCCAAAAACTTTATGTGGGTGATATACTAGAAAATATATTGGCTAAATATCTTGTTATACATCTTTTTTCGTTTTCTAAAGAAATTTTCGATGAAAAACACATATTTAAAAAACGTGAAGGAATTCAGTGTCTGTTAAGGTTCTAACCCAACTACAGCTTTAAAATGTATTTTTTGAATATTGTGGTCGTGGCAGTGTATCAAAAAAACACATCCACCGCAATGCATGTTTGCAACTCTTTGTGCTTTTTAAAATTTTAAAAATCAAATTAATTTAATAAAAGAATGAACAATGTTCCATGCATCATCGAAAAAGTCACACGAAGGAAGAAAAAATTCTGTCAGCAGTACCCCAGCCCACTTCAATTCACAAAAAATTATCTTTCAGTGTATCTGTTCCACTCCACTCTCGCATTTGCGACTGATTGAGTGGGTTTTTTTTCGTTAAGAAGATTGTATTTGAATCGGAATGGAAATGGAAATGAAATTTACATAAAACTCATATGAATTTGCGAGTAATACTTCAGTTAGAATTTAGAATTTCATTTGTGAAGTTGTGTTATTGTTGTCGGTCACTCGCAAAGAGTATTAAGAACTTTTCGTTTTTTGAAATCGAAAGTGTATTAAAACCAAACAAGATATAAAAAATTAATAAATTTCGTTGCAAAAGAGTTCCGAAAAGTTTTACAAAAAGTGTATTTTGATACATATTCTGTGATTAGTGAGAAAATTATTTTTAATTTTAAATGATTAACGTTACAAAAGCAAATATAATATTGATTGAAAAATATAATTAATTTGTGAATTAAAAAGAAAAAAAAAAGAAAAACCCACAAAATCAAAATATAAACAAAATGCCTGTAGAAGTTTTTCAACACATAAATGGGTAAATACATTTTGTTTATTATCTCATTACCTACCTCACTGCAGTGTAGCTTTGTATATTGATTAGTAATCCGATTAGCTAAATGAATATTGATAGGAAAATAGTAGGTAGCCTAGTCCGCCAAATCGAGGGCTTTTCTAAATATATTTTTCATATATTTGATTTGTTTTTTTAGGCCATTCTTGCGTGCGAGTATGTTTGGGTGATTAGAGTGTTTCTTATATTCGTAAAGAGGAAGGGAAGGTTAGATTTTCTTTTATAATTTTATTTAATAACATAGTTTTCTGTTACAATATGATTTTTTTCCCTGAAAATGTGGGGTAATCAAGAAATTTATTTATTTAGATAGTTTTTGATAAATTCATACATTTTCTTAATGATGAGAAATATTTCGTACAATAGAAAATAGTAACGTTCTGGTTGCAAGCTCTTCTTTAAGTTATTCCGGTTTTGAAAATTAAAAAACAGAAATACCCACCCTTTTGCTTTCGAATTGCATAGAATTGCAATTATCTGAAGGGTAACTTGGGATAAAAGCAGCTGTTTCCTAGCTTTGTGTAACATTACGTAGGTACAACGAAATGTGAGACTATTTAATCGTTTCCTTGACTGTAAATAAACATCGGCAAAGTTTTCCGGGACTATATTTTCATTTTTCATATTTACGTGCAACACTTGTGCGGCAGCCGGCTTTCTTCTTATATCTTACTAGTACCAATGAATATTACACATTTTAAATTTCAACTCAATGAAATTCTTCCTTGTATAAATTTTCTTGATTTTGGGTGCAACGTAAATGCGAACACATTTTCATTAGTTATCTATTCCAAATTTTTATTTGTCCGCCTTACTGTGGATATATTTCTCATCTTCGAAGAAAAAATTCGAATCTGCTGAATAAAGCAATCCTTTATTCTAGGAACACCTTAATTTTAGTAACCATTTTGCTACGTTTTAATGAAATAAGTGCATCAGTTATTCTTGGCTGACGACGTAGCTACTACCTAGCGTATGCGAGGATCAAACTTCACATCATTTGATGTTTCGGTGGACGTTTTGGAGGGGAATGGGTTTAGTATACTCTCCTCCTTACTCCAAACTATTCCAGACATTGATTTTAATTGTAAAGTGATTACAGTAGGAAAAGTTCAAAAGAATCTATGAAAAACAGCGAAGAAACAGAAGGATAAAGTGGCAAAAAAATAGTGTTATCTTCTGTGACCGAGAAAAAGACTCACACGGCAGAATTCCGTTCGTCGTTTCCATACATACCATTCTAATTCTGAATGCAGCCCTTAAATTTAAAATATATTTCTTTCGCAGCCCTAAAGTGAATAACGTCTGTTAAACGTCAAGTCAAAATTACGAGTTTTATTTGTTTTCTATGGTTTTTGAGTTTGGAGTGGACAATTTTAATATTTGGCGATTTATATTTTACGTTTGGCGATTCAATGTGCAAAAAGTTTGAGCATATTAGGAATCGACAGCAGCTGCTATGAAGATGCTTCGCATTACAGTAGGAGTAACAAGAAAAAAATTGGACCCCGATCGGCTTAGTCACATTCACAGGAAGCAAAAAGACAATGTCAATCAACGTTAATATTCAATCCTCCTGGATCATCCAAATGAAACAATTAAGCATTTGTTTGGCCTAGCAAATAAAGAACTTAATAACAACACCAAGTTTGTATTGTAATTATTTTCGAGGCAAATACCATTTGCTCTATCTATATCCTTGTTTGCCTTAAAAAAAACTACCGATTAGAAGTGCTCCATAGTTTTGGTGATGTGGAAGTGAGTAACTGTTTTCGTTTTGCTAATTTTGGGGCCTTGTAATCCAGGAACTGCTCTTGTAAAGCAATTGAGATTTGGTATGGAGCCTGCCGCTGTGCGTCCCAATAAATCCTGCAAATTGTATGACCCTAGCTTTGTTGTAAGCGAAATGCCCTGAACTGGTTCCCTTAAAGAAGGATGTAGTGCCCCTTAATACGAAACCAGATATTTAAGATCAAACCGGCGATCCAGTAGGAATGCAGTGAAGCGGGAAATGGGGACAAGATAGATAAAGTAAATGTTGTTGCCAGTGTAATGCTAAATATAATAATGTGGAAATTTATTTCTTTCCTTTTTGGTTGACTGGGATATAAATGAATCACGTTAGAATTCATGAAATAAATTACGACTTTGAATGTTTTTTTTTTTTGCCTTTCTCTTTAAAGTGATCATTATAGTGGGAACTATTTTCTGCAATTACATTGCATAGGTATAGTTTGCTTTCTTTTTTAATTGATCAGTATGATTGCTGGAAATTTTTTGCTTTTTACTAAAAAGTACCTACTTTTAAATTACTTGGAATGAAGGTCTGATGATCACAGCCAGGCGATCAATTATTCGCTTTTAGTCAATAACTACTTTATTCAAATTGACCGTCCCTAGCACGCCCTTGAGTACTTCCACTTTGTTTGCATTTATTGCATCCGTTGCTTCATACCGAAAGACTAATGAAACTTTATGGGTCAAGCCGCACACGAAAATAGACAAACTCCTGGTTTTGGATGGTTATTTGCTGATTGGGGAGTCATTTTGATGTATGATGAGTACGAATACATATCTTCATGTGGCATACCTACTTTTTCACCAAATATGAAAAACGTTCAATGTTTAAGAGCTCTGAAAATCAAACGGTTCATCTTAGCAAGCATAATGTTTGTGTCTTAGGCCCTAATTATAGCTTTCAAATGCATCATTGAACATTTTGTTTTCCGATTTTAAGACGACTTCGCAAACAACATGGGCTTTTAAATCCTGAGGGGACTTATAGAATTTTTTTGCTAACAAAATAACTTAATTCCGTGTAAACCTTTCTTTAACTCTTTTGTTATTATTTTACTGATTGAAATCGATTTCAATGAACAGCTAATATTCGTTTCTACAATTTGGAACACAATCGTTCCACTGATGTGTTCGATTCTCTTTCCAAATTCGTTAAGCGGAAAGAAAAACTGACAGCTGAGAATCAAACACATCAGTGGAACGATTGTGTTCCAAATTGTAGAAACGATTATCACCTGTTCATTGAAGTCGATTTCTATCAGTGAAATAATAAAAATAGATTTATAGAAAAGTTTAAATCAGAATTAAAAAAATGTGTTTGTAGAAAAATTCTGTATGTGATTAGCTTTATTTTGATACCATTAAAAGACAATATTGTTTGCTTAGTCGTCCTTAAATCCCAAAACCTTAAATCAAGGATGCATTTCAATGATAGCTATAACTAGCCCCTAATCTTAAAACCTGTACCGGTGGCTTTTCACTGACAGCTTTAACCGACTTGTCAAAAATGAATGAAAATGAAATATCTATTCCACTTATAAATATGTTGCAATGATGCATTCGAATGATAGCTAAAGGGTGATCCATTTCGAGGTTCCCTACTTTTTTAAAGAAAAAAACACAGAAAATTAAATTAATTAATGGAGAAAGTTTATTATCATTTGAAAGAACATTCTTTGGCATTTATTTTTTGAAGATTATGTCTATTAAATGTTGGCCTTTGCTATGTCGCAGATGGTCCACCCGTTAAGTCCAATTTTCGATCACTCGTTCGAGCATTTCGACTGGTAACTGGCGAATGACATGCGTGATGTTTTCCTCCAAGGCCTGAATCGAAGCGGGTTTGTCGGCCCGCCTTGTCCCCACAGGAAAAAGTCTAACGGTGTGATATTACACGATCTTGGTGGCCAATCGACCAGCCCAAAACGTGAAATTATGTTCTCACCGAAATGTTCTCTCAATAAGTCCATTGATTGATGCGATGTGTGGGTTGAGTCCAATTTTCGATCACTCGTTCGAGCATTTCGACTGGTAACTGGCGAATGACACGCGTGATGTTTTCCTCCAAGGCCTGAATCGAAGCGAGTTTGTCGGCATAAGCTTTTGACTTTACATATCCCCACAGGAAAAAGTCTAACGGTGTGATATCACACGATCTTGATGGCCAATCGACCGGCCCAAAACGTGAAATTATGTGCTCACCGAAATGTTCTCTCAATAAGTCCATTGATTGATGCGATGTGTGGGAAGTGGCGCCGTCTTGCTGAAACCAAATGTCGCCGAGATCACGAGCTTCAATTTCA
Organism: Ferdinandea cuprea; assembly: GCA_963576555.1. Lineage (NCBI taxonomy): Eukaryota > Metazoa > Arthropoda > Insecta > Diptera > Syrphidae > Ferdinandea > Ferdinandea cuprea. Next base: position 43,201,176 of record OY754962.1, on the reverse strand, counting down.
GGCATCAAATAGTCGGTTATCATGGTACGATAACGGTCGCCATTGACGGTTACGTTCGCACCGGCATAATTTTTAAAGAAATATGGACCGATGATTCCACCGGCCCACAAACCACACCAAACCGTTGTTTTTTCTGGATGAAGTGGCAGTTCATCAATCTCTTCAGGTTGCTCTTCGTCGCAAATGCGGCAATTTTGTTTGTTTACATACCCATTGAGCCAGAAATGGGCCTCATCGCTAAACAAAATTTGCCTCGAAAACGTCGGATCTTCTTGGAACTTTTCAATAGCCCATAGAGCGAAGCGATGTCGCTTGGGAAGGTCGAGCGGCTTCAGTTGTTGCACAAGCTGCATTTTGTACGCTTTTAATTTAAGATCTTGACGTTAAATGCGCCAAGTCGTTCCATACGTCAGTCCGAGTTGCTGCGAACGGCGCCGAATCGACTCTCTACGGTCTTCGTGTACACTCTCAGCTACGGCCGCTATATTTTCTTCACAGCGTGCTGGACGTGGTCTATTCGGTCGAATATTATCCAATAATGAATGCTGGGTCTCAAAATGGGTGATGGTGTTGCGAATAGTATGCTCAGTAGGCCGATTATGTTGACCATAAGTTGAGCGAAGTGCACGAAACACATTCCTCACAGAACGTGAATTTTCATAATAAAGTTGAACAGTTTGTAAACGTTGTTCACGCGTAAGTCTTTCCATTATGAAATGCCAAACAATACTAAACAAAAATAACATGACAGCATGACACGACTCACACGTGATCTGTCAAAAAAGGCTATTGAAAAAAGTATCTCTACTTGGATCACCCGTTATAAGTAGCGCCTTAGGTATATGACTTACAATTTTATAGTGTTGGATGTTTGTCAGACTTTCCCAACAGGTGGTGCACCTTTGCCTTGTCGAGCTGCATTCACTTATCCGAAATAATAAATCTATTTTGCCAAGAACTTTAGAATGTATGACAACAGTACGCTGTGAAGAAAACTGAAAACTAAAAACAAAACAAATTATGCCGACTGTGTTCACAAAGTATAATTCAGTTTCATCACAATTTTTCTAAGTCAGTGCTTTCCATATTTTGAAAACGTGAAATATAATTTATTTTTCAAAACTGTGGCATAGAATCCACTTAACTCTACTCTGTCATTTATGTACGTGCCTTAAAGCTAATACCACAATTATTCTAATAGAAATTCTAACAGCGCGCTGCTGACACAGGTACTCTGCTCGCGTAAAGTGATGATACCGGATATATGAATGCGCGCACGTAGGCTCTACAATTGATTTAATCACGTGGTAAAGGAATTCGCGCATGACATGTGCACATATTCTCAGTTTTCTTGCCAATATTGCTATAACACAATTCTGTTCAAAAGCATTAACAACGTACCCATAATCATAATGTCTGTAGCTTTTACTTTACATATTAAACATATTAAATTGACATGCAGACAATTTGCTGTGTTTAATGAATAAATCCTAGATCAGAATTGACATTAGTTAGAACATTTTGTTGTCTCGAAATCCTGTATCTTTAATCTTGTGATCTTTTCTAATACATTCTGTTCATATATAAACACTACACATTAGTTAGCAACAGTTCATACACACATATTTTAATATAAATCATTCAGCAGTGAGAAACTGTCATTGTACATGATATGGCTGTTCCTTCCTGTCAAATATGTACTGTATATCGGCTTTAGTGAATGCCTCCGGGGCTAAAAAGCTTTCGAAGTAATATTTTTATAGTACCATCAGGAAGATTGGCTTACGCTTGCGATATAGACCATGAACTCACAATAAGTCCACTATTATTAGGCTAAAGCTATTCTTAAAACTAACTTTAAATTCATTTGAATTTTTTCTCTCTTTCAGAAGCGAACATTTTAAAATGAATAAACTCTGTCGTCAGGTGTCGATTGAGTCGCCCGGGCCAGTGGTCAAGAATTGCGTCTTTAATTTCTTCGTACCGATACAGGATACCCCAGCTAAGGGCGCTCGCATAAAGATTGTCTGCGCTGGGGCATGCTATAAACGCAACCGTTCCGCATCGATCTCATCAATGTCGTCTGTTTCATCCGAATTGAGTGACTACAATCCTATTCCATCGACCACAACCCAACAGACATCGCCAGCCCATCAGGGCATTAGGGAGGGATCTCTGTTTCCTGGCTTCGAAGTGGCGGGTGTCATTGAATGCCTGGGCGATGAAGTTAATCCAGACTGTGGCCTAACCATCGGCCAACGCGTTATCGTATATCCATTCGATGAAACTCCATCTGGATACGCTGAACTTATGGTTGTTCCTGACTTGAAATACATTGTTCCGATTCCGGATTCATTGCCAATCAGTGTTGCTGCCATGCTACCGACTGGCGCTTTGTTGGCTATGAATGCTGTCTTTAAGGCTCACTCAGTGGTCACTCAGATTCTCAAGGAACGCAATGAGAAGGATGGCAAGTGCAAGATTTTGATTGTCGGTACCGGCGGCTTAGCTTTGTGGGCAGTTCGAATTGCATCCTATCACTTTGCTACTTCGGGCGCTAACAATTTGGTAGACATTACAGTGGCCAGCTTGAGGGATGAAGGATTCCGTTTAGCTACAGAAATTAAAAAGTCAGTAAACAAAATTCGTTGCTTAATAATTTTAATTTTATTATTTCTTGTCTATATTCGCAGTGTGAACGTCGTCCAGTGGAATGAATGCTTGCACGAACCTCAGTTAATTGAGAGGACTAAAAACGTGTGTGGTGGTGCAGTTGATGTGGTCATTGATTTTGGCACTACGTCAAGGAGTCTCCATCGCTCAATGAATTGCTTGTCAAAGGTGAGTTTATAATAAATATATGTATCTATATATGTATCTAAAATAGAAGTTGGGTAGTCGCGACATAAGACCTATTCGAGATGCGTCAATCAAATATACCGACTCTGCACTTGGCTTTGAAAAATGTTGGTCTAAAAAATCTGGTTGCCTTATCACCTCACTCATTCCCAGCAAATAGAAGCTGCCCAACGTTGATTTCCTTGAATTTCGATTGTCCTGTGCTTCTCCAAAAAATCTTCTTCAACACCAATCTTAAAAATCTTCAATCGTTGTCTAAGTTCTAGAAGAATGCTTCGCTTAACAAATAGTATGCAAAGCTTTTCGACATCCACTGGAGTAAAAAAAAAAACCATTAAAATCTTAAATTCTACATACACTCTCTGGGTCACGAGGGAGCCCTAGTTATGAATGGTTTCTTGGCTACTTAAAAGCGTCTTGCTTTTTCTTCTACTTCTTCAGCTGTCACTCTCAACTAGTCTGTTTCAATAATTAATTCATTCTTAACTAAATATTGTTTTTATTTTTGCGCTTTTTTGCAGGGTGGCGTTGTCCTCATCAGCGAAGAAGTTGCTGAAAAACTTCTTCCTAAGTTCGCACGCCTCTCAAGTGAGAACCAGCAAGAAATTATAGCAATTTCAAACGGAAGCGTCCAGCAACTACACGATCTTGTCGAATTGGTTGCAAATCACAAGGTTTGTAATTGTTTTATTATTTTTTTTGCGTCATCTGTGTCTAACCATAACCCAATTTTATCTTCCCAGATTGAACCACCCCCACATTCAGTCTTTCCATGTGATCAAGCAGCCGATGTTATACAAAAACTTTGCAATTCAGAAATTCCTGGACGAGCAATCCTTCGGTTCCATGACATAGAGTAAACCAACAAAAGACAGCAATATAAAACTTAACTAAAAAAAAATGAAACGCATAAAACCTCCACTTACTCGTATATTATGCATTATTCAAGCGAACAAAAAAATTTTATATTTTTTATCAGTATAAACTAATTTTTTTTATAAATATCATACATATTTATGAAAAGATTATAGAAATTGAGCGATAAAGAAGAGACAGCAGTATGCTCAATTAAAGTCTTTCTTTCTTTTTGTGTCGCATTAATCCATTAAAATTACTTATACATACATTATATGCGTATTTACGTAGGTCATTCACGTAGCTATATACAAAATATATATAAATATCAATTTCGCGTTTAAGACAGACAAGTATGAAAAGTTTAAAATAAAAAAAAACAAAATCTCATTCGCAGTGACTTAAAAATCGACTTTTAACAGCAACATTTAGCTGAGGTAAACATAAATATTTACCTAGGATCATCAACAACTACTGTTTCAAAGGCAAACGAATTGAAGAGATTATTTTTATTTATTTTATTTCATTTAGTATGTTTTTCTTTTCTTTCGTTCTAAGCCTGTCTAGTTGTTGCATAAATAATGCATTTTTAATCGTTAAAAAAAAACAAAAGCTGAATGTGTTACTTTTTCTCATAATTATTATTTAAAGTTAATTAAGTTCTTACGTGATATAACAACAAACAAATTATCTTCTATCCGCAGATTTGCTTAGCGCGTGCGCATTTAAAAAAATGGAAATTTATTTTAAAAATTCAAATTGAAGAATCCAAAATCAATTGTTTAGCTTTTTATGTTTATTTTCCAACATCCTGAATGTTTTTTTTTATATATTATTTAATACAAAAAAAAGAACAAATAGTATATATATATTAAAGTCTATAATATAAAATGAAAATTATATTGTTTCTTAAAAAAAAAACATCTGATATATGATACATATAACATTTTGTGTTTTCGAAGTAAAAAAGAGAAACTCGCATAACAAAATAAGACAAAAAATTAACAAATATAAAATAAAAATTTAAAACGAAGTTTTGTGTTTTATTTTCTCAAAATAATTGTAGGAAGCAATCGGAAAGTTGTGTCTTAAAATTGCTTATGCTCGTTTACTCAACGACCCATCAAGAGTTTTCTCTAAGACATCACTGCGGGCGGCGTTATGTTTGGGTATCTGAGGTGCACTGGTTCAGAGTGCACGGAGTCACAAAGGATGTTGTACCGTCTCCTTCCTTCCCAATTGACCCAAAAGTCGAGAAGTTTTCCTTTCAAAGGAGTCCGTCAGCTTTGCATTCATACGCTGATGGATTTTAGATTTTAAAAAGTAAAACTGACAAGATAAGGATTTTCTACAGCATAGGATTTGCCCTTCGATAAGCGGTTTTTTTATGGCTTTTGTTTGTAATGTTTAAGTTTCTTTCCTTATTTGTAACTTAAAATTGCTAATATCAGTTTTGGAGTTTCGTGGTTGACGTATGTTTCAAGACCAAGACCTAAAATTACTTATGTATAAATTTATAAAGATATTTAAGGTGAACAACATTTATTGATTTTAAATAACAACGCAACACAAGTTTTTTTCAACTTTGTGGTGTCTATCATACACCACGTCAGTCGCAGAGGGTTAAATTTACACTATTTTTTTTACCCTTGGCGCTGTAAAATATACTATATCATGTGACCAACATTTTGTAGTTTGTTTCATAAAAATCGATCGTCAAGAAGCGGAGATATTTGATAATAAAATGTCGCTTAGCCGTCATAAACCTTAAGGGTACTTAAACTACCAAAAGATTCTGGGTACCACTTAAATTTTGATATGCCTGAGCCCTATACTCTGTCCAACATAAATTGGCATTACAGGGAAGATAGGGATGTTTGCCTCTCATACGCACTCTTTTGTTTTCCGTGAGGTGCTATTCTAACAAAAGCTCTTATAGGGTTTCCGTACTAAGTATTATAAATCTGCAAAAACCTGAAAGCATATTATGTCGGGTTACCATGTCTTTTTTAGAATGAAATTTTCATTTAAATTATTTTATTTATAAAAAATAAAACAAATTTATCTTCATGTTTTGATGTCAGTTTTTTCCAAAAGAACACTCTTTCACTGACGATGGTTTAGAACTTAGTTTTTTTGCTAAAACCGTATGCAGAGAAGACCTGCTAATTTTAGTGCTGTTTGCATTGCGTCCTACCATGTGCGCTGAATAACACGTGGTGGGTCTACGTCAGATGCAATTAGAAATTCACTGGAGGGTAAACACTTTATGAGGGGTTTCTTTCAATTTAGTATAGTAGAAAAATATGTCACGATACTGATTTTTAAAAAGCTTCCCCATAAGACGTGTACTGCCAATTTATGTTGGACAGAGTATAATTATTTAATTTTTTTTAACCTCAATTTGCAAAGTAAAATGTACTACATCATGTGACCAACATTTTAAAGATTATTTCATAAAAATCCGTCGTCTAGAATCTATTTGATACTAAAATTTCGCTCAACACACACATGCAATTCACTACAGAATTTTTAAATATTTGTATACCGCGCCTGGAAACTCTCAGAAAGCAGCAGGTATCAGTTTTTGTTTCGTTCGCAAAAAATTAACACGTACATCACCCAACGATCAATTATTGTGTCAGCCCAAGAGTATGCAATAGTTTTTGTATTGAATTTTTTAATATTGCTGTATCACGGCAACACTATTCTGCTCATAACTTTTTTATTTATTGAAGCATCTTAACGAATTTCATATCAAATTAAAAAATTTAATTCAACGGCCCGTTTTCTAATACTCTTCTTAATTTGTCCAATAGCTAAGATCAATTTAAATTAACTAAAAAGATACAACGAAACACAATTTCCACCATTTTAAGGCAATTTTTAATCCCAGTGATTAGAACTTAGTTCGTTTTGTGGAACTTACCCGCCGTGTTTATAGCAAATAAAATTTTAAAATTTTAAATTTTTATTAAATATTTCTTTTATTATTTGTGTTTTTTTTTTTTTGTTTTTAATTTGTTCCTTAAAATGATCACTAAATAACAAAAATTAGAGGAAATAAAACAAGATAAGCACTTGAAATATTAAGATATCAATATAATATTGAAATAAATTTATTCTTGTGTTACATTTATATAAATATTTCATTTACATAGTAATTTGTATTGTTTTTTTTTACTTTTTACATCATACAAAAGGACACTACGTAATCAACAAACAGAAAAATTTAACAATAAACAAAATACATAGCGAAGGAGGAGTGTATTTGTCTAGGTTTGTCATTATTTGTTTTCTTTTCTTTTGAGTGTTGGGGCAGAAGATAAGGAATCACATCAAAGCGCACTATATATATATATATATATATACGATATAAAATACAGACTTTTTGGGACAAGACATTGGGGGAAAGAGGAGCTTCACTTGATAATATATTTAGGTAATGCAAGTCTTATTTTGTACATCAATTTGTGTATTAGCAAAGAAAACAAAATGAAAAAAAACCCAAAAGATTGATAATTTTTATATTCTCATATCGTCGGTTCATAGTACACAGTACAAAATTTGTCAAAATGATCTTTTTAGCAATATATAAATAGTATAATTATTCACGTTCTATAACTGTTAAATTTTCATTTATACAATTTTTACAGGATACACAAAATTATATTACTCACTAAGTGCAGGCATTTTTAGACCAAAAGTTGTCTTTAAATTGAATTATCTCCTTTTGTCTGATTTGTTAGTTAATGAGTTTTACCTTTGAACAGACGATATATTCGACAAATAACTAGGAAATGCACTAACGCCTTTTGCATTTCAATCAGATGATCGAAGTTTGGTGCTGCAATTTTGTTTCTGAAAATGCTTGGGCATATTGGTAGTGATATCAATTATAAAGAATGGAATACGGAAACCACCTGCTTGGTTTCACTGTTAGATTAGGAGTATGTGTGAGGTTGGGTATATGCGAAGATTTATTGTGTATAAAAAAAGTATGCATATACCCAATCTCGTGTCTACCCCAAATCTAACAGTGAAACCAATTAGGGGGGTTGCAGGAGGCAGCATGCCCCCAATATCCCAATACCATCTCGAAATCATTAAGAATTTTAAAAAAATTAAAGCTTGGCGGCCTTTATTTTGCAGTAGTCAGTCAAATAAGAATTTTTATTGGGGCCATTTTTCATTGGAACGTGACACATTTTTGGGGCCATTTTTCATTTAGGAAAAGAATTTAAATTTTTGGGGCCATTGTTCTTTTGTGGTTTGGGGCCAATTTTTACTTTTTGTCCCAAAGTTTGGGGTAATTTTTCATAATTATTTTGGCCCCAAACTAAAAAATTAAAAATAGCTCCAAACAAAATGAAATATGGCCCCTTAAAAATATGAAAACTGGCCCCAAATCACAGAAATTTTCGAGTTGTTGTTTTCCATATAAATTGTTGGGGCCATTGTTCATTGGGGCCAACATTCATGTAGCTGTCGAAACAGGGAAAAGGGTTATGATTTTTCAATTCAGATTACAGCTAAAGATGAAAGACTACGAAAAAGCGCTTAACAGTGTGTGTTTTCTTCTATTCATGTCCTTCACCAAATCGACAAATTTCCAGGAATTTAATATTACCCCTTGCTCAACGTAGAGTTAATAGGGATATGGTTTTATATGTGGTAATATGCAGCTTATATGTGGTAATATTGATGCATCTGATTTGCTGTCTTCAATTCACTTTAACTTACGTGGAGGTGCTCACAACTTACGATGTGTGTATTTATTATTCAGTCCTTCAGTCCTCATAGGACGAATTATGGCAGGAATGAAGTTATTAGTCGCATGAGTAGAATTTATGATTTAAATGATCATGTGATTGATCTGCATGTTAGTAAGCTGAAACTTAAAAATATTCTAGAACATGAGTTCTATTGCCTTAGTTAATTTTGCGTCCGTTGTGTTTCTGTTAGCTCTTTATACTTATATGTCTGTTATATTTGTTTAATATATTTATATATGTATTTACTAACACCTGCACTAAGTGGGTGCACTTTTTGTGCCGGCAAATTTCTGCTCGTGATAGTTGCTTGCATTAAGCACTCCACGACACAGATCTGATAGTGTTAATAAAAAGTGTAATGGTGCGATCAGACGGTCATCCAAACATGTCATCCGTATGACATCTTGAGGTCACTATGACGTAAAATTTATCCTAATGTGGTCATCCCGTGTGATCGCCTGTCTTTCGGCATTTCATTGAACTTGTTAACCGCACGACATACCGATGAAACGATTTCTAAGTCCAGATGACTGATTTGATTGACTATGCGATCGGTGTCATCACTATTTGGACTGGATGACTAAATTTGTTTGACAGTATGTCATCCGATTAACAAGGTCCCATCGCTCAATTTTCCACATTTGCATTGTTGAAAGTTCATTTGAAAAAACTTACACTCGGATAACCTAACGAAAGACACTGTGTGATCTAGCAGATCACGCTCGCAAAATGACATGCAGATGGCAACCGAATTATACAAGTTCTTTGAAATCAGCATGTCATCTGGGTGGCACGTTCATATTACCAACTGATTGCACCTTAATCAGGGAATGACCCAATGCCACTCGTTCGTCAACATAAATCCTAGGGGAGATAACATAATCGATGGCGTTTACAAGGTTTGTAGAATCACTTAAGGAATTCAAATTAATGATTAAATTCATGGACTTCACTTCAGATTGAAAAATGCAGTCACGATTCACGTTGAAGTCAATGAATTAGTATTATTCTAGGAATATTCAAAATATAATACGAATGGTGATGTTTTTAATGGAAATTTCTTTCAATGCAATAGCAAATTATCAGTTGATTTTATGGATATTTTCGAACAATGTCCTTTTTCAATGATTCCAAAATTCAAGGACCCTTTTTAGTGTTACAAGGACCACAAATTATTAGCAACATCAAGCCGATTAAGAAAGCCAATCAATCATTCACAGAGGCAATACTTTTCTCGCGCAACTGGCTGTTTTATGTATTTTCATATGCCAATTTAAGAAGAAGCGAAACAAGTATAGTTCTGCAAAAAATGAGTTCCAAAGGTATGCACTTATTTGGGTGTATTCACTCTTACCTACAATCCACCTGAATCTGTCTGTCTCTATCGGAACTAAACTCAATGAAGGATTGGGATTTTTGATTGTATTGAAATTGAATGGAGCTTTACAAGACGCGTATCTGTTTTTGAATGATTGATTGAAATGACCGATTAATTTTTTCAACCGATACTGAACGATTCGATCATTAACGATTTAAACAGCTCTAGTGCCGTCTCGTTTCAATCGGTATGCTCGGTACACATTCGGTACATATTTTACACAGTACACATGAGTTTCTCCTGATTTGCTCCGTATTTGCAGGAATGGAACGGTAGTTCCATGCATTTAGTGCATTTCTTATTTGCCTGCTTAAATTTTTCACACTTCTTTTTTTTGCGTAAATTTCCAATTCATTTGAAATATCATACATTTGGCTTAATATCAATTTTTGTTTTCCTTTTTAATATGAATAAATGTGGTCAAAGTGGGCGTTTGTCCCTAAACTAAGACCCCACCGTGAGTGATTTGATTTGTTTTTTTTTCTACTATTTTGTTTTGTTTTCTTTGTAAATCTATTCTCTCGCATTATGTTTTGTTAAATTGTATAAAAAAGGAGTATGTTGTGTGAATTTAAAATTACAAATGAAACAGCGATAAAACGCAGTGTACGAGAATGAAAATGGCAACTTATTTTTTCCGCAACAATGCGTAGATTTGTGCGATAAACTCATTCTTTATAAAACATTATAGTGCTACAGTCTCCAAGCGAAAGAAATCAGTTCTGAATTGCTTTGGTATAGATAAAACAAAACAAACTTAAAAGTGAGTGCTGTGTGAACAGTCGCCCAAGACCAAAATATTAATAATCGTCCAAGAAGTCATTCATAATGACTGTTCTCGAGACTGTGTGGATTTTAACATTTATCTTTAACTTCGACAGGCGTCTATGGCAACAGATATTGGGTGGCCGTGGACTAAAATATTTCAACTCTCTATTTGCATTTCTGAAGGCGACAGGGCAGGTGCCTTTCGACAGGCAGCAACGGTAAAAACTTGAACACATCCCGCAAATCGGGTCATCCAGATATTGCCTGATAGAAAGTACATGCCCCGATCGGTGCATGCCACCTGCAGAAATATAATTGAAAACTTATCTTTGGTTTTGAGCTATTGTTCGCACAACCGATAAAAGCATACCCAGCTCCAGGAGAGGGCGTATAAAGCTTAACACTAAAATACATATACATATACAGAGGGTGTCGGTTTCTTTTTGTTTTTTGTGTGTAAAACGATAATACATACATAATAATAATTACTTTACATTATATTGGTTTGTGCCCCAGATTAAACAAGAAAACAAAAAAAAACTTATATATAATATCAATCTTTGTGTGGAAATATCAGTAATATGTATGTGAAAATATCTACAATAAAATACGCCTCTTACTCGAACAGTGCATCCTGTATCCTTGGTATAGCCGCCGCTAAGACCACCACTACCACATTACCGCTTCTTCTTGTTCGCCTTAGTCATTTTACGTTTCTTAACGATCATATCGTACAAAGCTTCCAAGCCCTCTTGCAGACCTTCACCGGTTATTGCACAGGCCGGCTGGATATACCAACCTTTGAATTGTTGCTGCTGCACCTGAGAACCGCCTCCGCCGCTGCCTTTGTGGTGGGGATTTGTTGGCGTCTGCTGGGTGATTGTGATTGATGTTTGATTATGCTGATGCTGTTGCTGATGGTAGGTGATATCACAATTTGCGGTTTTGGTTGTTGTATTCGCTGACGACAGCGCTGATGATGTGGATGTCGATGTCGAGATTTGCTGACTCATTGACTTATGATGATGATAGTGTTGTTGTGACGTTGGTGTTATACTAGGTGTTTGTCCAGAATTTGGCGTTGTGGTGTTGGTCGCGTGCGATGATGAGCTGGAACTTAATGAGGTCAAATTCAGACTTGGATATAAAGGCGAGAGTTCATGCAGGCCAAGAAATTTCTCTAGCTCTTTGGGGTCACGTGCCCCGGGTAGGTCCTGTTTGTTGGCTAATATGAGAACAGGAACGCCCTTGAAACAAAAGAAAAAAGGAAATTAAAACGAAAGGGAATAAGTGGAGTATTACTTGATTATCAGGGCATTTCGCTGTGCGCATAAGTTCCATTTTAGCCTCTTCCATTCGTTCTACATCGACTGAGTCGACTACAAACAGAATACCGTCAGTACACCTAAAATAATAAATAAATTTTGATTATAAATGCGGTGGAAGGAATGTGAATGTAGATTTACCGTGTATAGCTACGCCAAAGCGGTCGCAGTTTTTCTTGACCTCCCACGTCCCACACCAAAAAATGTACTCCTTTCGCTTTACCAACTGTTCCTTGGATCTGAAATTGAAAATGAAAAAAAAAATGCATTTTAATGGAGTCTGAGTAATTGTTGGTATTTTTTTTGGAAAAAAATATCAGTGAATTTGATATTAGTAGCAAATGTTGCGCTCGAAATAATACAAAATTATAGCAAGTAGTTCTTAAACATATTATCAAGAAAGAATTATTTATTTTTGGAGAATTTGGACCATCGAAATTAAAATTTGATATTAGTAGCAAAAGTTGCGCTTGAAATAATACAAAATTATAGCAAGTAGTTCTTAAACATATTATCAAGAAAGAATTATTTACTTTTGGAGAATTTGGACCATCGAAAATAAAATTTGAGGGTATCCGTGTTTGCTTAGTAAACGGACAAAAGGGTGTACTCTAGATATGCCGGTGGGTCCAAGACAGCAGACGGAACATGAGCAAGCATTGTCTTAATGTCGACCAGCGGGTCTCAGATACTGTCTTATATTTCAGGCTAATGTTATGGCTATCCTAGAAGCAACTTGTACACTCTCTATAGAATCGTAATTTTAATAGACATAAGTAGAAATCAAAGCCATGGAATCGCGAGCAACAAGATCTAGAGATTGCCGACAGATGCGAAATTTTGCTGTGCTGTGGTCCTGGGACAGCGATATTCCAGGGAACTCCAGAGTACAAATATAAACTACAGCAGGGCGAATCTTCGATTTTAAAATACCTAATCATTCCAACGTCGTTCAGTTTAAACATTCGATCCTCTTAATCGATCCTTATTTGTGTCGTTGGCATCCGTTCGGGTTTTTGCCGACATTCGCCTTCCGGGACAAAAAAAGCATATCTCACTATTTTTCATAATCTAATTTTTGTACTATCTTGATTTCACGATATAATTAAACCAAAACTATTCTTTTAATCGAACATCTGCAAGCAATGACTAAGGCTACAGCGACTATTGCCAACAACATTGCCCCAATATATGTGGGGTCAGGACCTTACGGCATGAACTTGTGCCCAGAGACTGAATGTCGGTTCTGTCTAGAGACGATGAAACTTCCGAACATATCCTCTTTGATTGTCCGCTCTTTCGTTGGTTAAGACTACGGGTAAAGACTTCCGTACTTCAGCAGAATTCAGAAACTCTGCAACTAAGGACGTTGTGAAATTCACTAGGGAAGTCACGAGTCTCTTAGGCTAACCTCCCCTTTTTAATATAATAGACCTTTGAGGTCGCAGTGTCAGCCATCAGGAAAAAGGGATATTGTACGTAAGTGTTTTAATAGATGAAAGCAATCGTTTAGTCCAAAAACAGAACCCTTACGTACTACAAGAAGGCGCAAAATTATTCATCCAATTATGATTTTAAAAATACTCTTTTGCTAAACACAACAACATTAGGGCTTTACATTTCTTTCTGTTAAGTGTAAAAGATGATGTTTAGCAGGGTTGATACACGTTCTTGTGCTCGTTTTATCGCATTTTCCATGACTTTCTGCAAGATTTCCAGTGATAACTGTTCGCATTCTATCGAATATGCTCCTTAAGGACTGCGATTGTCTCAGTCTTGTTGGCATAAACCCGAGATTTCAAGTAGCCCAAAGAAAGGAGTCTCGTATGGTTAAATCGGGTGATCGCGCCCAAAACCGGAGATTACGAACCAGGAAATGCTTCCTTCACAAAATCCATTGCGGCGCGTACTGTGTTTGCACCGTATTGTTGAAACCACATGCTCACCAAGCCCCGCTCAATGGCGCGGTGATGGGTGGATTGGTTCTAGTCCCAGCGATACCGTTGTGTACACACAGATGGTTTTCGTCATGAACGGTCTCTGCGGTGCCGGAGTCTACTCCAATGATATCTGAGTCCTTATACATTTGCTCAGATAGCCAAGCTGCTATTAAAGCCTAATGATTCCAGCTTTTTTGTAAGCGATAAAAGTAAAAATGGCAACATTGAGTTCCTGCGACAGAGGAAATTAATGATGGGTGTGGAATGTTCCCCACAATGTACCAACTCAATAATAGTCCGTGAATGGAATGTTCTACCGGTTGATGTGGATATAAATATTGCGAAAATAACTATTTTTCCATCCACACTGTGAGAACTTAAAAATTCAAGTTTTTTTTGAATTTCTCCATTTATACAGGATTTCCTTTTTAATATTTACTTTGGCATATGATTTGTGGAAAGTTTCTGTCTCTATTTTTCAACCCAGTTACTGAGGATTTAAGGAAAACCCTACTTTAGTGAACCCTGATCCACACCCTGATTCATGCATATAACTCAGTTTAAAGTTGCGCGTGAAACTTGATGTAGGGCTTTGTTAATGAGAATAAATACTGTTCTTTGTAACTGTCCCTGTATTTACAAACGTCATACTAAGCAAAATCTGCGTTACCCTCGTTAAAATATGCATTTTTCCTGCAGATCTGCCGCAGGTAAACTGTCTTACATACTTTTCATAACCGTCAAAACATCTTCGTTTTCGTGTAGATTACTTTGTAAAAAAAAGTCGCTGTAGAGAAAGAAGGAAGAAGATTGTATTTTACAAGCAATGTAAATTGAAATTAAATTTAAATATATTCTATTCAAAAATAATAGCTAGCTAGAACATTTTTGCGCAAAACTCTCATCGGATAAGATTATATGATTTCTTCCCCCTTTTTATTAAACAATTGTATTTATTTTCATTAGCCGAAATCAAATTAAACATTTATTACATTAACTTTTTTTTGTTCGCATTTTAATATGTTGACGAGAAATTGTACTAAAGCAGACCTGTTGAGATGACGTTATAAACTCACTGAGAAAGTAGTAAATATCTGATTGGTTAGCTTGGGTTGTTTACGAACTCTAATTGGAATTGGAATAGAGTTCGGACTTCGGTGTGTTAGTGGGACTATGAAATGTTTTTTTATTATTTCCTTGCGTTTTGGTCTCGTTTATTCAAAGTAGGTATTTGAACAGGTTTGTGATTGGTTTTGTTCATCTATTTACGTTTCTCAATCTTTCGTTTTAAGGATAGAAATCGATCGATCGATTTTTGTATTGTGTGATTACAATACCTATACAAAGATCAGTACATGTACATCATCCAAACCAGTCTGAACTTAGTTGAATAAGAAAACATATTGAAGGGTCTGCTTGGGGTTCCTATCCATTTCCCTTCACATAAAAAAGACATTGAAAACACGATGACATTTTATTTCGTTTTCTATGATAAATTAAAATGAAGCATCCTTTTTTTTTAAAAAATTTGTATGGATTGAATTTTGAGAATTCTTTTGTCTAAAAATCTTGTTACAATTTTTTTTGGTTTCAGAAAAAAACAACATTTGGCAGAAGGTCAGTGTCTACATATTTTGTGAATTCAAATTTAGCTTCAAAACAGCTCAATAGCTTAAATTTAAATGTCTTCTACTTCTGCAGAAGCTGCAGAAATGTCGAGCAAGAAAAAAGCAACCACACGCTTCCTTTGACTAGCACTTACTAGATTGAGGCACAATTTTTAAGATAAATAGTTAAGAATATCCTTGTTGTTAAAGTCAGTCGAATGATAGCGAGATATCACATTTAGATATTTTTTAACTTCCGGGTGAGCCTAGCAACACACGACTGGAGACCGCCAGTGTCGCAAAAGATATACATTTGATACTTTGGAAAATTCGTCAGTCCAAGTAGTTTGAATACTAGTCGACTTTTTATACCCTATCCTAAAAGGGTATCCGAACTCAATAAATAGAATATTGAACTTAGCTTTTATAAACAACGAAATTAATTTTAAAATACAGATTCCAAAAAAATGCATCACAAAGCTTTACTATTAGAGAAGTTAAAGATCTTGGAGTCATATTTGACAATGTAATTGTCTCATTGTTAGGCTTCCTTAAATGTAATAGTAAGGACTTTCGAGGCATAAATAGCCTTAACATTTTATATTGATCGTTAGTCAGACCTAATTTAGGTCGCCATAGGCGATTTTTTGGGATTCGCCATAGGCAGTTAACGAACTTAGATTCGAAAGAGTCCAAAAGAACTTCACGATGCACGCGGTTCGTAAATTAAATAAAATGTTTGATGAGCTTTCTAATTATGGCCGAAGTGCAAAATTAAGTTTCAGATGCGATGCAACTTCTTTCATGTTTATTCCCGATATATGTTCCCCATATCTATTTTATACACATAGGCACAGAATCAATTATGGTATTAATGAGACAATAACGAGGTGCATAAGCACATTTAATGAAATTGATTTCTCTGTAGCGAGCAGATTTTAAAAAGTCCATTTATTCATTAAGTTTAAATTAATTAAATTAATATTTATTGTATGTAAGTCTATAAAACGAAGATCGGTAGATGAAGATTAGTCGCTCAATAAACAACCGTTGCGTAAAGCTATACTGAGAGCTTACACTTTATTATGCAGTTGAAGAAATAAAGGGTAAGAACCTCTGGGGGTTAGATTGTATAAGATGTACACAGCTTCTAAAAATAAATAATTTTTTATTAGCTTTCCTAAGGAGATATACAAGTCCTACGGAAGGACTGTCAAAACACAATCATAGAACATTATTTTGTACCTTTATCCGCCTTAAATCTAAGAAATGACTACCTTTTCGCAATTAAATCCAATCGTTGGTACCGTATTAAGATACTGATCAAATTTCAGTCTATATAACGCTGTTGTTTTCCCCGCTGAATCCAGTCCGAGCATGACTACGTGCAGGGTCCCCTAATACAAAAAAAAACATTTATTTAAATTAATTGTTAAATTTAGATATTACCTGTGTAGGTAATGAATCCAGTAAATTTCCCCCACTTTTTCCCATTGTTGCCCCCATATTCTACTAACAAAAAAATATTATATAAATTTTTTTAATGTGTTTTTTTTTATCTCCAATTTAATAATATTTTGCTTTCCACTTTTATTTTATTTAATTATTCGATTCGAATCGTTGTTTTTTTATTTAATATTTTAATTTTGTTTTTATATTTCAGTATAAAAGAAAGGCTGATATTATCACAGCACCATGCAGAGCAGGATTATCTAAATCTGAAATTAAAGAAAGAAAATGGTGTTATATTTTTTAAAAAAAACTGTTTGAATCAAATAAAATTGAATTAAATATTATTTAACCTGACATAAGTTTTATGTCGTTAAGAGACATTTTTTTCCGGCATCAAGAATCAACCATACCATCGAAAGGATAACATTCGGATGTAATATGTTTGTCATACTTTCGAGGGATAAATGTAAAATTTATTTATTTACCTCTTCCGTACTATGCAATTTTTTATCTTTAATAACAAGGAGGAACACAAAATCAAATATTTAAATTTTCCTTCTTATTGCTAAGGCGGCGTTTCTCTCAGAAGATTTGTTTGTATATCTCTAAACCTTAGTTTTAGAAGCATGAACGGCGTCATATCTCCATGAAATGCTTGTCGGATTTAAGGTTTTCAAAGTAAATACATAAACCCCCCCTTATAATGGGTTTGAAGCTGGCCCCAACGACTTATGCTGCATCTTTCGTAACAAGATTCTAGTTATGAGAAGTGCAATGGACAAAATGTGCATATGGATCTACCGGATGAGTCGCCGCTCATAGCTGCTGCACTATCATATTTACAAAGTTAATACTGATTGGAATGATACCGCCCTGGGCTCTCATCGCTTATGGCAAAAACAATTGAACGACGTCTTCTTGGTGATGATTCCTCTCGTGTGACTACGAATTCACAATGATCGTCTTGGCTATTTGACGATCATCGTATTTAGTATCTTCACATAAAAAAATTCAACTGTCAAATGTCTTCGATTCAACGTTTCGATGGAACGATGGAAATTTTGTAATCGTCTCATCGTTTGGAGTGATTTTAAGTGAATTCTTAAAGAAAATTAATATTTTTTTTAAAATTAAAACTGAGAAACATATATTTTTAAAACAAAGCAGACGATCATAATGAAGTCCGAAACATGACGTACTTTTCATAATATTTTCAATGACCATGCCATGCGATCTGAAACGTTCTTCATAATACCAATTACGTTAACTATGTCATGGACCATTTCGGAACCTAACGACTAAAATCAATTGTAGAACAACATCCGGTAATACCAAGTCTATCTTACTAAGAACGAGGAGCGTGCTAATTTAAAGTCTGCAAAAAAAAACGCAGTTGAATAACTGGCCCAAGTAAAAAAATTCTAAAATAATTTTGACATTGTATCTTACTAACAGAAGTTGGTTTTCTTTTTTTTGGTTTGACATCTCAAATGTCAAATTTTGGAAGAAGTTACTTTCAAAATGTTCAAATTTGGAAACGCAAAGTTGAGGAAGTCCACGTCTATTGTCAAGTTGACATATGCGGTTGAAATGAGTTTGGGAGCCTCTGGACAGTCAGACGCTGCAAAGTGAATGCGAGAGATAACCACAATTCCAAAACATGCTTAAAAGTGCAAAACCGATAAGATCAAAAGCTCCCAAGATATTTCCTTCATATAAATCTATTCAAGAATGGAAAAAATGTTGTTATCCCGAGTTTGGAAATATCAGTATATCAGAAATTTCTGTGTATACCGATTTACAGAGTTTGCTCAACCTGACAGTTAATCATTACCTAACTGTCCACAAAGTAGTAATCGATAGACTAAAGCCTGAAGAATTAAGAAGTAAATACTTGTACTCCAAATGGGACTTTGGTGGAAGCTCAGGTCACAGTTCATATAAGCAAGCTTTTCATGGATTAGACTGATTCAACTGCTTTTATTACGTGTGTGTACGTACCTCTTCCATTTGGTTTCTGGTGCAAAAATGATTTGGCAAAATCCTCGTCCTAGCTCAACTAAATTTTGTACGCCTCTTAAAATGGAGTCGAGTAAAGAGAATCTGAAGCGGTATCCGTAAAAAAAACTACAGCATAGTTTCGTTAGAATAAGTACAAATTCTTTCAATTTTCAAATAATTAAATCTTTGCAATGATTGATGGTAAGGATTGCAATGCCATTACTGAAAATTCACCTACACAAAAAAGCTTAATACGTAATGCCACATCTTTATTTTGGCCCGGGGACTTCGGGAATTCGCTTCTATTCCCGGGCTACGGTCCTTGCCGATATTTCTCGGGGCCGCAGTTTAACAATTTAATTCTTAGGGATTTGATATAGCTATCAACAATATTTAGTTAGGAAATCACATATTATAAAAGAACACTGCAATGTCAGATTTCCCACTATGTGCTGCGGCATAGAAAAACTAGCCAACAAAATCCAGGAAGCAAGGACTTGTTTGAATACTTTAAGCTGAATTGCAAAGTTCAGCCCAAGGAATTATGTAATTTAATCATAGCATGCCATAAAAGGCCATAAAACAATTTATAATTTAATTCAAAATAAGGGCATTAAGCATTATCAAAATCAAATGATTAGAAATAATAAGTTTCAATTCGAGTAATTTCAGCTCTAGATTTAAACAAGTTCGAAAAAAGTTAAAAACAAAAGCGATAAGGGATATATCCAAATCATTTAGTGCATAATAATTTTGACGCATAATTTGTCATACCCTCTAAAAGTTTATATATTTGTGATCAGCACCAAATGTTATGACGATTTAGCAATGTCCGTCCGTCGTTGGATTTAAGGCCTTAAAATTTTGAGCCAGAAAGCTAAAATACCTTCCAGTATCCGAAATGTTTAAGTGTAAGTATTATGATACGCCCACTTGCCACTCACATAATTAAAAAAAAAAAAGTTTTAAAGTTGACAGGAAAGGGTGAAGATATTCACAAAATCTCAACTCCTTAACAAGTTTGTCACGCATAATATTTGTGTTTATTAACAAGATATTGTTTGCTTTGAAAAATCTGCATGAACTAAGAATTTGGCGTTCTTATTGCTACTTGTTAGAATATGTTACTTCGTATTTGTAAAAGGAACAAAAGTCGTTTTAAAATAATGTAGTCAGATGATGAAGAAGTTACCACTTTTTAATAAAAAAAAAAGACTCGTTGCTTTGTGTTGTTGTTGTTTTTTTCGGGGTAATGACAAAATATTTTTTTTTAAATCACCGGGCCTAGCCCTTACTGGAGTTGGTAGCCATATAAAAAAAAATGTAATTCTATTGATGAAATGATAAAAAGACCAGTTAAACCGGAAAATTTTCAATTTGGTTTAACCGTGTTGCATGGATGCATCCGTTCTTTTGAATGTCTTCTTCACCTTTCTTATAAATTAAATATAAAGCAAGCAATAAAAAAATATCATAAAAAATTTGTTGCTGAAACAAAGAAAGCAATTAAAAATCAGTTTCGGAGCATTCCGTTGACAAGCCGCAACCGGGTTTCGGAAATTCTAATGACGATAATAGAGCCAGGCGATTTCTTGAAATAGCTGAAACTTCTGCTGAAATAACAAAGGTTGATATAGTCTTGATTTAGAAAATGCATAATATAATGACTGTTGTTGCATGTGGTAGGTTGTTGTTGCATAAAGCAAAATATTTTGTCAGTCAGTACCCTGGTACTATATGCCACCTACAGTTTCTTCATTCAAATGAGATTATTTCGACCGCCTTATTGCCCGTTGGACAGCCAAGTATAGAAGCTCATGAAGCCCGCAATAATGATGTTAAAAGATATAGAGAGCATCACTCCCGAAAAAAATATTGAAATACCAATGCAGATATATTTAATTTATTTTTGTTATCATTAGACCCTGTTTTAAAAAGTATGCGTAGAGTTCCAAAAAACCATATTCAACGTTTACCCGAAGAAGATATAATTTTGCTTAAATCTCAATCTCACAACAGACCAAAGTGGCGTTGAGTACGAGATTCATGAGAGTGATGAAAGGAAAGAATCTAAACATGCTTCTTTTTTGTGTGTGTATTTCTTATGTTATGTTCTTAGGGAAACCAGACTGTTTGGTTTTGTTTCCCAAGATCCATTTTCCTCAAGTTCTTCCATAATTTACGCTTTTTCAAGGCAGGACCTAGCTTGCTGCTATACCTATTTCTTATTTTGCAAACCACTAGATTACGCAACCTACGGGATATTTGCCGCTGAGTGTTAAATCTGTAGCACTTCCATTCGTTGTAGGCCTAATCCCTCTGTAATTAATTAATGCCTACGGATTTCATTTGAAAACCGGGAGGGAGGGTCTAATAGTTTTAGTACTTAGTGGTACATTACTATTAAACAAGATGACAATTTTGGTATTAATGAACTGACTTTGGTCATTCGGGGAGGGTATAAAAAGTAAAAACGTTTCCATTTAATACTCCTTGTCGTTTCTACCAAACTTTCATAATCAATATACTTGAAATCCCTGTATACATATGAAGTAGCACAACCGTTAATCATAAAATTACAACACAAGAAAATGAGATCGTACTTAGATAATGATGGTGCTGACAACTGATCATATAACAGAACATCACTCAGGCCACTAACAATGAAAACATCAAGAAGTGTAATTGATTCCATGGGAAATTGTGTTTCATTGGTTGTATTAACTGGAAATAGATATTTTTATATTTTTAATTAGAAATGAATTGAATAAAAGGTAAGAGTTAAAGTCGCAACATACAATGACTTAGAAGGGCATAAAGATATATTTTCGAAGAGTGTTAGCAATGGACTTATTGTCGGCAAAAGATGGCAGTCTGGCATATCCACAGTTTTGCAAGGAAATCACAGAAGCTTCTCTGGGTGTGCGATAAACCTTTGAACAGTGAGAAGTTGGCTTTGTAAGTATTTGAATTTGCGACTCCACTATATGTTGTTTAGATCTTAAACTAAAGGGTGATCCATTTCGAGGTTCCCTACTTTTTTAAAGAAAAAAACACAGAAAATTCAAATTCAATGGAGAATGTTTATTATCATTTGAAAGAACATTCTTTGGCATTTATTTTTTGAAGATTATGTCTATCAAATGTTGGCCGTTGCTACGTCGCAGATGGTCCATCCGTTGAGTCCAATTTTCGATCACTCGTTCGAGCATTTCGACTGGTAACTGGCGAATGACACGCGTGATGTTTTCCTCCAAGGCCTGAATCGAAGCGGGTTTGTCGGCATAAGCTTTTGACTTTACATATCCCCACAGGAAAAAGTCTAACGGTGTTATATCACACGATCTTGGTGGCCAATCGACCGGCCCAAAACGTGAAATTATGTGCTCACCGAAATGTTCTCTCAATAACTCCATTGATTGATGCGATGTGTGGGAAGTGGCGCCGTCTTGCTGAAACCAAATGTCGCTGAGATCACGAGCTTCAATTGCAGGCATCAAATAGTCGGTTATCATGACACGATAACGGTCGCCATTGACGGTTACGTTCGCACCGGCATAATTTTTAAAGAAATATGGACCGATGATTCCACCGGCCCACAAACCACACCAAACCATTGTTTTTTCTGGATGAAGTGGCAGTTCTTCAATCTCTTCAGGTTGCTCTTCGTCCCAAATGCAGCAATTTTGTTTTTTTACATACCCATTGAGCCAGAAATGGGCCTCATCGCTAAACAAAATTTGCCTCGAAAACGTCGGATCTTCTTGGAACTTTTCAAGAGCCCATAGAGCGAAGCGATGTCGCTTGGGAAGGTCGAGCGGCTTCAGTTGTTGCACAAGCTGTATTTTATTTTGTACGCTTTCAATTTAAGATCTTGACGTAAAATGCGCCAAGTCGTTCCATACGTCAGTCCGAGTTGCTGCGAACGGCGCCGAATCGACTCTCTACGGTCTTCGTGTACACTCTTCTCTACGGCCGCTATATTTTCTTCACAGCGGGCTGGACGTGGTCTATTCGGTCGAATATTATCCCATAATGAATGCTGGGTCTCAAAATGGGTAATGGTGTTGCGAATAGTACGCTCAGTAGGCCGATTATGTTGACCATAAGTTGAGCGAAGTGCACGAAACACATTCATCACAGAACGTGAATTTTCATAATAAAGTTGAACAATTTGTAAACGTTGTTCACGCGTAAGTCTTTCCATTATGAAATGCCAAACAATACTAAACAAAAATAACATGACAGCATGACACGACTCACACGTGATCTGTCAAAAAAGGCTATTGAAAAAAGTATCTCTACTTGGATCACCCGTTATTAAGCTACTACACACACTTTTTCATTTTAAATACATTAATAATTTAAGCACCGCGGTGCTAATTCGGTTGGAATTTTTTTTTCCAAATTTGACCGCTAAAAAATAAATATTAGGCGTAAACGGTCCATACTGGACTAAAAGCCTAGCTTTTCTAACCAATGAGTGTGTGATTTTTGACACGATTGGAGGGATTTTGAATTTTTGAGAAGCTTCTCATGACATTTGTTACTTTTGGATGTTTGTCAGAATTTTACAAGAGGTGGGGCAGCGAATAAAAACGTTAGGTGGTACGGCGAGATTTGAACCAGCGACCCCTCGCATAATGGTCCGACGCGTTTAACCACTAAGCCACTGCAACCCCAAATTTTACCACTATTTTAAAAAAATCATTGCGTTTTTTGCCTTCCTTTTAACCAATAAGACTTGATCATGTGTCATGAATTAAAAGTGCTAAGACTTGCCTTGAGGATATTAGTTTTTTTAAATGGGAAGTATACAAATTTTATCGACCGTTTTGTACGATATCTGAATTGCGTTAATGGCTTTAAATTAAAATTAGTTTATTTTGTATTAGTTTTGAGAGAGTAAAAATAAATAGACAAAGAAAACATTAATAAAAACAATCAACAAAATGCCATTTCATCGTGAAAAACCTCTCAAATCCACACTTTCCTTTTTGTTTTGGAAGAAGAAAACCTCGTTATTCCCTAATAAATGGTAAGAAATCTACTTTCTAAATTGTATGTATTCTTAATATTTAAAACACGGAAAATTAATATGCCATTATACAAAGAATACAAAAAATGTATGAAATAAATTAAACTTATTATTAATATACCCCTCTTGAAAATTTCCAAAAATGGATTTACGATTCACTATTGGATCTGTAAATAGCCCCATTGAGAAGTGTACCCTCGTCGCTGAAGATGTCGAGGAATAAGTAATCTATCTCACAGCCTTCTTCCAGCCTACAATTCATTTTGCACAAAATACCTTTACGAACATAAATTGCTGCTCCACCGCACACCCAAACCATACACTGAATCACTGTTCTTATCGGAAAACCAAGTTCAAGTAACACATACATACATACATATGATATATCCCAGCGGGAAATTTGGGAAGACATTCATAGAAGTTATTTGGAAGCAATAGGTTTCTTAGAAAAACATTCTTTGTGATGTATTAACGATGCATTCAGAAGAAATCGATGACTTACCCTTAAAGTTAAATCAAAAGAATGAAAAGAAAGAATGAGTTTTTGATGTC
Organism: Ferdinandea cuprea; assembly: GCA_963576555.1. NCBI lineage: Eukaryota > Metazoa > Arthropoda > Insecta > Diptera > Syrphidae > Ferdinandea > Ferdinandea cuprea. The sequence goes on along the minus strand of OY754962.1, from coordinate 43,176,626 downwards.
TACGGAATATTTTGGACATGTAGAATTTTTGCTAACGCCATATTATTACCGTACCTTTAACCGGTTTGTGTCTGCATTCTATTTTGACTTTCGGATATTGCGATTCACTTCAGTGTTATTTGTAAAGCGCAGTTGCTTGGCTGTTCATTATGTAATAAACATTTAAATATAAATAATCTCAAAGTTTTAAAAAATATTGGATAGTAAATATTTCCTGGTAAGTACTACTTATTACATACAGCTTTTTCTGAAAAAACTGCCGAATAAATGGATGTTTTTATTTATTTTCAGAAAAAATGTACTGGAAAATAATGAAAGTGATCAAATTCTCCAAGTATGTTTTGCCATCTCATTACTATATAGCAATTATAAATTATTACAACTTATTTTAGCTTTAATGCAGCCACCAAGTTTACTGTGCCCTATTCCCCAGATGCCACGCCACTTTAATGTAAGTAGCATTATACATATATAACTAAGTGTCATAAGTTGATTTCAAAATATATTTTAATTTTTCTATAGATCCTGCCAAGGGAGAAGCAGCCTTCTAAAAATTGTCAATTTAGTTACTATTTTCAATATTATAAGTTTATAAATAATAAGAATTAAAAAAAATATTATTGAATAAAATGCATTTGTTATTTCTCTTGAATTTTATTCCAAGTTCATCCTCACAATACATTCTGGATTCATCCTTTGGATGCATTCTAAATACGTCTGCCAAATTCATTCTGGATTGATTCTTGCGATGCATTCAAAAAACATTCCGAGTCAGGTGTTCTAGATATTTTGAAAACCAGTCTTGTATTGTTCCGTCCGCGGACATGCCTTAATAAAAAGGAAATTATAGGTGCAATCTAGGGGAATGCAATCTCTGCTTCCCAGGATTGCTTCAGAATGCATATCGGACGAATCTTTTTCCCGCTGGGTACCTACTTGGGACAACACGAACACATACTTTAGCTAATCGATTTTACAAAACAAGGCGCGTTTAAGTGCCAGACCTGTAAACCCATCCTCTGTTTACTTAAAATTCTTATCATTGCGCGAAGAGTTCCAGCAGCACCACCACCACCACCACCGTCGAATCCACTTTACATTGATTATGATTCATCACTTTCATAGAATAACAGAAAAATTGTAAAAAACACACACATTCGAGAAAGTGGCTCTACCAGATTCAAAAGCACAAACCTATTTTAAAAATTTGAACTTCAAATATTTTTAAATACGAAATTAAACGAAAAAAAAATTAAGAAGAAGGAGATATTACATAGTGCAGTATTATATATAAATTAGAGAAAATTAACCAAAATTCGTCGAATTTTTATTAACTAATTGAAAACAACTATAGATATGCAAAACAGTTTTGATCCTCACTGTAAACCAATTGTGAATTTGCGATATATTTATTCTATCTTATCTTTTTTTCTGCGACCTGGATTTGGCGATTGGAACAATATACATACTGTCAGAATAACATTTTAAAGAAACAGATGATGATTTGACAATTACTAATACGCTTTCAGATATCGGATACTTATTGTGCCATTAAGTTCCTTAAAAATGTTCAATATTAATGTCAGCACTAGCAAAAGCTTAGCTTGGGGGTGTGGTATGTACATTCCAATCAACTATTGCATTTCAATTTCACAACAAGCTCTGGTTGCATATTTGTTGTTTGCGAAAAATTCCTCGCCTTGGTTCCTCAAGTTATACAATTCTCATCGATAAGAATCGCTTTTCAATTGAGTTCATATCTATTGCAAATTCAGCTGAATTTACCATCGAGCTAGCACTTGTCAAATCACTTTGTACTCAAGTCAATCCAAGCATTAAGTTTCCATGCAACGCGACATATTTATATATTTTCCCAACAATTTCTATCTAATTACGGCCCCCTTCAGTTCCAGCACATCTGCAGCAGCTGCGTTGTTATGTGCTTTGTAAATCGGCAAACATGGCAAAATGACGGAAAGATACCGCTTGCATTATCTATCATTTATGCATCTACTCCGTAAAGAGGGGATATTGATTCATTTGATATTTCTATTTTTAATTTTTTTGCATTTCTGAGCTCGCAGCATGACTAGGAGAAGAAGAAGAAGAATACATATAACCAAATCCTATTGATCACCATCTTCATTGTCATTAAACGGATACTTGCGTACCGTGAACAAAGCAAAATGTGATTAAGTAGAAAAATGAATGAATGATAAAAAAAAAGATAACCGACACTCATTTTCCGTGGAGATGAGCTTTTTCCACTTCCCAGGTTCGGAAATCGAATTATGACGACACTATGCATGTACTTGAGCATGAAGTAGTGAATCAGTTCCTAATGGACGTGATCACTTCTCGTATGTGTGTGTGGGGGGTTTTGAGCCGTTAAGCGGTCCCCTTCCTACCTACTTCCCTAATTTAAGTCCATAGCTTAATTAGCAACCAACAAACAAATGGCTGAACAAAATGGAGAAACGATCGCGGTATACTGTTTCCCCTACAAGATACAAAATACATATATATACAAATCTACATTATGTTGAACGGATGGGACAAAATATGTAAAAAAAAACATGTTTTCGGTTTAATTCTGCCGTTCTCATTTGATGATCCACAGACTAACCGACGAAAATAGCACTGAATTGCTTTGCACCACATCGAGGAAGGGGACAAACACAAAATATTCCAAATAGTTCGAGTACAAAAGTACAGAATACGACCTGAATGCATGTCCCAATTTAGTAAACTGTCATGCAAGCTACATGCAGATAAATATATACACTCGTTGCTTGAGATAATTTGATAGGCATTTATTTCCCCAGTTGCCCGAAACACGCATATTATTTGGCGATGGATAAGGCAAGGCAGTGCTTGAATTTCCAATGGAAAACAATACCAGATAAATGAGCTTGACTTGTTATTTTTGCAAAGCTAAAATCGAGATAATCAGTCGAAATCATAATGAAGTACAATAAAGTTTGCAGTATTAAGCTCATTCGCCGCACCCCTAATTTGTCTCGTCGTAAAAAAAAAAATCAAAACATTAATAAACAAGAAAAATTGTATTGTCTTATTAATTTCTACAACATCTCGAGAAAATTATCCTAAATTTTCAATAAAAGTTTCGGATATGCAGCCTTGGGAAGGTGCGCACTCAATTGAAACACAAGGTTTATTTGAGGTTATCCAAACTTTAAACGCTGGTTGTCAAAAGTTCTCGAAAACCACTTAACCAATCTTAATGAAATTCTACAAAGGTCTTCGAGATACTATTCACGAGGACTTGGAAGAAGGATTTTTTTCCATCACAACTATTTAAAACAAAAAAAATATTCAACAAATTTTACCAAAAAAAAGGTCGGCCAAAAATCCAATTTTCACTTTTTCTTTTTTCCCTTCGTCCAAATTCTACTTTATGGTCTTATCTAAAACACGAACTTTTTTTCACTTCTGATGATCCTGTCACGAGTTCTGCTGTCAACGCGGAAGCACCTTCTTTCAGAGGGATCATCGGAAATGACGTCACAATGACGGAGTTTTGAATATTTTCCTTTGAGCTTTCAGAAATTCTTTTTCAAATGTATATCTTTAAGACAGTTTTTATATAAATTTTTTTTTTTTTTAAAATATAACTTTTTTTCCCCGAATAAACCCATGTTACCCCTTAACGGAAAATAGATCCGATTGACTACAATGTATTGACGATGGAGTCACAATAAGCTTATGAAGTTTGTTTTGAAGGAGAAAATGGCAACATTGACCAACTTTTAAATGCAAAAGTACTTCACAAAACAAAAGTTCACATAAATGAGATATATGATCAATAAACTTCAATAGAAGTTTAAAGTTCTTTTGCCTTTTACTAAGGCGAACTGTAAGAGCAGCTTAACTTATATGACCTTTATAATTCAATATTATCCTAAAACGGTATCCATGGGCAGGTATTTAATGGATAAAGCATTAGTGATTTCAACGCTGACCATGAGAGAATCACTTATAAAATGCGTCCATTGCATCGAAGTATCCCCGTACGGCAGATACCTTACGAGAGCTACTTTGACATATTTAAAGTTGAGGTCAGTAAGATGTTTTCTGGGCAAGTCAGAGTTCTGAAAAAGAGATCTCTTATCTTTCATCGAAGTAGGTTTGCATCCGCATGCGAAGGCTGAGGGTTTTGCCGCCGGTGTAACTTCCCCACCGTGTGTTCCTGGGCACGTTGGAGGTCCTGGGCACGTTGGAGTGGAAGGAAAAAGCGGACTAATTGGCCAGATACGGCTTTGATATGAACCCACTACTAACGGACGGAGTGGTGCTACCGCCTTTCAAGACTGCTAAGACTTTTTTAGGCGGCCTATATATAGCAACACCAGCGGTTCTGTCATAGACCGAAGTCTGCGGCCTTATGTTGATAACCAGACAATCTGTCTTAACAGAAGTCAAATTCGGATGCTCGTCGGGATATTAACCGGACACTGCATCATCGAAAACATGGCTAAAAGGCTAGGGCTCTTTGCAAATGACTTCTGCAGAAGTTGCAGAGACGAAGATGAAATAGAGTCCGTGAAACATCTTTCATGCCACTGCCCAGCTCTACAGGAACGCCGCTCATCCTGTATGGGAGTACGGTTCTTCGAAAGTTTAGACGACTTGACCGGAGTACCTTTACCAGACATAAAACGATTTATCAACAGATCGAAGTTGGTTTTGTTAGCCACATGTCCCTACATGTACAAACAGGGTACTCACAATGGGCCGTGAATTCCGGGTGAAATTTGCATTTGGTGAAAAACTGCCCTCCTAACCTAACCCAAGCTATGGGCAAAGAAAAGTATGCCCGACGACTGAAATATCAACTTCATTCCATATGCCTCAAGAAGGCGATCCTATGTCTTGCAAGATCTGTTGAGGCATATCCTTGCTGAATATGGTATATAAAAACCTATCCAACTCCAAGACAATGTTGTGTCTGCCGAGTTCAGATATATAAAAAAAAAACGGTTGAATGCGGAAGTTACAATTGCTTTATTTTGAACTTTTCCAAATGAAGTACGAAACTTTCGAAAGATGTATACTATGTTTTTCGGTTAAAAGTACAATTCTATAATATTTTTTCATGAACCTTTTGCAAACAAATGCGTGCAATGTCAATAAAGCTTTCCAAATCAGCAATCGACATAATTTTACAGACGCAATCATCTGTTTTCTAAAAAGTACTAAACAAAAAAGGTCTCGACAAACAAAATATCTTAAAATGGCATCGAATAATAGTATCCTTGTAGACAATGGTCTTCAGAATCCCTTGGCCTATTGTGCTTAAATCGCCTTTGAATAATGGAAACATTCAACGACACGTTTTATATTTATCGTCAACATTTCAAGTTCAAGGTTTAGCTTCGACTTCGACTTCTTATTTGAAAGCCTTTGTCTCATATTACATAGAATAGAAAATAAAATAAAAACACACACACTTGTGCTATTCCCGCTTGAACAATAATAAAACGCACAACACAACACACACATCTATAACAGACTGACACTTTAAATTAAGAGCAAATAAATTCATTTCCCTCTTAGTTAACATCAATTTAGTTACACCAACAATATTCAATGTCACAACATTGAGTGTGCTTTCACCTTCAATGGACGGACAGGGGATAGAGCTCGCGACACATTTGCAAATATTGCACTTTGACTCATAGATGAGTCGAAGTGAAAAATTATTTCGAATGTCAAGGAATATAAACAAATCGATTGGACGCGACGTAACGGTCGAAAGTAGGTTAACACTGTACAACTGCATCGGCACAATATACATATATATACACGCCCTGCTGAAAAGCCACATCAAGATGCTGCAACTGTAACCTTTACATATATGGGAAGAATCATCCGCCGCTGGTGAGCTAGAAAAGAAAATTGCCTTAGGAGTGCCGAGTGCCGGGTGCCGAGTGCCGAGTGCGTACCGGAACAAGTTTAGTGCTGTATTTATTGTGCATATAAACGTACCTGATGCTACCAAATGCGTGCGGCATCGAACCATCCGCATCAATAAGATACACACATACACATACACTATATAAATTCATTCGCTATATCATTTGTTGAGTAGAAAGATACATAATCCATAAGCAGAGAGAATGCACCTAATGGCAGACGCTTGGTCGAAACATAAAGTGAAACTTTTCTGAGGAATGCCAGTTAAATGATCTCAATCAGAATGGTCAATAGCTTGCGAAGACTAAGAGGGAAATGGAAATGGATAATTTTTTTTCTTTATTTTTAATTAAAATAACATTGTGTGGTGGAGATGTTTCTGTGTTGTGATGAGAAAAACCCAACAAGAACAGGAAAATAGTTTATTATATTAGATTGAAAGCAATTATGGGAAGCACCCACATAGCAAACACCCACAGGTCTTAGTAAAGGGAGGCGGTATGTCGTCGTTTTTGGCTGTCAGAGACGCGAACAAAATAAAATAACCTTAGAAAGTGAGATAAAGTCAGAAAACTGATGCTCACGGTAGTTAGATGCTACTTTTCTTTGAATGGTATCATAAACGATTGCCAACAAAAGCTCGACAACCTGAAGGACGTCTTGAGAGAAACTGAACCTGCCATAAAAGCTGATGAATGGCAAATTCAAGAGAATGGGTCACTTTCGCCTCGGACACTTTATCACACAATGTTGTTAACAATCTTGATTGAGAACTCGGACTGTGGACTCTAGAATATGGAATGGGAATATGGCTAAGACGCCACAAAAACAAACTCCTGGATGAAACTTGGCTAATTGAGGAAGCCTAGACAATTCGTAGAGCTCTTGGAGGCGTCGAATATGTGGTTATTCTAACAAATGTTGTAAGTGTGCACATTGCACAATGCACATTTCAAGGATGAAAAACGAAAATGACCTTACTTTTACCACGATGGTTATTTTATAATCAAATACCCAGTTGTACATGTTGCCTCGAAAACCGTTTTGCCGGTCATTAGGTTGTTTTTGGGATTCAATATATTTCGATGACATTGAAAAGAAACGACGAAAGTGCAATTGGTTGCTAGGAGGAGGGAGAGAAATATTCGCTTTTTTTGGCAGACTGGACAAGTACCGAGACATTTTGGAAAAAGAGCTTTTTCCATAAAGTTTTCAATCTAAAGAACAGGACTTTTTTTTCCAACAGAGCGGTGCTTCTTGACGGCTTGATCGGCAATAGCGTGGTTAACTGCTGAAGCAAATCCATTAACCCTAGAAAAACATGCTTTGTTGAATCGACGACATTGTCGTTTTCTAAATTCTCCAAACTGTTTGTTTTTTTTTAACATCTAAATGTAGTTATTATTTATGCTACTAAATAATAGAAAACAATCGACTCTCAAAATGTTTGATAGGTTATGTACACGACCACTGTGCAAAGCAACGTCGTCGATTTGATTTTGACAATCGTTTTGCATAAAATTAAGTTCCGAAGGTTGCCAAAAATTAGTTGACACAGTACCATGACGCTTAAAAGCAGTAGACATGGCGGCCAGAGGTAACGTAACATAGAAAACAACACGAACATTGCAACATTACACGAACATTAAGAATAGGCCCAGCTATTTTGCGTTTTGTGATTTAAATTATTTAAATCATAAAATAAATCACTGCAGGAACAGAACAAGGGTCCATTTCGTCCTTGCTAACTAATGGAACACAGGATATAATGGAATCCTTAGAATGTAGATACACGAAAATATCTTCTTGAAAGGCTATGCTAGCAGTTGTGATCACGATCTCCGATTAAGTCAAATATCTGGGAGTCATTCATCCTCTACAAAAAAAAACTTATATGGTCCAAGCATGTTGAATCGAAAATCGATAAAGCAATGTCGACTTTCTGGCAGTGTAGAGGCGCTTTTGGCAAGGCATGGGACACAGCCATAATTAGACCACTCGTTTTATACGCATCGGTTCCACCAAACGAACAGGATTTCGCTGAAACGTGTTACTGCTTCTTTTGCCAAACTCCAAAGATGGGCCTGTCTCCGCTGCACAGGGGCTTTCCCTAGCATGCCGGGCTCTGCTCTAGATGCTTTGATGAAACTCGCCCCACCCCTCTTGATATGTAGATGGGGTGTACGCTAATAACCATCTCTAGCTTCAAGAGAGGCGGCGTTTGGTACTACGCAACTGTAATTTTAAAGAACTTGCTAGAGAATTATCCTTTGACCCCTATCTTATGGATACACCGTCCGACGCAATGCCACCAGATATCTTTTTGCGACAAAACTACCAGGTCAACTTTTCTCAGGTAAGGGAATGGATTCGGTCAGACTCTGAACCAGGGAATGAATGCCATCGTATTTTTACAGATGACTCCAAAACCGGACAGTGGTTTGGTGCTGGAATCTTTGTGGAATACGACTATATAAGACTATACTACTCCTAAGGTAAACATGCGTCTGTTTTCCAATAGACCATCGGAGGTTTTTGCCAAAATGAACTGTTACATGTATGGGATTGTGTGCATATGTTTCATTTTAAGAACATTAGCACGTTGAAAGGCAAAATGAGGAAATATTCATTGTCGACGAGAAGAGTAAGTTTAAGAATTTATTTAATGAACTTTTCTATTCCATTTCGAGCTTATCTCTCGTCCCTAAATGAATGATACACTATTATTGCCACCCCTGACTGAGGAGAATCGTAAAAGTACAGCATATTCTATACTAACAGTTCTTTTTGGTCTAATTGAACAAAGCACGTTTATTCTTCAATCCTAGGTGGCTTTATTTTTGCATTGGTGTTTGTGTGTGTGTATAACACCTAGTGATATCTTTGCAGATATAGGATTGGTCTCTCGCATTGGATTAAAAGTCGCGTCGGTCTTAATTCAGATTCACTCATTTCAACTGACTTGCATCAAGTAAAAAGAATCTTAATAGCTGCGGTTGAAAGTGTGGTAGCAATCTGAGTACATTTAAATAGGAAATAGCGTGGAGAGAATTGAGTGTGAAAAACCTACGAATTTGAAATAATTACTTTAGAGCTATTTAAGGTAAGGTATATCCTTAGGTTGCAAAGGGATGGCTTAATCGATTGTGACGACTGATCATGGTCAACTGCAGACAATTTCCTCGATAGTTCGTTGGCCGATATGACCCTGCCCCGAGGAACACAGTGTTATGCTGTGAGGCAATGTGTATTTATCTGAGAACGGTGATAAGTAGAACTAGGTTTTAACGGCTAAGGAGTAAACTGGCGCTTTCCAGACGGTCGAACCGTCCAGCTGTCCACAAAAACAAATTCGACGTTGGACGCCTTAGCACACCTAGAGTGACTACAAAGAGTCTCAACTGTTCATTCACCTACCACGGACACCAACAACCAGTGGTCCCAGTATTAAAGAGCTAGCTGAAGCCACCCCAGAGAAAAAGCCCGTGGTATGAAGATGTTTGCGTATACCGGAAAAAGGTGACGGAATGCACACATGAAAGCCAGGGGAAGGGAGGATGAAAAGATCCTACGTAGATAGAAGAGAGAGTACGCAGTCTCCCAGCTTCTCGTCTCGCGATCTAAACAATATCCGGAAGTTTTATAAGAAAGCCATACTGGCTTTAAGACCGGAATACAGGCCGTTTTGAAGAGGCCAAGGAAAGTGCGCACAGCAGACGTCAACACGGAAGGCACTATCTGCAACAGACCTGTCCAGCTACTTGGATATGCGGGCGATATTGACATCGTCAGTAGCTTCCATCATGCTGTAGACGAAACTAGTTAATCTCAAAGTGAATAAGGGAAAGACTAAATACATTCTATCTACAAACAAACATTTGTTCAACCGACTAGGACAAAATGTCATTGTTGATAGCGGAAACTTGGAGGTAGTTAAGGAAACACAAAATCAACGAATGATAACTTAATCGAAATCCGAGGAAGAATTATCCTAGGAAACCGATGCTACTTAGATTTGGGAAACACAAATGAGTAACTCTTGACTCGAAAGGCAAATATTTCTGATAAAGTGCACCGATAAGCTGAAAGGGAGAGTTAGCGAAACTTGCTTTATAACAGACAAATCTCAGTATCGTATAAAGTGAATGAAAATATACAATAATACTACTCACACTGTTGACGTCGTAGAAAATCTCTGCAGAACATCCTGGTTTCATTTTACTTCTTTTCATGTTTTATTTTTTTCATTCAGTTCCTCTCCTCCTCTTGGTTTGGTGTGCGCGCGAGTTATTAACTCCTTATCCTTTGGCCCAAAGAATGCATCCCCTTGTTGGCTTTCACACACAATTAAATATTTAATTTCATCCAAATTAGACACACACACACTCTTTTCTCACAAATTACATAAAGCAATTCGCATAATTATAAGCAATTATCTAATTGAATTCGAAGATTAATTTGTTGTTGCCTATTATGGTTGTTAATATAATTTTTTTTTTAATATTTTGTATGGTGTTCGTATTTTTTGTTTTTCTTCTCTTAATTATGGTTGGTGTGTTGTTTACAGATGAGGTACAGTATTTTATTATTTGGTGGTGGTTATTAGCTGTTGGTAAGTGTTAAATACATAGTTTAGAGAGTTGTGTGTTATATTAGTTGCTGTTTTGGATTTAATGTTGACTCTTGTTGACTCTTTTGCGACGAGGATTGTTGCTGATGTTTATCTGTAATAAGAGAAGAAGAAGAATTCGATTAGTATTTTCAGTGTAAGAAGAAGAATAGAATGCGAACAAATCGTGTATAAGACAGAAGATAAAACAAATCGAACTAATTTGAAGTGAGTAAATGTGATTGGTTTCAATATATTGTCCCGACAGGCCAGATGCGGACACTATGGATATGAGGTGCTAATTGCATTAATAGCATGCTCACGAATAATGCACAAAGTAGATTTTCACGAATTTTTCGCTAATTAAAAAACGAAGTTGCACTTGTGCCGAGAGCCGACAAAAAAATATATAAGATATAAGATTCTATTAATGAAGCATTAAGTTTTCAAAAGCTTAAATTACAGTCTCCAATGATTAAAAAAAACGATTATTTGTTTAACATCAAATTGGATTTCGATGTCGTACGAAAAGCATATAAAAGAGGATCCCTACATCGACATCCCATTTTGAGATTGGTTATCACAGGTGTCGAAAGAGGAAGATCAAACAAATAAAATAATAGCAAGAATGAAAAGTGCCAGATTTAGGACTCAATAATTCTTCCGAAACTGGAAGCTCTGCCGAAATCCCTTTATTTTTGAATTCGAACAGTAAAAATGCTCTAATAGTGATAAAGTTATGTTCCCACTCCTAATCATAACTTCGTCCGAAAAAGGAAAAATGGAGTATCTAATTCAATTCCCAATTCCATGTAATTGTTTTTTTTTTTAATTACAATTATTCTGTAAATAACATGTAATTGAATTGAAATTTTCGAAGACGATCTGATTTTGATAATAAAAAACCCACAAAAAGTAAGGGAGGCAACAACTTTAATTGAAAAATTTTAGCTTTAAAAAGGTTTTTTCTCAATTGGGCGCGTATCAAACATATTTCTTTTAACACTCAATCATTTCAGGACTCTAGGGAGTTTATCTTCCAAATTTAAGCTTCCTAGCTCAAAATTGGACACAATTTTTTTTATTTAAAAAAAATCATGTAGAGAATTTATCAGAGCAAAATTTCGGTAAAATGAGGAGCTAAAAAAGGTTTTTTTCTTTTTACGTCATAACTTTTTGCTGGACTAATGGAACCAAATGATATTGTTAACATTTCTTGCGTTATGAGGTTGAGGTCTACAAAATGAATAAAGTGGTTTTTATAGCTATGCCTTATAGTTTTGAAGTTATAGCAATTAGAGTATATGATATCTCTTAATTGGAAATTTTCACAATGTCATTTCATTTTCAAAAAAGTATATAAATTGCGTTGGGGTGAGAGTAGGCGCCATCATACCATATTTGTTTCGTTGAAAACCTAGGCCTTCCCAGTATCTTCCTAAAAGACTTTACTTTTTTGTTGGGACACCCATATATTGGTTACCTTATATTTGGGGATATTAAAAAATATAATAAATAATTGGAGTGAAGGACCCAAAACCTAGCTTCTCCACCCGTTGTGGGTGCGAAGATATATTTTTTGACACGAAAAAGAGGGACCGAAAATTTAATGACGAATCCGAACGGCAATTTTATTTTTGAGAAGCTTCTCCTGACAGTTCTTATTCATGAATATTTGTCAGAGGTTGGGAAGCGAATAAAAACGTTAAGCTGGCTCAGGTCAATTTTCTTTCAAATTTCGTGTCCCTTAATTGAAATTATGGTGTCCCAAGGGTTCATTCACATTGAAAGTTAAAAATAAATTGATGCTGATGTGCAACATGCCTTGAAATAAATACGATTTTTTCCCAATGACAGCGGGAGTCTTTATTGTTACAAAGAAACCGAGTAGAAAAGTACAGTATTTCTAAGTATATTAGGCGTAAATGGCCCATACAGCACCTAAAGCCTAGCTTCTCCAATCATTGTTTGTGCGAAGTTATATTTTTGACAGGAATGGAGGGACCTACAGTTTAATGCTGATTCCGAACGGCAATTTATTTTTGAGAAGCTTCTCATGATATTTCTTACTCTTGGATGTTTGTCAGACGTTCGCAAAAGGTGGGGCAGCGAATAAAAACTCAGGTCAGCGACCTCTCGCTTAGTGGTCTAACGCACTTAACCACTAAGCCACTGCACCCACATTTCTAAACATGTAGATGATGAATGATGGGGTTCAACGAAATCCGATGCAATTAGTTAAAACAAAAAATGCTAATGTTGTAATTATTCAACGATCTATTAAATTTGAGGTCGGTAATCAGAGCAAAATAGACGAAACGAAAAAAAAAAAACACAATATACCCTGGAAAATTTCATGGTTCAACATCACATATTTTAGGTACGGTTATGGTAAATCGCTGAGTAGGGGAAGATACCTAATTGCTTTGAATTATGCATACCGCAGATAATACTTGCAGTCGGTGAAAGAAACGAAGATAGACAGATTATGTATGTAGATGCTAACAAATGAACAACAAACTGAAAAAACATGTGTTACGTTACGACTGTACGAAGCAGTGTAGCGTTAAATAATTTTTCTTCACCGTTGGCTGATACAGCAGTTAAGCTGACGCGTTGAAGTTTTCGAGGTCTGGTGCGTTTTAAAATACGTGGTTTTATGCTGCCCCTCGTGAATACATGTTTATATCACTGGTTTTATGTTGGTTTTTTTTCTATCTGGAGGGGTGGCATTGTGGTGATACCGGATGCGTTTCTGTTTTTGTTTACAGGTTTTCTTTTATTGAAAATATAAATAAGATAGACAGTTGCTTATATCGGCTGAAAATTATATATTGGCAGATAAACGATGCGCTGAGATATCTTTGTTTAAATAAACGACTTTAATAATTAGTCGGTTACAATGTCTTCTTACAATGTTTTATGGCCCCTGCTCGATTTGAATACGCACAGTGTAGCTTGTAAAGCATTTTCTAAATGTATATGTTTAAAGAGTGAGTAAGATATGAGACAATAAATTCCGTAAATAATAAGTTAAAACATTTAAAGGACAAGAAAAAGGAAAAATACCACAGAGCAAGATGAATTAACAGTACGGAATGCCTGCAAGAATACAAAACAGTGCGAAACATACTATAAAGGGTGATTCATCGTGTGGTTTGATTTATAATATTAAATAAAACAAATAAATATGAAAGTGAACTTAATATTTGTATTATCGGTCAAAAGAATAATTCATGACATTTACTTTTTAAAAATGATATCATGTAAATGTTGGCACGACTACGTCTGAGGTTCGAGCATAGCGACTGGTATCTCGCGAATAACATGGGTAATGTTGGCTTTCAAAGCGTCAGTCGTAGATGGCTTATTCCTGAAGACCTGAGACTTTACATATCCGCAGAGAAAATAGTCCAAAGGTGATCTAGGCGGCCAATTTACCGTAGCAAAACGTGAAAATAAGTGCTCATAAAAATGATTTCTCAACAAGTCCATTGTTTCACGTGCTGTATGGCGTATGGCTTGTTGAAACCAGAGCTCACCGATACTATGGATACTTGAATTTAAGGAAGCACATAGTCCGTTTACATGGCGCGATAATAGTTGCCATTGATGGTTACATTATAATTTGCCTCATTTTTGAAGAAATATGGACCAATGATTCCACCAGCCAATAAACCACACCATGCCGTTGTTTTTAATGCATTGATGGTAGCTCTAGGTACTGTTCGGGTTGCTCATCAGCCCAAAAACGGCAATTTTGTTTAGTAACGTATCCATTGAGCCAGAAATGGCGTTCATTACTGAACAAAATTTCGCGTTAAGCACCGGATTTTCATTGAGTTTTTCCAGAGCCCATTCACTGAAAATACGACGCAGATCGAAGCCGCCTGGCTTTCCATGATGACTTGACACTTTGATAGGAGTTATGCGTAATCTGTTAAAACAAGCCTATTGAAAATCAAAGCTCACGATAACAAATGCAAAAAATTAATACATTAACAACAAAAAAATAAGGGCAAGTGGATAGAAAGAAATGTGGAAAAAAATTAAAAACTTAGTACTAAAATATCAAAAGGAAACCACAATTAAAGAACTAAAGTTTCAAGTAATCGAATATAGTAATAGATTGGAAATTGCACATAAGTTTAATGAATATTTCATAACAAGCGTAAATGAAATTATTAACTCAATAGACGAAGTTGAATATAGAAATGAAATATGCCAAAGTAAAAATATATTTACATTTCGTTTTATATCAGCGTCTGAACTAGAAAGAATTTGTAAATCATTGAAAAACAAATATGATTTTGATAAAATAAGTCCTAGGATCATCCGGGGTACAAAATATTAAATATAAAAATTAAATCCCTCTTAATGGGAGAATTCCCTATAACATGCAAACCACCTATTTATAAAGCTAATCGTAGGACCTTTGCCGACCGCATTTCCATAAACCTCTCAGCCAGCCCATTCTCAGCTGCACCAGCATCAAGTACAGAGGACCAGTGGCAACAATTCCAGCGTGCCATCAGGAGTGCCGCTACAAAAAACGCTTGGTCCGATGAGGAATGCCGCCAAGAACTTAAATCCAACAAAGCTGCTGGAGCGGATGGCCTTCTAGCCGAGCTTTTCAAAGCAGCGGGAGATGGCTTGGTAATAAGCACGCACCAACTCAATTGTAAAATTTGGTCGGATGAAAGCATCCTTGACGAATGGAACCTCAGCGCCGTGTGCCCTATCCACAAGAAAGGAGATACTCTGAACTGCACTAACTACAGAGGAATAAGTCTCCTGAATGTCGCGTATAAGTTCTTGTCGGCTATTGTCGGTATTGTGTGACCGCCTAAAACCTTTCGCCAAAAACCTGATCGGCCCATATCAGTACGGTTTAAGACCAGGATAGTCAACCATCCACCAATTTTTCACATCTATTTATCGAATTTAAGATCGCCTATGATAGGGACGCATTATACAAAGCCATGCCCAGTTTTGGCATCCCCGCCAAACTCATCCCCGTTTGTGCAAAGTCGGCAAGAACACCATCGAGCCACCCACGTTGAAAACAGTTTGACACCGCAAAATGACATCGCCACTGAGATCAAGCGAAGAATTACTCCTGCCAATCGATTTTTCTTCGGGCTAAGAAGGCATCTAAGAAGTAAAGCCGTCTCTTGTAGAACCAAGAATATATTATATAAGGCTGTATAGTGCAGAAGCATGGACCCTGTCAAAAGCGGATGAAAACCTTCTGGGATGCTTTGCGAGAAAGATTCTTCGGGTGATATTCGATCCAGTTTGTGACGATAGAGTGTGGAGAAGAAAATTAGCAGCGATCTATATGTGCTATCCAGCGACGTCAACAGTTAAAAATTAAATCATAGGATTGACTTATAGAGTAATAAAATTAACATGAACTGGATACAATTTTGAGTCGCATTTGGGGTCAAAATAAACTCGAAAATGTTTATGTTTCCGACGAGAAAGGGCATCATAACTTTCATTAACTCGTGGTTTTTTTTGGTTTGACCTCACAACTCTGGTGATAAATATTTAGACGTGGCTTTCTCCATCATCTATCCTTCCAAACAAACTTGAACGAATTTTATTTTAGGAGCAACTAATAGCACATTTATTTGCGTATGTTAATATATGCAGCAAGGTTGCATTGTTTAGGTAACAAGTTCGTTATAATTAACACCACCATTTGGCACATACGTGTATTTTTTTCATCCAAGCTCATCAACTTCATTGTTGATCGCAACATATGTACATATGTTATGTACGGCAACTAGCATAAGGTCAACGTTTTTGTCATTGTTTGTCTTGTACTTTGAATAGTGTATCGTATTCCGCAGACACATCGATCCTGCTAAAGGCGTACATGCATTAATTGGCTCTTTCGATTGATTCACAGAAGCTATATTACACGAATTCTGTTTGGCGAATCTGATCTCTTGTTTGAAGCTCTTCCTTAAGGTTGTGCGTTGAGTTTTGAGACATA
Organism: Ferdinandea cuprea; assembly: GCA_963576555.1. NCBI lineage: Eukaryota > Metazoa > Arthropoda > Insecta > Diptera > Syrphidae > Ferdinandea > Ferdinandea cuprea. The sequence continues at coordinate 43,160,076 of OY754962.1, read as the reverse complement.
AGTGGAACGGTTAGTATTACCTTCGTTTATAATAATTGTTCAAACAATGCTACTCGCGTTACTTAGGCCTGATTTCAGTCTTCAGATTAATTATGGGTTATATTTTTTATATAAGAAGGGCGACCATGGAATTATCAGAATGACATGGAAAATACTTTAATTCCACACCAGAAAGACATAATTTTGACAATTTTCCACTTTAAATTAAATTATCTCTGACACACATACATGTACGGTTTGCTCCACTTATCCGCTTTGGTAAGGTAACAGACCAAATGACTAAGTGTACATTATGAACCGCACTCACTCATGCAGAGTAACAACTAACTCATGTTTGTGTCACACTCCATTCTCATCACTCATATATGTACACGAACATATTACCATTTCCGGTTGGAACAATACTACTGTCAGTTTGTGCAATCCATTCATTTAGTCATGGTAACAAAAAATCAATACCATCCTTAAAAGTTTAAAAACATACTCTACCAAGAACATATTACCATTTCCGGTTGGAACAATACTACTGTCAGTTTGTGCAATCCATTCATTTAGTCATGGTAAAAAAAAATCAATACCATCCTTAAAAAGTTTCACAACATACCAACATTCCTAATGTCACATTTACCATCTCTCTCTCTGCTGAGCATTTCCATCTTTTATCTTTTCTATCTTTACAATAATCGTTTTCTTTTTTCTTGCTATAGTGCATCATAGAATAATCATAATGGGACGTACCTCTAAACTCGAACTACCTGTTCTGTTTGGATGGTGAGTTCTGTGGTTTGATGAAACTCAAACTACGAGGAATGGTTATGAAACGCTGTTCCTGCATTATTAATCTCCTGCTGATGAAGGTTTTCATCCAGGATATCCACCAAGCCCGGAGCAGAGTTTGCCTGAACTCCGTGTTTCTCAATTGAATGTGGTTTTGATGTTTTTTTTGACCGAATAGCTGTACTGATGCAGTTCTTTCGAATTAGGACAAAACAGCCTCTATGAAGGCACGACTTACTGAGTTGATTCGTTGCATATTTTTCTCTTGGATGAAAGGAGGCTATTCAAATCCGCTATATAAATATCCTTTCATGTAAATCGGGTTAAATTATGAGTAAAGGATAGGAAAGGCGGTTGTACAACAAAATATGCGCTTTTTGTGTTGAGAAATTGTGGTTTATTTTTCTCTTAATAGAATCATTCGGTTCTTCTGTTGGGTATGGAATGCATGTGGTTGACCAGAGAGATATCGTATCGAAAACGCGTTTACTTTGCAACGTGAGTACTACCCTTTTCCATGGTTAAGTTTATATAACTTTTTTTTTTAAGTGGGACTGATTGATTCGCAGCGGGATAAAAATCGAATGACGCATTATATAGGTTGCATCATTCATACGTGAGTATTTGTAGACATGCAAGTAGCTCACCCAAAGGATAGGGCCATTAATTGAAAACGACAACGACAACCTATTCATTCCATGTATTTCCACAGCAAATTGAAAAGAATATAATGTATATACATATTTATAGATGCATATGTTAAGCAACCTTAATGGTTTATGTGGGAATTTAGTTATTTGTGTTGTTGGCGTGGTTTGGATTTGCTTGGATAAAACTTTCGTTGAGATTCAATAGTGGAATTTAAAAAGTTTGTGTCATGCGAGAGGAATGCAAAACACATTGCAATAAATTTTTGTATAAATTCGAAATTTATGAAGATCGCGTTTTCTTTTTTTATAAAAAAAAACCTTTGTCTGTCAAGTAAAAGATGCCAAAGCGATTTGAATAGCTAAAAGATTCTTCATCCACCTGACCAGCATAAAGTGAGGACAGTTGTACAAGGGTGCTGAACCGGATGCATACCTGCGAAGCTATTTAAGACAAGTGGAGATTCAAACTTATTTACAATGGTATGGACATTGAGTCATTGTGGCCATAGTTGGTGCGGTGAAAATTGAGACGGAAATGGGAGCAGAACTAACACTGCGAAGGTAAGTCTGAATGGAAATTGTTGTTTCCAGCAACGAATAGCAGTGAATGTTGAATATCACAGCGCTTTTGAAAAGATTGTAGATTGATCAGTAGATTTGGCTCTGCTGATAAAGTTGTCAATGCAGAAATGAAAATTAAGGAAATATATAGGGCAGGTTGGTTACAGATAGAATAAGTTATCAATATGGAGGAAAAGAATAATCGTGTAAAGGCTTGTCGAAGGCTTTGTTGAAATCAGTTAGGTAAGGTTAGGTTAATGGGTCGGCAGAACAGGTCCGTCCTGCTATGCCACAATTGGGTCGTCGTGGACCCATTGTGATGCCCTTTTGTGGAGGGCTAACCATTGGTGTTAGAGATGGTTAGGCTTCGTGATATCCTCAGAAAGCTATAAAGATAAAAAAGTGAGACGTCAGAATGTTCATGTAAGTCATGAAAGAAGTAGCTTGCAAGTGTTCCGTTCCTCAAGTGACCGAGACTCGGATAATAACAGAGAAAGGTATATAACAAAGATGTTTCCTAATGAACCTCTTCATCACCACGTCGTCGACATACATCATTATCCTTGAGGTTTAATTTCATTGCGTGAATTCTTAGGAAGTTATGTCCCGTTAAGTCGCCTAACAGCTTAGACAGTGATTAACTCTCAAACTGTAGAAGTTTGGTGGCCACTGTTGTATTCTTGATACTTTAAAGGTAGTTTGTTCTTTCCACCGTTGTTAGATATCTTACGAATCTTGTACTCCACTCGTTTCCTTAAATCACAGAGCGGTGAAATGCTGGATCAGGGTTCAATGCATACCCATACTTGGCTAATTCGTCAGCCCTCTCATTGCCGGCTTTGTCAATATGAGCAGGGACCCATCAGAGATTAACGGCGTGCTGCGATTAGAGAGCCTACGATTAGAGAGCTCTTCGCGGCAGCGGTGAAATAGCTTGGACTTTATTTCAATAGCAGAAAATTCTTTTGTAGCTGCCTGGTTGTCACTGAAAATGGTAATATCCTTTCGTGATGTTGCCAACAATGACACCTTACGGGCCGCTTCTACGATCGCCAGAACCTCTGCTTGGAAGACACTGCTGTTGTCAGGACGCTTGATTGAACAGTGTAAATTTATTTCTTCCGAGAATATTCCGGCACCGGTTCCACAGTCCATCTTAGATCCATCTGTGAAGATGGATAACGATTTACTTTTCGTGGGTTCATTCTTATCCTATTAATATCTGCTCGGGAAGGAGCAGGAGAATTGTCTGCTATATTCCATTTTTCGAGACATATAATCAGAGTTGACAATGTTTCCATCAATGTTAGTTGCATCAGAAACTTCATGAAGGGCTTAATTTTTAGAAAAAAATTGTATTTTTAACTGGACCTTAACATATGATCAATTTAAATGAACTTAATAGTGATTTAGAGGGTTAATACAAATATAGCATCTTACAGTAACGTACAGTAACGGGAGTGAGAGAAACAAGACAAATTTGTTGATCATGAAGAAAGAAAATAATGACAAATGCAATTCATGGGCATAACATAACGTGGGATAGAGTTGATTTATTTGATAACACTTCTATCGAATACGAATTCGAAGAACGAAGTGGTTTTGGCCCCTTTTATAAAATCCATGGAAGATTTGATCTTCCTTCTTTGCATCCCCTTTCAGCCCAGAGTACTTCTGTGGAATACCAGTAATACCAAATGAGAATTCAATACATGGGAACATTAAATCCGAACATTCCAATTGAACTCTAGCCTTTCAAACAAAAAAAGCGCTCTTCAGATCCTCTCTATGCGCAGAGGTCACTGGCCCTGAAAAAAATATATCATGAAAATAGGGAAAAGAACTACAGACTTTTGTAGACTCTGTCTTGAACAGCCAGACGGCGGAACAGATCCTATGCGATTGCCCCGAAATCATCCTAAACAGCATTAAATGCTTCAACAAGGACTCACCGAACCTCGGGATACTGTCAAATCATCGGCCTCAACAATCGTAAGGCTCATTAAGCCCCTAGGATTGTCGCCAGACCAAAACACTTATTAAACTCCAAATGAGCCTGGCTACACGTTCATGGGAATGAAAGTCATTCGGCGGCCCGTGATAGTAGTTAGACTGAATAATTTATATTCGCGTTTGCCAGGCAGCTTCCATTTGGAGGAACCTGCTTGTACCGCTAAAAACACGCGGGTAAATCTTATTGCGCTAATTCAAATGGTTTTGCCCGTTGACGTCGGCGCACTAAATTTGTATCGTTCAAAATATATAGCATTTCGTTACTATAATGTCCGCGAAGGTGAGTTCGTTGCTAACGGGGAAATGAGTTTATTTCATTTTCGACGGTAGCCACTTCCAAGTCTCTGTGGATATCATTGCTTCGAATATACCACGAGGCATTAACAATTCTTCTTAGCATAATGAAAAGTTTCTTTACTAAAGTTTTAAAAAAATGTGCATTACTTAACTATAAGTGGTACCGTTCTTTCTAAATATTTTTTTTCCCATTTCAAAAAAAAAACAAAGATTATTCTTAACTAAAAACCATGGCAACATCCAAAGCTGTATAACTTTTAGATTTTGTATTCTTTTGTTCTTTTGATGATTTTGTCAACGCCAAAACCAACACATTTTGGGAAGACTTTGAATTCATTGCAACATTCCAATGAAGGTCCTTGCCTTAATTATTCCAGGTAAATTAATATAAACCTTTACTTAAATTACACTCGCTTGGCGCCATCGTCACGATCAAAATGAGGTGAATAAATCTACAATAGTAGATGACTACAATTATTGCCGTAAGATAGCAGAGATAATAGCAGCTGATGTCAACATCGGAGGGGAAGGAAAAACTGTCCAGATTAATGAGACGGAACTTACGAAAATATCGTCGAGGCCGAATAACAGACCAGATGGCAATTGTGGTGCTGTGATTGTAAGGACGGTTGGACTGTTCTTTAAAGTCAACTCAAAATGTAGGGCAGACTTGTGGCCTTTTTTAAATAAATATGTGAACCCAAACACCAGCCGCATTTCCAACGAAAGCTTTCGACATTATATGCGTACAGAAAAATTATTCCCCGGATGCACCCATAAAAGGACAAATATATTATATTTTATCGAAAATATTGTCTCGAAAAAAAATATAAATATGACTTGCTGCATATGAAAAAAGTCTACCCACGCATTGTCGATGTAGTCGAATGTGAGGGAGTACAATTAAAGGATTTTTAGCTACCCACCATTGAAAGTAAAAGTCAATGTAATTCCACAGAAACACACTAGACTACCTTCACTAATGACTTCATTAACGAAACTAACATAAATTGTTTATTACGTATCAGTTATTACTTTCTCCCCTGTAGGAGTGTCGGTGTTGTTTACGGCAGTAAAGGGCTGCCCCCAAGGAGGAGTTCTATATCCCCTTCTGTGGTCGCTGGTAATTGACAGTCTTTTAGTCAATCTACATAGATTAGGCTACATTGCCATTGGATACGCCGATGACAATTGAAATCAGAGGCAAACACGGCATAAGTAGTAATGCTTGCAGAGTGCTTGCCATGCAGAGTGCTTAACTTTAAGTTATAGAATGGTCCGACATTGAAGGACAATCAATCAACCCTTCCAAAACCGTTCTAAAGGGTGATCCATTTCGAGGTTCCCTACTTTTTTAAAGAAAAAAAACACAGAAAATTCAAATTTAATGGAGAATGTTTATTATCATTTGAAAGAACATTCTTTGGTATTTATTTTTTGAAGATTATGTCTATCAAATGTTGGCCGTTGCTACGTCGCAGATGGTCCATCCGTTGAGTTCAATTTTCGATCACTCGTTCGAGCATTTCGACTGGTAACTGGCGAATGACACGCGTGATGTTTTCCTCCAAGGCCTGAATCGAAGCGGGTTTGTCGGCATAAGCTTTTGGCTTTACATTTACATTTACAAACAAAATTTGCCTCGAAAACGTCGGATCTTCTTGGAACTTTTCAAGAGCCCATAGAGCGAAGCGATGTCGCTTGGGAAGGTCGAGCGGCTTCAGTTGTTGCACAAGCTGTATTTTGTACGCTTTCAATTTAAGATCTTGACGTTAAATGCGCCAAGTCGTTCCATACGTCAGTCCGAGTTGCTGCGAACGGCGCCGAATCGACTCTCTACGGTCTTCGTGTACACTCTCAGCTACGGCCGCTATATTTTCTTCACAGCGTGCTGGACGTGGTCTATTCGGTCGAATATTATCCAATAATTAATGCTGGGTCTCAAAATGGGTGAATGTTGCGAATAGTACGTTCAGTAGGCCGATTATGTTGACCATAAGTTGAGCGAAGTGCACGAAACACATTCCTCACAGAACGTGAATTTTCATAATAAAGTTGAACAATTTGTAAACGTTGTTCACGCGTAAGTCTTTCCATTATGAAATGCCAAACAATACGAAACAAAAATAACATGACAGCATGACACGACTCACACGTGATCTGTGAAAAAAGGCTATTGAAAAAAGTATCTCTACTTGGATCACCCGTTAGTACCTTTCACCAGCAAAAGGCTTGTTAACCTAAGTCCTATTTTTATTACAGGTACTTCACTAGTGTACTGGTTGTATGTCGTAACCGTATTTCACGGCCATAATTTAGTGCCCAAAAGTTCTTGAACAGACAACGGCAAATAAGCTATAAAAGCTTCAAAGAATTGCCTGTCTAGGAATTACAGGTGCTATGCGCACCTGCCCAACTGCAGAGCTTAAAGCCCTTGTTGGGCTCTCGCCGCCACACATATTTATCAGAAAGACAGAATGAAATTTTGAGTAAATTGACCTTGAGAGACATCTAATAATACTCAATTCTCTTCCGAAAACTGATATGTTCAGTAATATCCCGGACACTATGGTTATGGAATATTGTTTTGACAGTCTGTTCAAGGTAAAGAAATATTTAACCGTGAAAACTGGCTCCATGGTGCCCCAAACGTGGAACCTAAAGATCTGGTTTGGTACATCGATGAATCAAAAATGGATTCTTGCAACGAATTGGTAAGAGCTGGTTTAGAATTCGCGTTATTTGGACCAGAACCTTTTTGTAATTGGCTGCTTCCTCAAACAATCCAAAAATCTTATCAAGCCCTACTCGTACAAGGAGTAGTTTCATAAACTAAAACTTAATATTAATAAATCAAAGTGCATGGTCAATGAACTGATCGAGCAAGTCGAAAATGTAAAGTATCCCGAGATGGTATCGGGATATAATGAACTAAATTTTAACAGCCATTTTAATTACATTACGAAAAAAATATCTAAAAATTTCTAAATAGAATTCGAAAAAATATTTCAACAATGTGTGGAATTAACATTTACAACACAATTATTAAACCCCACTTCGTATTCTGCTCTACAATTTTTACATGGGAAATATAACAAATATGAACCGGCTCCAGTTATGAGGATAATACGGATATGCAGCTTTTATACGCCGATACAGTGAATGATATCATGCTTGCAGTGGTTAGGTATTAAGCAGAGAATCGCCTACAATCAGTGTTACCGGAGAAAAATATTCTAAGGTAGTACAGAGCCAAAACAGAGTAGTATTTTGAAAAAAATAGTAGTACAGTTATTTTTGGGCCTTTAAAAATAAATGTGTATGTACAACTTTTTTAAAACTTTATTTTAAAGTAATTCAAGAAAAACGAAAAACTCAGCAATAAAATAAAAAATATTAAATAAATAAATATCTAGTTTAAAAAAACAAACTAAAAGTGACTATTTTTGTGCAAGGTATTTTGATTTTTCAGCTGCAGCTGCGCTGATGAAGACTTCACAATGCACTAAGTAAATCTCTTGTTAAAGGAAAAAGTGGTTCATTAAGTGCATCAATATTATTTTCATCAATCAAATCAGGCATAGAAAAAATAATTGCAGTTGAGCCTTCCTGTTAAATTTAAGAATCAATGCCTTGTAGAGATTTTTCATCAAAATCCATTCGCGCACACAAGGTCTTATAATATATTCGGTAAACACCTTTGATTTCGATTACTTGATTTATTTAAAATTTGTTTGATATTAGAAAAAGTTCAGCCTTAGCTCCAACATACACAGAGTCAATATTTTTTAAATAATTGTCTGAAAAGTTTGGATTAGATAAAAACTTGTCACTTAAAAACTCAGATTTAATAAAATTTTGGAAAATGGTTTTGTAAAATATGGTAAAAATGTATGTATAATCGGACGGATCGAGATTAAAACTCTGAGTTCAGCTGTTTATTTAACTGAAGAACATAGGCTAGAAATAAATATATTGGCTGCTGTCAGAGCTTCAAAAGCATTCTCCAACAAATAATGTATCAATGCAGGCCACTGTTGTTATGTTCTTGCCTACCTGTTTAAGAGCAAAGAGTAAAAGACGTTATCAAAATCTTATGTTTTTTGACGTTAAAAAATCACGAAATTCTTTAAATGTTTTTTTCTTCTCACTTTTGTGTTCTCTGGTAGCTGTTTTCTGGTCTTCACTAGACGCAAAGACCAAATGCAGATTTCTGTCAAAAGTGATATGGTTTGGAACCGAAACGTCCATGCCTACACCAAGAATTCAACTCGAAAGTGGATTTTCGGTGGATTCTTGACACCCGTTTCTTTCCGACGCACATAAAATCTACCTGTCTCGTGCGACATGACAATCATTTCCATTAACGTGTAGCCAGGCACTTAATTTTGTTCCCCAAGACAGCGGCCTTGCTGCAGTCAAAATATACACGGAATGCCCTCTTTCCCTTTCTGTCATCAATTTGAAAGATAAGTGCTGCCAAAATTTCATAAAATTTGTAATGAAATCGAATTCTTAAGGATGACATATCACCAAGCTATATCTGTAAGATTTTTGTTGTCTTTAAACAAAAATAGTAGTACGGATGTGAAAGGAGGAGCACGGGAGTACGGATTTCGAAAGGAGTACAATACTACTATAGGAGTACTTTCGGTAACGCTGCCTAGAATGCAGTATTATTTGAATTTAAAATTAAGTTTAAAATGTAAAGTTTCCAGTTACCTGTATTCAAATTTACAATACATTCAAGATATTCAACCATATAATTTAAGATCAAATTCAAATATAAGATTGCAAATCTATAGAGACCAGAGAACTCAAAATATGAATATGTATAACGGACTCAAACAATTCAATGAATTACCTAATGAAATTAAAAATGAGTCAGTCTTAAGAAGATTTAAACAATTACTTACTAATTATGTAAGATCCCATGTTTAATTTTTTTTTTCTCTTTTATTAGTATATTATTATATTATATCATATTTACTTTAAATTAAACTTAGATTTTTAATTTTTAATTACATTTAATTAATTGTATTATTTATATGCTAAATAAACAAACATATATACACCATCATGTCATGTATAATTCGGAAATACTTATGCTGGATAAGGAGTTTAAGAAAGCTTGTTGGCTTTCTCACATACCCTTGTGGCCTGAGATATCATCTTAACCGCCTAACTAGGACGTGGAATGCAATGTACGTCTACCTCTTCGTGGTGCATTCTGGGTAACGCCAAATGGCTTACTGTACTTTACTTATTAGAAAGGTAAAAAAGTAGGTTTGATAATTTTCAATTTTCTCGAAAAATAGTAGACCTCAAATCATTTTGTTTTCGTTATTTTATTGAGAACTAATAGGAGAAACAAAATTTAATATATAGTCCAATATAAACTTGTTTTTTGCATTTTTTTTTCAAAATTGTTGGGTTCAAAATTAGTTTTTTCAAAAAACTCACCACACTTTTTACCGTTTTCAATTTTTTTTGATAATAGGGGAGATAAAGCCCGCCCTCCAATAGTCAAAAATTTATTTAAAAAACTTTTCTATACAAATCTATTAATATATTTTGTCGTCTAACACGAAAAAGTCTTTCCTCTAGATATGAACTTAACATAATACATTTCTTAATTCTGAATCCGAATTGGTGATCATGTATTAATCTGCGGTCTTCGACAATCGGATGTAACCGTTTTAGTAAGATTTTTTCAAATATCTTTGACATTATTGATCAAAGAGGTATTGGTCTATACGATTATCTTATCATCTGAGGATTTTTCCGATGCGGTAAGAGGGCCACATCTTCCTTGATATGAAACAGTTTGTCAAGCTCGACCGCCTAGACTCACCTAGTGAGGAAACATACAGGAATATGTCTCTCTTCACGTATCCTCAGAGGCGGATTGACTTCGTCCGCCAGTAGTACATTGAGAACAGAGCCACGTCTGGACGGCTCGTCATGGTTCTTTCATTACCCTCTATGTTTCTGCGGCCCGGAACCCATACCAGAGTGATGGTGAAACGGCGCTAGCCTTAGCGCGCGAGTAGTTCGAACTCTTATTCGCAGTGAGACCTTCAAGATATAAAGAAAATACTAAGCGATTTTTTAAAGTTCTGAATATTAGTGGTTAAGTGTGTTGGACCACTAAGCGAGAAGTCGCTGATTCAAATTCCGACATGTACCACCTGAAAGCTTTTATTCGCCGCCCCTCCTCTTGCGAACGTCTGACAAACATCAAAGAGTAAGAAATGTCATGAGAAGCTTCTCAAAAATAAATTGCCGTTCGGTTCGGCAATAAACTGTAGGTCTCTCCATTCGTGTCCAAAATATAACCTCGCACACTCAGTGGATGAGAAGCTAGGCTTTAGGTCCTGTATGGGCCGTTTATGCCTAATATATTTTATTTTACATAGATTATTCCACATCGTACGTCTTTATTTTCTTTCTTTATTTGATGACCCAAATAATAAAAGAAAAACTAAATTTTTATTTCTGCTTCGTGCTATTTCTGGTGACTGCCCAATAGCCATTGCATACAAAATTCTGCAATATTCTGCCAGAAGATCCCGATGCGACCAGATTTTGACAACAGTACATCTCTTTAAAAAAAACGGATTAAAATGTGTGTCCAAAGCATTTAACCCACCAGAAAATGCGCTTTATTGGAACGTTTGATGATCGTAAATGATGACTTTAAAAAGACAGCAGATGTACTTTGTAATTCGTCACTTTAGATTGACGGATGGAAAACTCCATGGTATGTTCATGAGATGATCAGACGTGGGCCACCACCTCTATATTTTAATGACCAAAGTAAATAAAAAACTATACATCTATTGAATGCGATTACGTTTTATTAAAGCTGAGATTAAATTAATTTATGAATTTATAAAAATACACACAGAGATTTCAATTAGTCGTACTTAAAAAATTTTCTTTGTTGCAAATATGCCGCAGCCAATAGACGGCGAAATGTTATTTGAGTCAGTGTCGTCGATTTGGACTGTTCCCGTGCAAGTAGCCAGGCATTTTGAACGGACGCATCCAGTAGCCATGTAAAGACTACCCACCACCATTTATTTCCCCGAATCGTAATACGATAGTCTTCAATGTTTTGGGCCATTCTGTCTGTCCCTCCTATGTAGTGGACATAGTTCTGGATCGAATATGGCGTACCAACAGTGATGTATTTGAACTCACTCTTGCTGAATCTCTGAATCATTCCATGTGGACTGTCTGCATATATAGTCGACGCAACATTTATAATTGATTTATTTTTCCAGCGGGTCAAATATACGTTGGTATTGCCAAATTTCAAAGGGTACATTTCGGATGTGCCTCTGCTTTTTATTGCGAACTCCTTGGGGCTACCCAATAAGTAAACATTTCCTAGACGATTATGGCAAATTGCGCCAGTGCAGTTGTAACCGCGATTTCTCAACTCATTCAGCAGAGGAAGCGTTGTAAATGAAGCGTCACAATAAATATGATATGGAAGTTGGGACTTCTTCAAGGGGTACGTGTCGAGTAGATGAATCACTGTAGAAGTATATTTTCCAAAACCCAATTCCAACTTCTTGTTGCCGTTGTAAGTCAACTTCTGGTGGGGATCAAATGCAATTAGATATCCAGCTGTTGTATTTTGACACCAAACTTTATAGCCAAATCGTATTGGTTGGCTTCTGTTTTGATGCGGGTAGTACTCGATCATAGTTTCGTCATGACAGATAGCTTCGGTCGGTTCATAATGATGCATAAATTTCTTTTGCAAATGCGATATTAGCGGCCGAACTTTGGAATACTTATCCATTGGATCCAAGTTGAAATTCGATTGGAAATGAATGCACTTCATTATATTGTCAAACCTTGTTCGATTCATTGCTTCGTATATTGCTATGTTGCGAACGTCATCGCTTGGACTCCAGTACATGCCTCTCTCCGGCACGCTATTATAGCCAGATACAATTAATATTCCGAAGAATGTCCGCAATTCCATTTTGGTCAGTTGTATATCGGCACGATTATTTGCCAAGCAATATGCTGTACTTCCAGCAATAATCAGTTCAGCCAAGACATCGTCGAAAAACTTTTCAAAATATTGAACTACAGTTATTTGTGCACTATCCAACACATCGATAGGGGGAAATTTTGCAGGATTAATGGTTTGGCCAAATCTTCCCCAAAGGAATTTGTCAAAATTTCTCTTATACTTGGTTGTCCTTTTTTTAGCGACCGCTGCTTGTACCATAAGTTGATTTTTAGACAAATGAGCTAGAGGGAATCCATCTTCATCATCATCAGAGTCTTCATCTGTTAAATCATTGAGAGCTAGTGGTGGTTCAATGTAAATCTCCTGCATGTTAATGATGTCTTCTTCTTCGAAGTTGTCCAAGATTTTGGCTAAAGTCAAATTTCTGTAAACAAAAATTTTAAAAATTTTGTCTACCCATAAAAAGGGATAAATAATTTATTCAGTCGTTCATTGCACGTAGATAATGCGGATAATTTTCTTGAATTTCTAGAAAGCTCACATTGAAAAGAAAAAATACTACAAAAAGTTCCTAAGACTAGAGCGCTGTTTGCACAAGAGCTGATTGGTTTTTTAACAAACTGACCAAGGATTGTATATAATATACTTTAATAATCAAAACGCGTTTGGAATGTGAGATACAGCTTATTTCTGACTGTAACGGACATTTTCAACATATCTCTTCAACCTTCTAATGTAAATTTAAATTGCAAACGGACGGCTGGCCGGATCGACAAAGTTTCAGATGATGATCTAATCACAAATACTCCTAAATTAAGATAAGGGCTGACTTCTACATAGATTAGGCACGATTAGGTAAAATATGGTTATGACAGACATGGTGATCCCAAAGAGTCTATGATGTCCGACTGTACTCAATTGACTACGGTCTTTTTAACTGTTTTTTTTTCAACAGAAAGGGAATTCTTTTTACAAATTTACTTTTATATCTTCCTGCTGTGATGGAGATTTTAAAAAATGGATTAAAATAGAATTTTCCGCGACAATTTTGTGCGACGCGGAATTGATTTAATTATTCAGTTGTAATTATTTTTAAAGATTATGTATTCAACAAATTTTTCCAAAAAAAAAAAACAGTTTAACAAAAGACGCAAAGTACTTACAAATTTAAATTTTCAGATGGCGTATAAATAACTACACCACATAAAATATTTTTTTTGGGTGTACAAATGAGAATATACATTTCATTTTTAAGAAAAAAAAACGTTCTGCCTTTTAGTTTTGGGTCCAAATGGGTTAAGTAGACATTGAAAAACAGAAAATGTTTAAAAAAAAAAACGGCTCATAGAAATGTGGTTCGTTGACGACAAGTGAACTGAATATTGGCTAAAGCTGACAAGTGAACTTTTCGTGTTATCCACTAAGAAAAAAAATACACTATTCTGGAACCTTTTAACACTCAAATGATGAAATATAAATTCTGTACCTACTGTTTATAATGTTTTCGAGGATGCTCTCTCCGAAGGTGATTGTTAAAATTTTCTTAGAAAAAAATTAACTATGGAAAAAAAAAATACAAATTTCTGTCAGCCAGACTTGTTCCACTCAAAATTATTTGATAAAATAAAGCACATCAAATTTATCACAGAAAAATATAACAAAATTCTCATATATTGATGTATCAAAAATTTGTCGCAACGAAACATTTTAAAAGTTCACCTCTTTAATAAAAAAAAATATATTCTCTTGATAGTTTAACTAAAAATATTCAAATATTCATTTACTAGCGATGAACGAAAATTTGCACTTTTAACGTTTAAGGTTCTTCAACAGTTAATTAACAATACAAAACTCACTTTTTTGAGGATGCCATAATTAATAGATATAAAATAATATTCGCCTTTTGCTAGCTTTAACTGATATCCACTCAACAGGACTAACTGTTGAACAATGGATACATTCAATATGTTTAGTTCCAAGGTAAGCTCCGACATCCCTTATTAAGAATATTTCGGACTAAAAGCAACCCAATGCTGATTAAATTGAAATATCATTGCAAAACAAAAAAAAAGGTTAAAACTACCTACAGTCCTCGCAACTTTTATTGAAGCTACCATATAGAATGTGTTTGCCTTGGTTCCTCTGCATGAGTGGGATTTAATAAGAAATTTTGTTTTTAAATATGTATAGCAATATAAATAAAATGTGTAGTATTAAAAACGTGGGGGGGGAGTATGCATGCCTGACTTTAATATTCCTGGTATTATATGTAAAAAAAGACATGTATAGCGAGGGAATAACAAGAAGCCGTATTATCTACAGTTTTATTTTTAATATTTCGTAATCTGCTTTAGCAAACATGATTATGACGCATGGGCAAACGTGCATGCACAGATTTACGTGTTTTTATGCAGCTTCAGATGTCTGCTGTAGATGAGTCCAAAATAGTTTAATATATTCAGGGACAATTGCTTCCACTATATAATATAGTTATAGTGAATAGTTCTTTATGATATGTTTAACATTTTAAAAACATAGTAAGCTCTTCATCTACCTGCAGTGTAAACATCAACTCCATGAATTTCGGGTTGGCAAAACAAATGGGTTCTAAACTCCTGACTCAAAAGACAAAATGTATGCTACACAGCACTCTTATCCTGCCAGTTCTGCTATAATGCGACGAGTTCTGGAGATAAACAGGTAAGGAGAGTTTTGGGCTTGGGCTCTATTGGAATATTTGATATACCCGCGAACTCTATGAGCTGTACCAAAATGCGGATGTAGTACAAAAAGTAAAATAAGTTCAGCAAAGGAAGAATCTCAGAAAAGAGGAGAAAAAAATAATATGCATTAATGATCGCATTAATTCAAAAAATGTGGACCGTATCACGCTTAAAAACGGAAATATACGCAACGATAATACGCAACGCGCAGAGACGTCGAACAGTGCGCACCGAAGAAACAATTGCCGCTTTAGAGCAAAGTGTTGAAGAGCATTCGAATGAATCGATTCGCCACCGTGCACAGCAATTGGAGCTTTGTCCATCAACTTTATGGAAGATTTTGCGCAAAGATCTCTTCTTACGACCTTACAAGATCTAGCTTGTGCAAGAATTAAAGCCACGAGACCATGCAATGCGTCGTGATGTTTGTGTATGGGCCGAAAATGAGATTGATATCGATGATGATTATTGCCGAAATACAGCCCCAAATGCTTGAAAAAGTGGTTGAAAATTGGACCTCCAGACTTGTCTTTATTTAAACCAGCCGCTGCCACATGTCCGAAATTATATTTAAACATATTTTGGCATACAATTATCCTTCCAATAAAGCTAAATTAATGGACATTAAAACGATTTTCTTTTGTTTTATTTCAATTCGAAGTTCTATACCTCTTTAAAAAAAACACCCTGTATTAAGCAGTTGTAGTCACATAGTATGTGCTCTGTTGTTTCTTCGTCCTTGTTGCACAGTCTGAAGATATTGTCTTGTGCTATTCCCATAGTTTTTGGGATCACATCTCGCGAGGTTTTTTTATTTTTTATTTTATCGTTTGAGATAACTGTATCTGCC
Organism: Ferdinandea cuprea; assembly: GCA_963576555.1. Taxonomy (NCBI): domain Eukaryota; kingdom Metazoa; phylum Arthropoda; class Insecta; order Diptera; family Syrphidae; genus Ferdinandea; species Ferdinandea cuprea. Next base: position 43,144,209 of record OY754962.1, on the reverse strand, counting down.
ATACATTTTGTTTGTGAAAATCACTTATCCCTATTTTTCTAGAAAATGGTTTTAAGGATTTTGGTGTTTTTTTGTACTAAAGATACTTTGTATGGGGCCAAAAATACTGCATAATCGCTTTTTTTTTTTTAAAAAAAAATTAATAACGGTAATTTATAAAACCGACAATATCTCAAAAACTAATAAACTAATTTGGTATTTGTTGACATTACAAAATCCTTTGATTCCAAGATTCTGTACTTGGACCTATTTCATTTACCATTTACATTTATTCTCTGTTTTTGCTTCTCATCACTGTTAAAATTAAAGGCTTTGCAGACGACCTATGGATTGCATACTGCTCTGATAGTAGACTAAATCTTATTGCAGATACCAACCATAATATTTTCCTGATAATATCATGGTTGACCCCAGACATGATAAAATGTCAGGTATGATAAATAAATAAATAAATTGATAAATAAATACCTTGGTGTTACTATATAGTTAACGCTCCGAAAATTAGATACCTTGACGTGGTGGAGCGGCTTAAGTAAATAAACATAAGTTTAGATCAGCAAAGTGTCAACACTTCGCTGGTGGTGCCAAATGTGACTTTAAAACTAAGATCCAATCATAGGCTGGATTACGGTGTTACTCATACCGTGTCAATAATCAATTCTGGCTGGGCTGGGGGCCGAGAAACAGCTCAGTCGCAAACCTTGGGTTCAGCTATCGGGCGCCCTTTGGTACTAAATAAGCCTTACATTCGTATACGACCTCTGCGACCAACCTTTCTCGCTTTACTCGTGGAAACTTTATGGAAGAACTAGTAAACAAAAACGCCTGTGGAAATGAAGACAGATAGTAATTTATCATCTCCAGTCAAACCATCCACCAGCGCATCCATACTTATGGACACGCATAACGCACCAAACGATGCACATCTGGAAAGGCAAAATAAGTCAGAAGGTAATACTGAAAAAAGACGAATTGGAGTCCGGATAAGGGGTGGTATAACGCCGGAGGAAGCAAGAAGAACCATGCAGGAAGACATCATGCCTGCAAAAGCACAGAATCAAGCTTTGGAAGATCACATCTCCCACAAATAACCCTCGCCCTGGCTCCAATCCAGGAAGGAAAAAAGTAGAGCAGGAACCACATCTACATCATGGTGGGTAAGGTAAAAAGCTAAAAGAGTGAAGAAAGCAATGTAACCGCATCTTTGGCAGGAGGTGGGGACCAATACCCAAAATATTCCTATGGATGTATACAGCGGCTAATACCCCATATGGCAGCATAGTCTGGTGGCAAGCCGTGAGCAAAGCGACCAATCTTAAGTCAAAGACTAGCTTGCATAGGGACAACCAGTGCGTTAAGAACTACACCAACTGCTAGACTGGAGGCAATTCTTAATTTAACAACTCTGGACCTATGTATACCTGGAGGTGTCTGCAACCATAAGTGCTTTAAGGATTAACATTTGGGAATTTGGTAATTTTGGTCATACACAAATTTTAAGAAAATACGTTGAAAACATTGCCAATCCTCCTTCCCGAACAGAGATGAATGGGATAAGAACGAACCCACGAAAAGTAAATCGTTATCCATCTACACGGATTGAGCTAAGAACTTGGAACTTGGTAGGTACTACCATGAACGCAACTGTGAGCCGGGGTTGGCGATACAGCGAGGTGACAAAGAATCCGCTACAGCTAGCTGTAGTGGACTCTAAGACACTTTGGAATGTGTCAAGAAGATAGAGCAGGCCTTAGAAACAGCCATCGTCTGCCACATTCTGAAGGGCACTGGTGCGAGCGCCCCGGCCTACGGGAAAATGAGATGGTCCAAAGACATCACCTACATCGACCGCAGGGACCAGGCCTCAGACGACTTTTCCAGAACTGTAGTGGACGGACTGGCGCTGTGGGAAGGGGCTTCACTCAAAGCTGTTCCCATAGACCAGGTCCCAAAGAGGGCAAAAGAAAAGCTGTCAACCCCAGATATGGGAATGGACAAAAACAACATCCTCCGTATGCTGCAAGCGAAAGATCCGAAAGATCTGAAAGGAGAATGGAAACAGAGGTTATATCCATGAAGGCGAGTTTGCAGTTGTCGCTCCCGTCCGCAGCGAGTGAGGTGACCCTCAAGCTCCTCAAGCGGACGGCCGACGACAGCAAGGTCGTCGAAAATGAGAAGCTGGATCTAGCCCTTCAGGAACCCTGGGTCAATAAGAACAGGGTTTTAGGATTAGGGCTAAAGAACTCTGTTACTTTTTACAACAGTAACAAAGGTAAGGTGAGAGCTTGTATCGTAGCGAAGAATAACCTTCAAATTCTAATGTTATTTCTTTTCAGTACAGGAGACCTGACGGTGGTGGAAATCGGAGGGATGGACGAGAGCTGCACCGCTGCGTCGGTCTACATGCCCTACGACGACGGTACCTCGGTCCCCCTGGACTCTGTGCGGGCGCTTGTGACAGCGTCCGAGCAAGGTAAGAAAAACTTACTCTTAAGTTGTGATGTTAATGCCCATCATACCATATGGGGCAGGTCAGACATCTACGTTAGGGGTGAGGCTTTGTTTGATTTTGTCATCTGCTCGAATCTTCTCTTCTATAATAGGGGTAAAGAGACCACCTTCAATACAGCAAATAGAAAGGAGGTTTTGGACGTAACTTTAGTTTCACAAAACAGTCTTGTTCAAATAGCTAACTGGAGGGTATCTATTTAGTAAGTCATCTCTATCAGATCACTCGTTGACCTACAGGTCGGCTATCCACGGTACCAATACCGTTATCCTCGCCTAGGAAATCCGGCGGTAGTTGGGCCAAGACTCATGAAGAAACGCTGGGCACACTGACAGAGACCCACTTCCCGGGATGCACGGAGGTCCACTCGGGTTACGATACAGTAACGCAGGGCCCCCGGAGAGGAATGGACGAGGAACAGGTCAGGTCGCTAATCGACAACAAGGGATTGACCTGGGCGATCAACTTCTTCGCTCCCCTCAAAGCACCAGGGATGGATAATATAAGGCTATGGATTATATAAGGGATGGATTAATATAATAATTATCGTTCCATGGCTGAGGATCATTCACAACGGCTGTCTAAGGCTCTGCTATGTTCCCAAAGCTTGGAGGGAAGTTCGTGTGATTTTCATTTCGAAGGCGGGGAGAGAAAGTCACACTACAGCAAAGAAATACAGGCCGATAAGGTTATCCTCGTTGTTGTTAAAGACTTTGGAGAGGCGGGGAGTAAATCCATCCAAGATAGAAGTACTGCTGTTTACTAGGAAAAGTATTCCAACATTCAATGCACCAAGGATGGGTGTTATCTTAGATTCCAAACTTAACTGGAGAGAGAACAAAGACGACGTTAAACGGGCATACGTGTCATTATATGCCTGTCTCGGCAGCAAATGGGGGCTTAAACCACACGTGGTACACTGGTTGTAAGACCCATCCTGACATACGGTGCAGTTGTTTGGTGGAAAGCCCTGGAAAAGAAATAGCCTCTCCCCATCCTCACCAAAGTCCAAAGGGGGCTTGCATGGGTATAACAGGGTCCCTAAGGACTACACCCACTGCAGCTATGGAGATATGTTGGACACAACTCGATACGGCAGACATACAAAAGAGTTATGCCCAGCTGTAAACAAAATGAGATCAAAATTCATGAGTCCTTTCGGGTCACTGCGGTGTGGGTTTACATGCGGAACGGTTGGGCATACTACACACCGACTACTGCAGAAGCAGGAACGTTGAAGAAATAGAGTCTGTTTGTCACCTGCTATGCGAATGCCCAGAATTAAATGGCATTAGGCTTACGACCCTCGGCAGATACCTTTTTGATCAGATGGAGGATGTGGACAAAGTCGAGCTAAAAGACCTACTCAGATTTGTGTACAAATCGGGTTTGTTCTAAGAAAATGTTACTTTGAGCACATACCAGCGGTATTTTCTCTTGGTCTATTTCCAGGTGTTTCTAAGTTCGAGGAAAGGATGGACACAATGGACCCAATTTATGGTCTAAGCTGGTAGCTGCCAAAGATGAATTACACACCAACGCAGTTAAGACAGAAGCCATTATATACCCAGCTTACCTGCCAGGTCACTCCAACGATATGGATTTCCTGCCACTGAAGCGACTTCTGGACTACTGGGGTTGAAAGGGCCTGCAACTCATTGTTGGCTGGCTTACAATATGTTATGCTTTGAGTGTATATGTTTGCCGACTTCTAATGGACCAATGCATGACGCATTTAATCAAGAAATGGGACGTGAACAACTATACGATATAAATGAACTGAACACATTTATAAATTTGAATCTGCCGAAATTGAATCGAAAACAAATATGATACCATGAATGAAAACGGAGGAATGTTTTTTAGACGCGCCAGTTGGTACCGGAAAAACGTTTTCGACTTTCTTGGCATTAGCGACTATAAGTTCATATCACAATTTAGCATTAGCACTTGCATCTTCTGGAATAGCTGCTACATTATTGGATGGTAGTTGTACAGCTGTACAAATTAATGAAAATTCAACATGTAATATTTTTAAAATAATTCTGGAACGGGAATAATTTTGCAACAATGCCATAATTGTGTGGAATGAATGTACAATAGCAAGTTAGAGATCGGTGAAAGCTTTGGTTAGGACTTTGAAAGTTTTATTTAATATTCAAGAAATATTTGGTGGCGATTTGATATTGCTATTATTGGCTGGTGATTTCCGTCAAAAACTATCAGTGATTTTCCTCCCGTTCAACCCAACAGATAATTTAAAGGGGTGCAGGGAAATAAGTCCCCGGGAACTAAGTCCACTGAGGGACTTAGTCCACTTTCTTATGGGAACTTAGTACACATTCAAAAATAAGAAGAGGAAACTAACATCTAACATTTAGAATTAGACAAAAAACTGTCAAGTGATAATAATGATTTTTTCTAATACAAGGATTGACATGGTATTGAAATCGAGTGAGCAAGAAGATTCGCAGTCAGAAATGAACTGAAAAAGTTTAGTTGTCGAAAACGGCGCAGGGACATAAGTCCCGAATAAATTTTTGGGGACTTATGTCCCACGTAAGTGAGACATAAGTCTCATATTTTTTTTTGGTAAGCTTAGAGAATTTTCAATGAAGAGCACGCAACAAGAATGTATTGCCAGTCAAACAACTTTTTGGGTCCATTTTTAAGTGAAAATAAGACCTCAATAATTATTTGTTTTTTTAAATTCTAATTGATTTTGTGGTGGTTTTGGAATATGGGGGCGCATGCTGCCCCCCTGCAACCCCTCTGATTGGTTTCACTGTTAGATTTAGATTAGGCGCGGGGTTGGGTATATGCAACCTTTTTTTACACCCAATTAATCTTTGCATGTACCCAACCTTGCGCCTACTGCAATCTAACATTGAAACCAAGCCGGGGGATTTCATTGAATTCGACTCTTTGATTCTTGTTAATAAAACTTGCAAGGCACCTACTTGACTCTTTAATTTTATTTTGTTCTTAGTCGACAGTGAGAATTACTTTATTTTATTTTTGGAAGACATAATGTTTTCAACATCTGTCAAACGTAATCTTTTCTAAATTTTGACGTTCATAACTTCTCTGAAAATAAGTAATTAATACGAAAATTAACGAGAACGTTCCGACAGCGACTGTTTCAAAATATTAAGTTTTACTCAATCATGTTTCTGTTATAAGGGGGACAATATGATACTTTCCGAAATGTCTACGTCTGTCCTTCGCAACAATTCACCTTTAAAGAATGTTTTGTCGACCCCACTTTGTATTTGAACAAAATATGTAGACACTGGATTCCTTCACAAGTTTGCCACATAAAGTTTTTTGCCACGCCCACTTTTTGGGGGCGACAATTTTTGTTATAAATGTCATAGAATGAAATAAAATGCCATCCATCATGTTCTTAATGCATTTTTCTTTAGGGCATTATAGGGATATGGATAGGTTATCATACTGTTCGCCCAAGCTGTGATTTCGTTTTAAAATTATGATTAATTATACAATATATTTTAAGAAATGTTTGTTTGTTCCGTTTTAATAAAACTTTCTTAGAAAATTCGGTTTTAGTTTGTAAGTTTTTAAATAACGGGTGATCCAAGTAGAGATACTTTTTTCAATAGCCTTTTTTTACAGATCACGTGTGAGTCGTGTCATGCTGTCATGTTATTTTTGTTTAGTATTGTTTGGCATTTTATAATGGAAAGACTTACGCGTGAACAACGTTTACAAATTGTTCAACTTTATTATAAAAATTCACGATCTGTGAGGAATGTGTTTCGTGCACTTCGCTCAACTTATGGTCAACATAATCGGCCTACTGAGCGTACTATTCGCATTACCATCACCCATTTTGAGACCCAGCATTCATTATTGGATAATATTCGACCGAATAGACCACGTCCAGCCCGCTGTGAAGAAAATATAGCGGCCGTAGAGAAGAGTGTACACGAAGACCGTAGAGAGTCGATTCGGCGCCGTTCGCAGCAACTCGGACTGACGTATGGAACGACTTGGCGCATTTTACGTCAAGATCTTAAATTGAAAGCGTACAAAATACAGCTTGTGCAACAACTGAAGCCGCTCGACCTTCCCAAGCGACAGCGCTTCGCTCTATGGACTCTTGAAAAGTTCCAAGAAGATCCGACGTTTTCGAGGCAAATTTTGTTTAGCGATGAGGCCCATTTCTGGCTCAATGGGTATGTAAACAAACAAAATTGCCGCATTTGGGACGAAGAGCAACCTGAAGAGATTGAAGAACTGCCACTTCATCCAGAAAAAACAACGGTTTGGTGTGGTTTGTGGGCCGGTGGAATCATCGGTCCATATTTCTTTAAAAATTATGCTGGTGCGAACGTAACCGTCAATGGCGACCGTTATCGTGCCATGATAACCGACTATTTGATGCCTGAAATTGGAGCTCGTGATCTCGGCGACATTTGGTTTCAGCATGACGGCGACACTTCCCACACATCGCATCAATGAATGGACTTATTGAGAGAACATTTCGGTGAGCACATAATTTCACGTTTTGGGCCGGTCGATTGGCCACCAAGATCGTGTGATATCACACCGTTAGACTTTTTCCTGTGGGGATATGTAAAGTCGAAAGCTTATGCCGACAAACCCGCTTCGATTCAGGCCTTGGAGGAAAACATCACGCGTGTCATTCGCCAGTTACCAGTCGAAATGCTCGAACGAGTGATCGAAAATTGGACTCAACGGATGGACCATCTGCGACGTACCAACGACCAACATTTGATAGACATAATCTTCAAAAAATAAATGCCAAGGAATGTTCTTTCAAATGATAATAAACATTCTCCATTAAATTTGAATTTTCTGTGTTTTTTTCTTTAAAAAGTAGGGAGCCTCGAAATGGATCACCCTGTACATATATCATTTTGGGAAAATTATGGGAATTTCAGAGGAACGGGGAGGGGAAATATGGAATAAATAGTTTTCATTAAAAAAAATTAGTCCGATTAAAAGAATGCGTCCTCAAAATTTAGAAAATGTATGTACTCGTCAATTGTAGATGACAGTGTCATGTTATTATAACCAAATATTCTTGAAAGTATTTATAGGTCTGTCCCACAAAAACACCGAATAAGAGAATAGTTATTCTCCCTCGTGATGTTCTAAACCTCATTAAAATAAGAAATGCGTTTAGAAGGACATATCAATGACTTAGATTGCTAAACGATTTTAAGGAAATATATCATCTCAATTATATAATCACAAAGAAAATTTCAGAGTCCAGAAATATCCAGTAGAACCAAAAGTTGAGCTTATTAGACCCAAACTCGTAGCCACTCTGGAACATTTGAACATTTAATAAAAAACAAAAATAAACAGATTCCCCACCTTGAATCTACAGGTAAAATTTTCACCAGCAATGAGACTAAGGTAGAATTATTAGCTGACGCATTTGCACAATTCCATAATATTGCCTATAAAAATTTAAACCTCACAACAACTGATTTAGGAATTAAATCAGGATTAAAAATCTCCAGGCATAGATCTGTATATATAATATTGTACTAAAACAACTCGCTGTTAGTGGCTTTTCTAATAAAAGCTTGTTTAAAAATGCAGTACTTTCCTGATAAATGGAAAAGGCTAAAATAATTACAATTTTAAAACCAGGAAAGCCACTTAATCTTGCAACTAGTTATAAGTGTTCTTAAATTAAAATGACGTTATAGCCTTACAACAATTTAGATTCCGAAAAATGCACAAAACTTCACATCAAGTTGTAAGGATTTGCAACTTTGTCAAGAATTATTCTAGATGTGGAGAAATCATTTGATACCGCTTGGCATAAAGGTTTAATTAATATAAGCTAATAAACTATAACTGTCCTAAGTACTTGATAAGAATACTTCAAAGCTTTTAAGAACATAGAAGCTTTGTCGTATCTTTAAATGGTGTATATTTCTCAGAAAGAACTATTGCAGCTAATGTTCCCCAGGGTTCCGTCCTATCAACAATATTGTATAATGTACAGCAGACCTTCTAACTATTCCCAACTGCGAAGTTTCCTTCTATGCCGATGATATTGCAATTTGCACATCAGATATGCTCGATTGAACGATTGAACTCAACTTTCAAAGTGCTCTTAACATAATTTTTGAGTACTGTAAGCACTGGAAGGTTAAAATAAATGCTGAAGAGCGTCAGGCGATCTTTTTCACAAGAAAAATAAACTCCTCTTCTCCTATCACAAAATAATTTACACATAAACAACTGTGATATTCCTTGGATCAATTCTGTTATCTATGTGTATATTTAGACTAGACATGTATCTTTAGGGAACACACAAAAATGACAGAAAAAAAAATAAATATAGCTATCAAAATGATTTATCCGCTAATAAATTACAGATCACAGCTCAGTGACTAAAACAAAATTACAGTCTTTAAGGTTGTATTTCAGGCAATTATCTTGTATGGGTGTTCGGCTTGGGGAACATGTGCAAATATGCATTTTAAAAAACTATAAATATGTCAAACTAAAATGTTTTCAAATATTTCCATTTATGTACATTTTAATGGACAGAAAAACTGTTTAATCCTAAAAGCATCTATTCGATTATATTGACAAAAATATCTTTAAACTAGATGCGGAGAGTTTTAAAAGTGACTTTGAGGTAGCTTTGCAAAATTCACTAAGAATTATATACCCTACGGCAAATTGGTACGGTTTCTGGTTTCATTATTGCCAAGCTCGCGAAGAAATTTAGCTACGAAGCGTATAACCTTGGCGCAGGTCGTAAGAAGCAATGTAAAAGCGTCTAATTTATTTCATAAATTTATGGCTCTGGTTCTAACGGGTGATTTTTTAAGAGGTTTAGAACTTTTTTTAAAAAAAAAACACAAAAAATTCGAAAAAATGAATGAAATATTTATTTGAATCGATAGTTTGAACCTTGCAATTTAATGTTTAAAGATAATTTCATGCAAATGTTGACCGCGGCTGCGTCTCAGGTAGCCCATCCGCTGAGTCCAATTTTGGCATACTCTTTCACACATATCGGCCGGTATCTCACGAATGAATGCATGGATGTTGGCTTCCACTGCGTCAATCGAAGCGGGCTTGTCCCTATACACATTAGCCTTGGCATACCCCCACAAAAAATAATAATCTAATGGTGTCAAATCGCACGATCTAGGCGGCCAATTGACCGGCCCGAAACGTGAAATTAACTGTTCACCAAACTCGCCTCGCAATTGCGCCATTGTTTCGCGTGCTGTGTGGCATGTGGCACCGTCTTGTTGAAACCACATATCATGCAAGTCAAGAACTTCCATTTCGGGCAAAAAAAAGTTTGTTATCATCGCTCGGTAGCGTTCACCATTGACAGTAACGCTGCGATTCGCATAATCTTTGAAGAAATATGGCCCAATAATGCCGCCGGCCCATAAACCGCACCAAACAGTGGCTTTTTCGGGATGCATTGGTAGCTGTTGCAATGCTTCTGGCTGATCTTCACTCCAAATGCGGCAATTTTGCTTATTTACGTACCCATTCAACCAAAAATGAGCCTCATCGCTGAACACAATTTTTCGATAAAAAAGCGGATCCTCGGCCAGCTTTCCAAGAGCCCATTCACCAAAAATTCGGCGTTGTGGTAGGTCGGCTGGCTTTAGTTCTTGCACCAGCTGTATCTTAAAAGGCTTTACGCCCAAATCCTTCCGCAAAATTTTCCACGTAGTGCTGTAACAAAGGCCTAACTGCTGGGAGCGGCGCCGAATCGACATTTCGCGGTCTTCTGTCACACTAGCTGATACGGCCGCAATATTTTCTTCAATACGCACAGTACGTAAACGTGTTGGTGGTTTAATATCCAACAAAGTAAATTTGTTGCGAAATTTGGTCACAATCTTCCGAATAGACTGCTCAGAAGGTCGAGAATGCCGATCATAGAATGGAAGCAGCGCGCGATGAACATTGCGAACCGAGCACGAATTTTGATAGTAAAATTCAATAATTTGCAAGCGTTGTTCATTTGTAAGACGATCCATGGTTAAATTGCAAACCAAACTGAAGCTGTTTGACAGTGACACAAGGTACTAAACACACGTCAGCTGTCAAAACCAGTGTTGCCAAAACCAAACCAGCTAAAAAATCACCTTTTATTATCGTATCGCTTTGGGTGGCACTGTTTTTGTATCTTCCTATGACCAAGTATACATACGTGTAGAAAATAGTGATTTCGTCATTTGTGATGGTCGATACGAATTCAAAGCTTAGTTTTTAATTTTTGAAAAATATAGTAGGCGTCTTAAGAAACACAAAGAGTAAGACAAAATAAAACACAGGGTAAAGGTATACGTATGAACAGTGCAGTTTGTATTGCTAGCTGTTATTTAGTGAAAAGTTAATTATTTTTTAACGCTTGAAAAACGTAAACTTATAAAAGAGGTAGAAAGTGGTTCGATAAAGAAAGACGTGGCTGCACAGTATGGTGTACCGGCACGTACAGTCTCTAACATTTTAAAAATAAGGCAACAATTGTCACTGCAATAGAAAATGGTGGTGTAAGTCGAAGTTCCAAGAGACTTAAAAACTCAACGTAAGAAAATGTGGATAAAGCCGATTTGGAATGATCTAATATTACAAGGAGGCAGGACTTACCTATATGCGGAGGGTTAATTAAAGACGAAGCGTGAGATTTTAGTCAAAAACTGGAACTATGTAACAGACATTTATATAACAAAAACGGGTAAATTCAGATTAAAATTTTTTTCTTTTGGTTTAAAGAAACGGCATATGTCATAAAAAGGCTTGCGGAGAGAGTAATTATGTGAGTGACGAAGACTGTCCTAATTGGGAACGTGATTTACGGCTTTAATTTTAGGGTTATCAAGCAAGGCACGTATTTAATGCAGATAAGACGGGGCTATTTTTTTAATGTCTCCCAGATAACACTTTAACTTTTAAGAACCAGAAGTGCTTTGTGGGGGAAAGCACAGTAAACGAATAACTACATTGATGATTGCCGCAAACATGGATGGGTCAGGAAAACTAAAACTGCTCTTTATAGGTAAAAATAATCGACCTTGCTGACTTCTTGGTTTTAAATGATTTTAAAATTAAAATTTATTAAACTTGTTTTTTTTCCTCCGAATATGACATCACAATTGCAACCACTTAACCAAGGCATCATACAAAACATAAAATGTCATTACCGCCGTAGTATTTTGAAAAAAGCCATAAAACCGTTTGAAAAAAAAAAAAAATATTATTATGATAGACTGTGACTGTGTTGATGAAATAACCAATGAAAAAAAAATAACAAATGAAAGCTAGTGCTTTTCATAACTGATCGTTTAAACGAAAGAAAAGAGGAAGAAATTCAACTGCGGGTGGAATTTGGAGCTTGGAAAAATACGAAAACTGTACAATGTGTTACGTATCTGCAGGTGGATGACTATATTGTTCTTTCGGAGTGTCCCACAGATAAATTTACTATCGAGATATTCAGATGTGAGTCCGAATCTCCACAGCTCGACAGTAACGATGACAGCGACAGTGATGTGATGGAGAAAGATTTGGAGGATGATATGATTCAACCACCTTCAAACGAACGGTTTCAAATTCATTAAGCATTTTGCGTTTACAGTTTTTTGAAAACCAAAATAAAAAATTTGCTCTTCAGTCATGTATAACAGACTATTTTATAATAATTATGTTCCTGTGGGTGCAGAGGCGTATTGATTAAGTGCGTTGGACCACTAAGCGAGCGGTCGCTGGTTCAAATCCCGACCTGTACCACCTGAATGTTTTTTTTCGCTGCCCCACCTCTTGCGAACGTCTGACAAACATCCAAGAGTAAAAACTGTCATGAGAAACTTTCCTAAGAAAAACTAATTGCCGTTCGGAATCGGCATTACCCTGTAGGTTCCTTCCATTTGTGTCAAAAAAATATCTTCGCACACACAGTGGTTGGAGAAGCTAGGCTTTGGGTCCTGTAAGGGCCGTTTACGCCTAATATTTATTTATTTTTTTATTTTTATTATGTTCCTGTACGTTTTTTTCTAATACTCGTAATTTTGGTAATAACTCGTTTTTTTGGTTAAATAATTAATTTAATTGTTTATATTAAACATTTTCAAACTGGTCCTCAAAATTTTTCCGTGTTCAAAAGGACTGTAAGAACAACATCCGATCTTAAAGCCTACAACGGAATTTTGGGAGAACGCTGTAAGCGCGAACAAAATTTTAGAAGCTTCAACTGTTCTTGAAACTACAACGGCATTTTCGAAGACGTCAATGAAGAGGAAGTTCAGGATGCATTTCAGTTGAGAAAATTTCTCAAAACTATTATAGAGATGAAAACCTTTGTATCACCTGTTTAGTTTGCGCCTTGCAGACACATGCAAATTTGCCACGAGTGTAATTTGAAATTACAGGCCCAAAGTTTCCTTCCAAAGGAAAGGAAGTTGAAATCACAAAGAAATGGGTTTGGGCAATCCTTCATTATAAATAACTGCCCCATATTCATGGCCGATTATCATTTTTGGCGATTGTAACTTGAGCGATTATTCGCACAACCACTCATCACAGGTTGGGAGAGCCCTTCAAGTAAAGTAAATATATTTTTTTGCAGTTGTCTTTGAGGACCTTATTAAATCTTATAAACACAAGCTGTTGGACTTTAAAGATTTATAACAAGTTTAAAAGATTAAAAGTAAAAAGATTACCAAAAAGTGAGATTTCAGCTGTCAAAAGGGAACGAACCGACTACATCGAAACATTTAATATGTTTAGCTGTTGCACAAGTACTTTTGTATCTGACGACGCCATATTCATTTCACACAGCTGGACAAATACATTTTTCAAAAATGATTAATTTTGGTATTGTTGGTGCTCAAACAACACAGTCACTGTTATCTCAAGACAGCCTTAAACAGTTCTAGAACAGATCTTACGAAATTTATGGAAGGTAACTAGGTTTCTCCATAGGCATTTTTGTATGTGGCAATATATATGTGCCACATTTGGGACTGCATATCAATTATCTTTAAGCGTACACAAATTTAAAAAAAAAAAAAGATTAGATTTCTGATCGCTGCAGGCGGCTGGCGCGCGGCGCCGTTATACATTTTAAAATGCAGATTTGTTTTGAAGGTGAGTACAAAATCAAATATTTATTGTTCAAATCTACTCCTACTATTTGAGGAAATCACAGTAAAGACAGTAAAACTTTTGATTAGAACCGACCAGAGGATAAGATAAGATTCGATGTTATCGGTTTTAATCGGTTCATCTTTTCAAATCCCGACGAGGGATAATAACTTTCCGTCTTTGCATACTTACTCCGCCATAGTTCTCTACACCGGTCCCAAACCCGACGAGGGATAATAGCTTTCCGTCTTTGCATACCTACTCCGCCATAGCTCTCTACACCGGTCCCAAGCCCGGGTAAAAGAGCAGCGATTAAGGTAACAGATCTCACCCTATCCCCTATCCAACATGGAGGAAACAGCAAACAATTATAAAATCAGAGAAAAGATATAAATTCAAACGTCGGTAGATACCGTGACCGGCCAGGGACTTGGCACCGTTAACACGTGAGGGTATTAAGTCGCCAGCAGCGCAAACAGCGACAAAAACTAATGTGACGACAGACACTAAACGGGAACAAAAAAAGAAAAAATGAAACGTTCGCAAAAAAGCGTGCTGGACTGAATGTAGCAACGGACATTTAACCACCGGCGCTATGCGCTGTAACAAGGTTTAGCTCATGAGTGCGGAAAGCGCGTAAAAAATGGCAACAGAGTCGCGCTCCGCAACAAAAAGCACATTTGAATTATTTGGGCAATTTGTTGAAGACAGCTATTAAGTATTTTAAAAATCGTGCGATAGATTCTTACCTTGAAAGTTTAACAGCGAAAAGAGATTCCAAGTATTCACTGTGGAAAGCTTTAAAAGGCACCAAAAAGCCCAAAATTTCCGCGCCGCCAGTAAAAATAAATCAAAATGAATGGGCAAGGGAAGACAAAGAAAAAGCGGACGTTTTTCCTGCCCCCCTTGAAGAAAACTTTAAACCATACGATGGTCAAGCGGCTCACGACAGTACCAATAGTGGGACGGAATTACTATCTGCCGACTTTACACTCACAAATGCAACACTAAGGGAACTAAAACGCGGAATTGAATCTCTAAAACCTAAGAAAGCTCCTGGTTATGATTTGATCGCCGGAGAAGTTCTACATAGAAAAGCATTAAATAAGCTTCTATATATTATAAATGATGCTCTCAGATTAAAACACGTGCCGAGCCAATGGAAAGTTGCGGAAGTCATTATGGTTTTAAAACCAGGAAAACCGCCAAATGAAGTAAAATCGTATAGACCAATTTCGCTTCTCCCAGTCATATCCAACGTTTTCGAGAGGATATTACTAATGCGTTTAAGACCAGTTACAGAAGAAAATAATCTCATCCCTGACCACCAGATTGGGCTCAGAACCAAGCATTCGACGATTGACCAAGTGCATAGAATTACTGACATAATCGAGAAAGCATTTGAAGAAAAAAAGATATGCTCAAGCGTATTCCTTAACGTCTCACTAGCCTTTGATAAGGTGTGGCACGTCGGCTTAAAATTTAAATTACGACAAGTTCTTCCCGTAAGACTATATGATATTTTAGAATCATATCTCGGGAATGGACTCTTCCGTGTTAGGCATGAAAACGAATACTCGGAGCTTAAAGAAATTTCGGCTAGCGTACCGCAAGGAAGCGTCCTTGGGCCACTTCTCTATCTGCAAAACTGCAAACCGCACTGAATAAAGTAAATGAATGGAGGGGGACTGGCGGATCGCCCTCAACGAAATCTTTCAGTGGAAAATAACAGTTATATAAGTTATATCTTATTTGCAGTATCTAACATTCTATAGAAGGGTGGTGTTTTTAGTCAGTAAAAATCTGACACTACTATGAGCACGCGCTTGACATCCCCATAGTGTCTTTGGAAGATTTTCACCTACCCTCAAAAAGAAATAAACTCTACAGAAAATTCTTGCTGAAAACATCCGCGTTCTGGACAATGTCCTTTCTAAAGCCATCATGAGACGAGTAACGAAAGACAATTGTCCTGTATTTAAGCCTCTCATCAAGTCCAATGGATATTTTATTGTTTTCAATGGATGACTTCGATGAAGGTCTTTGGCCGGGGGCACTTCAAAAAGCTGAATGATGAGCGACTTTATACTTTTGGTGTAGATGACGAATCTGTTGTGACCCTTGAAAGGCTCTCCCTACGACATAAGTAAGGTTGCTGCTGGAGCTTCTAGTAGTAATTAGCTTTTTGGTTAACCGATCACTAGCAGTTATACAGATTAACATGCTAAGGTGGGCTCACAGACATTGTTCCGTCGCCTTGAAAACCTGCAGAAATAGGTACGTGCTTCATTCAAGAAACTTATTTAAACAAGGCTGTAAGCTGCATCTCAGGAGAACCAGGATACATTTTTATAAAACCTATGTCATATCTTATCCTATCTGAGGCCAATCTAGCCTCAGTTTATCTCCCGCTCGACTCACTCTCTCCGCAACCAATGGTAGAGTTAGGAAGGCTTGTTGAATTTGCTCGACAAGAAAATAATCATTTGATTATCGGTATGGACACTAACGCGCATCACTTTGTTTGGGGTGATAATAATACAAATATTAAGAGGCGAATCTCTCCTTACCTTCCTTGCGGCCGCCCAGCTTGATATACTTAACATTGGCATTGTGTTACTTTATTTTAGGAGTATTCAAACTCCCTTTAGTGCGCTTGATGATAAGAAGCAAACCCAGGAATGTGCGACACACTGACTGGGATGCCTATTCATTCGAGCTGCGGAGACAGATAAGCGAATCGCTTATTATGATGAACAGTAGCGCCTATCTGAATATGGCTGCCACGCAACAGAGTGGAATAAAAAGTGCTGTCCATGGTGCCTCAGGAAAAAGCGAGGAAGTAATTTAACCAAGCCAGGAAATCTGACCGAGAAGCTTATCGGTCTTCTCAAGATAGTTCAAGAGAGTTCAAGAAGCAAATCAAGAGAGCCAAGCAATCAACCAATCTGCGATGAACAGAAGACTGCTCGAACGCTAAACTCGATGTACTCCTGATGGGACAATTACCAGCTCTAAAGAGGATACACTATAATTACTGATGGACACCCATTTCCAGCCTTTCATTATTTCTACTCAATGGCCTTCAAAAATTTATTGACATGCAGCTTAAGCTAAGTATTCCACCGAGACGAAATTGGAGCTTACGACCAGAGTGCGTAAAGCACTTGACCGCAATTTCTACTCCCTTGCTGTCCTTTTTGAATATTGAGGGTGCGTTTGACCCACCCACCTTCTGCTAAATTGAGTCTGCTTGAGATCTAAAAAAATCTAACCTAAATTGGTGGAATGGATCCTTGAGATACTTAAAAGCAGAGAAATTAAATATTTTGAGCTGTGCGAGCTGTTAAAGGTTTTGCTCGCTGCCATATTATGGAACCTTCTAGTTAACTCTTCGTTGAGAAGACTCAAGAGGGAGGGCCACCAGAAAGATGGACTTGGGAGAACCAGGAACTTGAAGTGGTTAAGGAGTATAAATATCACGGAGTTTTATTTAGGTTCCAAGTATCTTTCAAGCCCCATCGGAGAGAAAAATTGGAGAAGGCCAAAAAGGAAATTAAATGCCGTTGACGGGGCATCCTGCTTAGAAAACATATTTCATCGAGCTGCAAATTTAAGTTTTTCGAGGCTGCTATGAGGTCAATCATGTGCTATGCTACACAAGTTTGGGAGATATTCGAGAGGTTGAAAAACTTTTAAAATATTTCTTAATAAAATTTTTCAGATTACCCGAAAATACACCGAAATACATGTTGCACCTGAAAACTGGTCTACATTTTTACATTAAGGCTGCATTTTCCGTACATACTTAAAGTAATGGAACTTCCAAGTCATAATATTTTTTTACTTCGTCGCAAAAGATTTGATAAACAGGAAGCTGCAGTTTTTTTTAAGAGTGGTTAAGGCTTAGCGGCGGACACAATATGCAGCTAACGGACTATAATACCAAATCTTGGCAGCGTACGCTGAACGAGAAGTTAGAAGTTTAAAATTAAAGCGCAATAAAGTGAAACCAGGAATACGTACCGCGTACTCAACCATGACCAATGAAGAATTACTTCCACGATCGGTTTAATGTAGACGTTATTTCTAATATATTAATTAGTAAGATAAATACAATATCCCGCAATGTCTAGAATTGAACAGAGAACTTTAGTTATTAGGTAATGAAGGCGACCTACACATATGGATGCATGCATCTGAACCTAATGCAGCACTAACATTGTGTACTTCTAAAATTCTCCTGCTTCTTCTTTATTAAACAAAATCATTCTCAATCCTCTTCCTATTCTCATTTTAAAACTCTTTCCATGAATTATTTCTGTTTAAACACTAAACAATGCAATGATATCGGAAGAAAATCCCTTATGATGAATTTTTTTTCTAAACTGCAACAACACGAACACCCAAACAGAGAAAAAAAAATTAAACTCAAACTTATGCATACCGCTCCACTCACGATGACACTAGTAGAGAATCCCATAGAAGTATCATTTGTAAGCGAACCAAAAATGATTTTTTTGCAATATTGTTTCACATGCAGGAATGGAAGCTGTGTATCTTTGAGCTGGGAGGGAGGTTTTCGCATTTGCAACAAAAAAAAAAAATAAAACCTCAAGAGAAATATTGTTTTGATTTCAGAATTTTAATGTGTTATGTGTTTTTTGTATTCATGTGGTCTACAGAATGCGTGTGGATGACCTTTCAAGTGGTGAGATGGCGCACCGCGCAACCACAACATACATTCATACATAAATATTTTAGTGACGCAGGCGACGAAAAGAGAGACATGATACTAAATACATTCCACTTGTGCTGCACAGTTGCCATGGCATATTATCTCCTTAATGACTTCAGTTTATCCTCATTTGGATTCGCTACAATTTGGTAATTGTCAACTCAACATAGAAGATGCTGGCTCAGATCAGAAAACAATAAGAGTAACGGTATGAAATTAAAAACTGTTTACGAAAGAGGAGATCCATTAAATTGACTGGACGACAAGGAAAGCAGCAAGCTTACTGTGTAGTTGCCAGAAGGTATAACCATAAGGATAACCATATTCAACGTAAACAATGCAAATTAAAATGTCAGTATATGTTAGAGCTTTAAACCTGGGCTGCTTAATTTAAAATTAATAGGACAACTCTGAAGAAGACTCAATGGAAATGTGCAAATAGTGTGCCCAATCCATAAGAAAGGATATCCTCTGAACTGCACGAACTACAGAGGAATAAGTGTATTGAGTGTCGCCTATAAGATCTTATCGGCTACGTCGAAAACATTTCGCCAACAACCTGATCGGCACATATCATTGCGGTTTTAGGCCAGGAAAGTCTACCAACGACCAAATTTTTACACTCCGACAGATCTTAGAAAAAACCCAGTAATTTCAGATCAATACACATTAAAGTCGCCTTTGATAGCGTAAATAGGGAAGAGCTACACAGAGCCATGTCGGCAAGAACATCACCGAGCCCTTCGATGTCGAACAAGGTTTGAGACAGAACGACGTTCAAGTGCTGGCATATGCTGACGATATTGACGTTATTGGGAGAACGCGACGTGCTGTCAGTGGCGCCCTTGCAAGCATCTAAACGGTGGCAGCGAAGATGGGTCTGACTGTAAATAAGGATAATACGAAGTATGTACTGTCAAGGAGAAAGGACTCTCAACATCGACGACTCGGACGAAACGTCACAGACAGATACAACTTAGAAGTAGTTAAAGACTTTGCCTACCTGGGTTTCACTGTCACTTCGCAAAATGACATCGGCGCTGAGATTAAGCGAAGAATTACTCTTGCCAATCGCTGTTTCTTCGGGCTAAGAACGCATTTAAGAAGTAAAGCCCTCTCTTTTAGAACCAAGGAGATATTATATAAGAACTTAATCATCTCGGTCCTGCTTTACGGTGCAGAAGCCTGGACACTGTCAAAAGCGGATGATACTCGGTCCAGTTTCTGACGATGGAGTGTGGAGAAGACGATTCAACGACGAACTTTATGGGCTATACTATAAGCTGTGAATACAAGGGCTAAAGTATCTGGTGTACGTGGAACGTATGGGCAGTACGAACCATCCCCAAAAGTGTTTGAGTCAATCCCTAAGGAATAACGTAGCAAAAAAATAAATGCCCACCTTGAGAGGCGCGCACAATTGAAGGGCGACCTCAACAAACTTGGTGTGTGTTAAAAGCAAAAAGCTTTTAAATTAATATAAACAAACAGTGGCGCAGGTTGTCAAGGATGATTGAAATGAAATGATTTCAATTTCATTAACAAAAATAAAAAAGTCACATGACAGCGGATGATTAGTCTAAATGTTAGTAGTATCAATGTTTATCGTTAAATCAAACTAAGAAGACTAACTAAATTCATAAATCTATCGATTTCAAAATCGTTCGCACAAAAAACGACACTGCTCTAATCAATAGGCTCTTCGTCACGTGAGTTAGTTAGTTAAAGAATCCTTACCAGCCTGGTTGGTGTTCACGATCTTGTGGGAAAATTCTATCTACTTTAAAAATTATACAAATTTCACTGCGCCAAACGCAAGTAAAAAGAGAACATCTCAACAATCAACGTATCAGACCTTAAACCAAATTAATTACTGCTGCGATGGTTTATGTATCCTAGATGCCTATAACAAATGGACAAAGAACTTGTGTCGATTTTTATTGGAAAGGCTAACCCTCGATTAGAAGCAAGAGTAACTTTGACTGCAGATCGAGTATTCCAATTTACCCAAATGGACGCACTTAACCAAAGACTGTGCTTATTGATTGATGCGACCTATATCCACCATGGGACAAATATAGCGAAATGCTCTCCAGAGCTACGTCTAATTTTGAACAAATTGCAATAAATGCAGATAAAGAACACCAGAAACGAGATATCATATTTTCTTTACTGCATCCAGACTTAAGGTGATCCGTTGTCATGTGACTTTTTAATTTTTGTTAATGAAATTGAAATCATTTTATTTCCATCCTTGACAACCTGCGCCACTGTTTGTTGATATTAATTTAAAAGAGACTAAAATGCCAGCTCCTTTCGAAGCTGGCAATACTCAGCTTCAACCATTGTATTGATATTGACGTTTCATTTTTTTAATCGAATTCAAATTCAATTCCAAGTAAAAAATAAACAGTATACTTTGGAAATATTGTTATTAACTTTATTCAACTGTTATGATTGCGGTAAATTTTGTCTCCGAACTTCCAACAGCTAGACCACATTAAAAATATTATTCTTTTTTTTGTCTCAAATAAATACATTTCAAAATAAAAACCACTCACACTCTTTCCTCTCTCGGTCACTCTTCTAGCTAGTTGCTCGTATGTAGCGCTGCGCTACTCTGTCTTCCTTTTTGTCACTTTTCACTCGCGTTTTTGTAGATAAACATTTTTTTTCATTATTTTTTTTAATTTTTCATTTTTTATTTATTTTTTTTTATTCTTGTTATTTCAACTAGGGCGGAAAATAAATAAAAAACAGATTATATTATTTGGAAACTATAAATAGGAATGCGAAACTTTCCACCGTTGTGTGAAGTTTTAGGACGTGATGGTGATATACAGGGGAAAAGGCAATCGAAAAAATACAGAAAAAAAAAACAACAAAGTGGGCGATGAGTGAGTAGAACAGCGAAAGAAAAAGAAGAAAATTGTATTAATTTTCTGTTGTTTATTTATTTTTTTTTTCTAATAGAATTTTTGGTGCTATCGCGATAGAAAAATGCTTTCCAAATTAAAATGGGCAAATAAATAATCAAAAATTACATACACACACACAAGCACGAAAGATTGAAACTTTTTTTTTCTCGTTGTTTGATTTAGCCAAATAAACGCGATAACAACGGCGAACTTCGTTGTCCCTCCGCGTTTACACGATGACAACCCGCTCGATGGGAAGTCAAATTGAACACTGTAGAAAATATATGAAATTGCAGAGAAATTTAATTGAGTCAGGCTCAAGTTTGTTGAGTGTAAGTTAGTCCGATATTTCGTTTGTAGTGGTGAGTGTGGTGACCAGGGGCTGAGGATTATTGTTAAGTTTTTTCGTTGTTCTTATATTGCTGACTTTTAGGAGCAGTGAAGCTTTTTCCGAAAAGAAGAAATTAAAAACTATATATTTATTTTGAATTCCATAGTTCCATTAAATACTCTTGCACAAATCGGCCGGTAGCTGTTAAACTGCCTTAGAAGGAGGTGCCATGGAACCGACGTCATTTTTAAGTCCAAAGCTGTAGTGATTGAGTACAACGGTGCAGTTGTCATTTTAAAAAAAAAAAACCGCGGTGTCAATTATAATGCTACGTTTCCACCAAACAATAAACCAAGATTAACTAAATATAATATTTCCAAAGTATCCTTTCCTTACTTGGATTTGAATTTGATTTTGGATTCGATTAAAAAAAATAGGTTTACAGGTAAGAAATAGCTTGTAAACACAAGATTACCATTACCTGGATACGTCAAAATTAATGTCGGTTGCTGGGAATAATGAGTGAAGAAGCGATTTGAGAGAAAACCTATTTATTAATTTTTTTTGTGGCTTATGACCGCACTACCTTACCAACAAAACTTGCCGAACCACCACTTAATGCCTCGTTAGGAATTGGAAGTGAGCTGAAAAAACATTTATACAAACACTTTGTGATGTTTGCATTTCGAACAAATCGCAATAGGTGGCGCATCAGCTTTTTTTTTAAAAGAAATAGAGTTTCAATGGTAGAGCTTTGGGTTGATGTTTCAGATAAAAATTATTTTCGCATTTGCTTAACCATTTAGCAATAATATTTTATTTGGAATATGAATGCGCTAACTCCAATCATGGATTCCTGGTTGTGTACAAAATTAACTATTTTCCTATCTGATACACATTTATGGAACTCCTTATGCTATGTATGTATGTTGCCACTTGTATAGTTTTGACCGAGGACGATGACGATTGAAAGAAATTAAAAAAAAAATTTCATGAGGTACAAAGGGTATAGTTATGCGTTGTCAAAGCACACTCTTATTTAGTTTATTCAATATCCCTCGACGTTGAACATCTTTTCACTCAAATAATTGAATCTTTAGGAGGAAGAGGATTCTCGTTGTTACCGTTTAATTGGAAGGTAAGGCTCCAGTACGCATACCAAAGTGGGGTCTTCCTCTGCTGCTTTAGCCCTCAGGGGTGGATTGGAAGAGTGTTCGATCTGATGCGTTGTTGTCCATACGCTCCACATATCCTAGCCATCTCAGCCGTTGTATTGTTAGCTTTTTGTCCAGGTCAATGTCGATGTATATCCCGTATAGTTCGTCGTTGAATCTTCTTCCCCACACTCCATTGATACAAACTGACCGAATATCGTCCGAAGAATCACCCTCTCAAAGCAAAGCATCCCAGAAGGATTACATCCGTTTTTGACAGGGTCCTTGCTTCTGCACCATACATCAGGTCCGAAATGATTAAGGTATTATATACAGGGTCCGCCAAATAACTTTTTTTTTTTGAAAATGCTATAAAAAAAAAACTACTGAATATTTTCTCAAATTTCTTTTTTATTTGAAAGTACAATCCTTCCGGTTAATAATGGAAAATAATTTCATTCAAATGGCTGCCTCGGCTGGCCATGCAGTAGCCTACACCATCGGTCCAATTTTTAAGCACATTATTGATTGTGTGTAGCTGTATTTCACCAATGGCTTATCAATAACACTTATCTTTTACGACACCCCACAAATAATAGTCCAACGGTGTCAAATCGCAGCTCCGCGGTGGCCAAACGACATCAGCTCTGCGGCTGATAATGAGATCTTCAAAAACAGGGCGCAAAACATCAAGTGTAGCTTCGGCTGTGTGGCACGTAGCACCGTCCTGTTGATACCAAATGTTGCCAATATCCTCCTCTTCAATTTTTGTGAACAAAAATTCGTTCAACATGGCCCGATAACGATCGCCATTGACTGTAACGGCCACTCCTTGCTCAATTTCGAAGAAAAATAGCCCAAATATGCCTCTGGACCAAAATCCGCATCAAACAGTGACTCGTTTTGGGTATATCGGCTTTTCAATGTATGCGTGCGGGTTTTCTGTGCCCCAAATGCGACAATTTTGCTTGTCTACATACTCGCCAAGATCAAAATGAGCTTCATCTGAAAAGATGATTTTTTTGGAAAAATCGGCATCTTCTCTAAGTCGATCGCAGGCCCACTTCATCTGAAAAGATGATTTTTTTGGCAAAATCGGCATCTTCTCTAAGTCGATCGCAGGCCCACGCATTGGATGGTCAGTTGGCTTCAACTCCTGAACCAATTGGACTTTGTATGGCGTCATACCAAGGTCTTTATGCAAACTTCGTCTCAATGATGTCTCCGAAATGTTCAATTGTTGGGAACGACGGTGAATTGATGTTGATGGCGCTTCACGCACACTTTCTGCCACAGCAGCAATTTTCTCGGTTGTACGCACTGTTTTTGGCTTTTCACGCTTTGGTTTATCGATGAGAATGCCAGTTTCTTTCACTTTTTTCACAAGATAACGAACATACGGAGCTGACGGTGCTTCTCTTCTTCCAAAATCCGTACGCAATTTTCGCACACATTCTGCAACATTACCATGATTTTCAAAGTAATGTCGCAATATTTCCCAGCGTTGTTCAAGCGTATACACAACCATATTCGTTCAGCGGAAGGATGAAACTAATTATCTGTCCAATCAGACATGAGTTAAGTGGACATGTCCGCATGGACATGACCAGTACCCGGCGGATACCACTTGGAGGTAAAATAAGCGCAATTGAAGTGTATGAGAAAGTTAAAACACTGGACATCTACAAGTTAATGCCAATCAATATCTGCCCGATTCATACACATCCACCAGCCAATTTTATATTTGCTTCCCATTAGAGGGTCTATGACATGAGTATTGCAAAATGTTTATAGGCTTCAGTAATTTGGGTATTCTCAATTCCGATGACATAAAATACATTTATTTTTACCAAGAATAACAAAATGATAATTAGCTTTATTATACAAAAAAAAACTTACAATGATTTTGCTGTCAGAAGTGGGATTCGAACCCACGCCCACAATGTGGACTGCGACCTGAACGCAGCGCCTTAGACCACTCGGCCATCCTGACTGATAATGCAAGGAGGATAATAAAAACCGAAACTTCGTCAAGAACCAAGTGAAGTTAAAGGTGAAAAAAAAAACAATTTAATATACAAATTGGTCAATTCAATTCAATTCAATACTTGTCCAAATGCAGCAATGGAGGTGTTGCTGGAGTTGATGCCTCTGCACTTCATGGCCTCAGGCAGACAAAACCATCCTAAGGATGGCAAAAAAGGTAATCGGAAAGGGGAATGCATCAGTTCGAAAGAATACGGCGCATTATTCGGAAAGCTTCTACTCTTAGTTATTCCTAGATATGACAGCATAAGAAAATTCAACTTTGAAAATAATTTACCAACGAAACTCAGCAATAAAAATCCACAAAAAAAGCCACACTCTAAAGTGGTATACACACGGTTCGAGAACTGGGGAGAACCTGGTGCAGGAGTGTTTGGGCCAAGAAAGCAATTTAATATACAAACAAGAATCCATGAATCCATGGTCTGTAACAAGTCAAGAAACTCTTAGGATACTACAATCTTAAAAGATTTAAGACGTGCATCAGTCTTACTAAAAATAACCTACGAATCCCAACTGGTTTTCAAACAGGTCATTGTAAACTCAGTTTGAATAAGACCTCCAAAACTTCAGATCCTGCGGGGCAATGACTCAAAAAAAATTTAAATATTTGATAAACCCAGTTCAAGAAAAGGACTACCAACCATGGTCCCCGTGAAAAATCAAGAAAGATTGTTGAAATCGGATTTAGATTAAAAAGAAGCAAAAAGTAACAAACCGTTCTGGCGGCAGGATGTTATAAGCATGAATGCGAGTTGTGTATTGTTGGTTGATTGTAAAAGAAACAATGTCTTATCTTTATGACGATGACAATCAGACTGCGTCTACTCACATGCAGATCTTCGAAGAGGCTTCATCTTTATTTAAAGTAGAGTGTAGACTTTTACATTGGTATATGAACATATATGACAAGCCTCCTGTTTGTTTTTTTTTATTATATTACAAAATTTCATAATTATTTAATATTTATATAATAAAAGCGTAATAAAAAAATTAGTAAGAGAATTCGTATTAGCCTTAACACTTGCCAGTTTCGATTCAATTTCTGTTTTGTTTTGACTTTCGCTATGAGGTGAAATATTCTGTGAATAAAATCTGTTTGTGTGTATTGATTTAATGTGAATTCTGTTTCGCCTATACTGACTTCCTTGCTTGTCTATAATTATGTACGACCTGGGGTGCTTGCATTCAGTTGTGATGGTGCCTTCTGACCAATTTGACTTAGGTTTCTTTTGAAAAAATACAACATCTCCTATGCTTAGTTCTGAACATGTGATGAGTGAACAACCGTAAGGATGTTAATACTCGAGGTGGTACTAGCAATAGCCAAAATTCATCCGTGGTCTTCTCGACTGCGGCTGGGGCTCGGATTCTGGAGGCCCCAACATTCATTGAACCTACAAGCCACTCTTGTGGCTCTATGTCCGACTCTTTGGGCAAACTGAGCATGAGTAAGGTTGCTACTTGACCCATGTAAGCTTGACCCATGATATCTCTACGGTTGAACGGGCTCCTGAAGTGGCTGGCTTTGAGGTGCACCTCACTAAGGGAAAGAGGAAAAGGAAGCAGGTGAGCGATCGGCGGCGCAAAGAAGCTCCACAGGCTGAAGGCGCAAGCACTCAGGTCGGCTCTTCGGTTGCGTCTATGAAACGGGATAGGTCGGTGTAAGTCTCACAAACGGAAGCTGACCCTAATGCCTCTTCTTCTGCTGAACCGAAAAGCAAGAAGAAGCGACCCAAGCTCGTTAAGAGATACAACCCTCCTCAAGCTCCTCTGTCTGCTTACGCCCTGTCTCCAAATGAAGTCGGTGCTTCTCCTGCTGTCTCCTCTTTAGCAGTTTACATTTGGAAGGCGGACAATGATAATAGCAGGAGTGATGCAGAGTCCGAACACTGCAAAACTCATCTTTTGTAGCTGGCTGCTGCAACTAATGCTTGCATTCAGGTGGAGGGTTGTGTGTTAAAGGACGGAACCCTTATGGTGAAGACCTCATCACAGAAAACTCCTGAATGGATTAGCAGTATGGTGCAACACAAAAACCTGAGTTGTCCGTTCACACAAAAAGAGTAAAAACCGCCACAATGAAGGTGGTAGTTCTCTTGTTGTGAGTATAGACATGGCTGCTGCCGATCATCAAATCTAGGTATAACATGCGTCCCTATCTGCATCTTGAAAGGATCCATTTCCATTTGAATGTCAAACAGTGCTAATAGTGGACGTTACCCAGAGTATTCATCCATCTTGTTTACTCAAATTAACCTACAGCACTGCAAGGCTGCTACCGCCCTTTTAAGTTGCAGGCCTTTGGCTTGTAGAACAAAATGAAACATAATTCCCATCCAGGAACCATGGGTGTGGAAAAATCGCATCTGTAGTCTTGGTTGTTTGAGTGATTTATAAAGGGTGATCCAAGTAGAGATCCTTTTTTTAATAGCCATTTTTGACAGATCACGTGTGAGGCGTGTCATGCTGTCATGTTATTTTTTTTAAGTATTGTTTGGCATTTCATAATGGAAAGACTTACGCGTGAACGACGTTTACAAATTGTTCAACTTTATTATGAAAATTCACGTTCTGTGAGGAATGTGTGTCGTGCACTTCGCTCAACTTATGATCAACATAATCGGCCTACTGAGCGTACTATTCGCAACACCATCACCCATTTTGATACCCAGCATTCATTATTGGATACTATTCGACCGAATAGACCACGTCCAGCACGCTGTGAAGAAAATATAGCGGCCGTAGCTGAGAGTGTACACGAAGACCGTAGAGAGTCGATTCGGCGCCGTTCGCAGCAACTCGGACTGACGTATGGAACGACTTGGCGCATTTTACGTCAAGATCTTAAATTGAAAGCGTACAAAATACAGCTTTTGCAACAACTGAAGCCGCTCGACCTTCCCAAGCGACATTGCTTCGCTCTATGGGCTCTTGAAAAGTTCCAAGAAGATCCGACGTTTTCGAGGCAAATTTGGTTTAGCGATGAGACCCATTTCTGGCTGAATGGGTATGTAAACAAACAAAATTGCCGCATTTGGGACGAAGAGCAACCTGAAGAGATTGAAGAACTGCCACTTCATCCAGAAAAAACAACGGTTTGGTGTGGTTTGTGGGCCGGTGGAAAAATTATTCCGGTGCGAACGTAATCGTCAATGGCGACCGTTATCGTGCCATGATAACCGACTATTTGATGCCTGAAATTGAAGCTCGTGATCTCGGCGACATTTGGTTTCGGCAATGGCGACCGTTATCGTGCCATGATAACCGACTATTTGATGCCTGAAATTGAAGCTCGTGATCTCGGCGACATTTGGTTTCGGCAATGGCGATCGTTATCGTGCCATGATAACCGACTATTTGATGCCTGAAATTGAAGCTCGTGATCTCGACGACATTTGGTTTCAGCAAGACGGCGCCACTTCCCACACATCGCATCAATCAATGGACTTATTGAGAGAACATTTCGGTGAGCACATAATTTCACGTTTTGGGCCGGTCGATTGGCCATCAAGATCGTGTGATATCACACCGTTAGACTTTTTCCTGTGGGGATATGTAAAGTCAAAAGCTTATGCCGACAAACCCGCTTCGATTCAGGCCTTAGAGGAAAACATCACGCGTGTCATTCGCCAGTTACCAGTCGAAATGCTCGAACGAGTGATCGAAAATTGGACTCAACGGCCATCTGCGACGTAGCAACGGCCAACATTTGAAAGACATAATCTTCAAAAAATAAATGCCAAAGAATGTTCTTTGAAATGATAATAAACATTCTCCATTAAATTTGAATTTTCTGTGTTTTTTTCTTTAAAAAAGTAGGGAACCTCGAAATGGATCACCCTTTACTACGTTCTTTATGATCAGCAATCCGAAAGACCGAGGACTTGTCTTATTGTATCGAAATCTTTTGCAGCTACTATGATTAAAAGGTTTTGCAGCCAAGATTTGGTAGCTGTTTCTATAACTTCCCATGCAAATGATAATTGTCGCTGCATCGGCTTATTTCCTCTATGACTCTCTAACCTCTCCTCCACCAAAGGCTGTTGTAGAGCTCGTAGAGTATTGTGAATCCAAAAGCTCAGATCACTGTTTGGGGCAGCAGCAGGGGAGATCGACTCTTGAACTTCATTTTATCGTCTGATATAACCATCAACAATGTAGGTCATCAACCTACCTTTGGTACAGCCAGAAGACAGCAAGTAATTGATGTTACCCTGTCAAACAGGCATTTGAAGTCTATTATAAATTGGAAGGTATCGCCAGATAGCACCTTATCAGATCACAGATACATCGAATTTCAATTCTACAGCGAACTTTCACCTTCGCAAGAGAGGAGAAATCCGAGAAAAACGAACTGGCCACGGTTAAGCCAGGCGCTTGCCAACTCTGTCAAAGTTCCACTCAAACTTAGATCAAGACAGGGAGTGGAGAGGTCTGCTCAGGATCTGAACAAATCGGTACCCTGGTGGAACTCCGAACTGCAGTGTCTTCGTAAAGAAACTAGGAAGCTACTAAGTCGGTCTTTAAAAACCAACTTAGTGGAAAACTGGAATCTTTATCGATCGAGACAAAAATGTCGACAAGTCGAAGAATGACTCCTATACAAAGTTTTGTGAAGAGGTCGAATCTCTAAGCGCAACTCGTAGGGTTGTTAAAGTCCTCCAAAGAAACAGATCAAGTAAATTGGATGCAATCCTTAAACCTGATGGCACGTACACTGAGACAAAGGCGGAGACTTTTAATCTTCTCCTTGAAACTCACTTTCAGGGAAATTAGGGTACTACGTATTCTTCAGCCCTTCAAAAGAAGGTGGCTACATTTGAACCGACTAATACCACGCGGCACAGCTGGTATATTGCATCGGGAGTGGTGACTGATGGTGCTATCAAATATGCTATTGCATTTTTTGAGAGTTTCAAGTCACCTGGTCTGGATGGAGTTTATCCAGTTTTGCTGAAACAAGGTTTAAGTCAGGTTTTGCCAATGTTGAAAAGAATTTTCATTTTCGCCGTGAGCTTGGCCTTGGCCTATATACCTTCCCCATGGCGAATGGTTAAAGTGGTTTTAATACCAAAAATTGGTAAGTCTGACTATAGTCTAGCTAAAAGCTTTGGACCAATAAGTCGGCCTTCCTTCTTATTGAAAAGTTTGGAAAGCCTGGTTAAGCTGCATGTGCGCAAAGTTGCTCTTCGATCGCATCCTCTCTCTGAGAAAAAAAAATCCTGCGAGACTGCGCTTCAAAACCTTGTTGGTAGGATTGATAGTACTCTTGACCGGAGGAGTACGCGTTGCGCATTTTCGTCGATATTGAGGGTGCTTTTGATAATGCGACCTTTGACTTCAAGTGTAACTCAGCCAGACAGCATCGTGTAGATGAAACTTTGATGTTGTGGATTAAAGCAATGGTAATGTACAGGACGTTGGTAGCCGATTGTGGCATGTGCGTCATGGCAGGGGTAAATATGGGCTGCCCTCAAGGTGGTGTTCTGTCTCCCCTCTTATGGTGTATGGTGGTAAACTCTTTGCTTACGGCTCTCAACTTTCCTGAAAACTACACTCAAGCTTATGCGGATGATTTCGCCGTTCTTTCTGTCGGTTCAAATCTAGAAGCTGTCTCTAAAGCGCAGAGATCCCTGGATTTGATCGATATCTGGTGCACTAGTAATGGGCTTTCAGTGAATCCTCTTAAAACCATGGTCGTTCTCTTTACGAGAAGGAGAATCGTCACTGGTCTGTCCCATCTCGTGCTTAAAGGTGTCACCATCCCTATATCCGATGAAGTCAAATATCTGGGTGTTATCCTCGACAAAAAACATCTATGGTCCAAACATGTCGAATCGAAAACCGATAAAGCGCTGTCGACTTTCAGGCAGTGTAAGGGCGCTTTTGGTAAGACATGGGGCTTGTCACCGAAACGGGTCCCTTGGATCTATACTGCCATGATTAGTTGTTGTTTGGTGGAACAGGCTTTCGCGGAAACGTGTTACTGCTTCTTTTGCCAAACTCCAAATAACGGCATGTCTCGGCTGCACAGGGCCCTTCCCTAGCACCCCGGGCTCTGCTCTAGATGCTTTGATGAATCTTCCCCCCTCGATTAATATATCATGGGTTGTATGCTAAAAACCATCTTTCGCTTAAAGAGAGGTGGTTTTTGGTACCATGCGCACTGGAATTTTGAAGAACTTGCTCGAGAATTATCCTTTGACCCAGACTCTGAACCATGGATTGAATGCCATGGTATTTTCATGGATGGCTTCAAAACCGGACAGGGGTCTGGTGCTGGAGTCTTTGTGGATCGCAATGATATACGACTTTACTACCCCTTGGGTAAACATTTTTATTAAATGGCTATGCGCTATATTGTGAACAACAGGTGGAGAGCTAGAGGCATTTGCATCTGCAGTGATAGCTAAGCTGCATTAAAAGCGCTTCTAAACCCTCTTACCTCGTCCAAGTAAGTACTAGAACTCAAGCTTTCTCTGAATTTGGTCAGAAGAATGAACACATTGAATCTTGTCTGGGTACCAGGTTACACTTGCACCCAGGAAAATGAGATCTCGGATGAGCTTGCTAGGCTATGTTCAGAAGTTTTCTCAGGACCCGAACCTGCGTTGGGTCTGCCTGCATCTTAAGTCATGTCTTCTATCGATTCTTGGGTTTCTCGTGAATACAAGATTGGTGGCGCGATTGCGGTGGATGTAGATATACCAAACTACTGCGCCCGGACATTTGCATTTGGGCTTATCCGACACCACTACCTGTCCTGCTTGCGGTGAGGAGGCTGTCACAGCAGAATACTTTCTCTGCAGTTGTCCGGCCTACGCTCGCATCAGGTGGCGGATTTTCGGGGCTGACGTGGTGAGTGCCGAACATCTAAGCTCTTTATCACTGAAGCTTCTTCTCGATTTTCTTCGAAAGAAGCTTCAGTGACCTTACTTAGTAAGGTGCCAACTTACATTAACGTACTTAGTTTTCCCGTGAAAGAAGTTTTAACGAGAAGAAGCTTCAGTGATAAAGAGCAATTACATCAATTACAAGCGTCAAATTGAAATATATCTGATCCTACACATTCCCAAGGAATTGGATGAGGTATAAGTTCCTGCTTGGCGTTTTATTTTGAATGTTCCTGACATACAACACACCTTTCTTTAAAAACTTCGATATGACGGGAAGTATTTGGCCAGTATACAAGACTATGAGCTCTTCATTTGGATCTTACAATCCCTGGATGTCCTGCATGGAGAAGATCTAAAACCATTCTTCTCAAATTCCTAGGAACTATGAGAGTCTCATTTCGAAAAAGCAGATTATCAATAATGAAGATTTCGTTTTTAATGTTCTGAAATTCTTTGATATCATTGCAAGTTTCACGTTTATTTTGTGGCCAGCCATGAGTTACTTGCTGCTTTAGATTAGCCAACTGTAAATCATTGTTTGTTTCTTCTTTAAATTGTTTCAAACGGGCTTCAGAAATCGCCAAAAATGCCTTAAGGGAATTGACATGAACTTGAATTCCATTGACTAGGTCTTCTTTTATTTCTTATATATTATATTTATATATTTGTTATATTTGTTATATTTTATATGTTATATTTAAATCGTAAGCCTATAAGCTTGGCATCATACATTGTAATCTTGCTGGAATGTCAGCAATCGACCTTCTTGACAAAGTGACTAATGGTTTATGGTCAGACTCGACTTCAACTTTAGGTCGTCATATGACATATGATGAAACATTTTGTAAGCAAATACAATTGCATAAAGCTCTTTTTCAATTTGAGCATAGTTTCTTTGTGAATCTGTTAAAGTCCTGGAAGCATATGCTAACGGACGATCGTGCTGTAGCAGGACAGCTCCAACAGCAAATTGTGATGCATCAGCTGAGATCTTAATCGGACTATTGAAGTCGTAATATGCTAAAATTGGTGGATTTGAAATAAGTGTTTTTAACTCCTTGAAACATTTTTCGCACGTGTCGTTCCAATCCCAAGCAGTATTCTTTTCAAGTAAATTGCGTAAAGTAACTGTTTCTTTAGACAAATCTTTGACGAATGAACCTAAGTAATTAATTAGACCTAGGAAACGTTGTAAATCTTTTACGCATGTAGGACTAGGCATTTCTAAAATAGCTTTGATTTTTTGTTTTTCAGGAAGTATGTCTTCCTTTGACAGATGATAGGCCAAAATGACACTTATCTTTATTCAACTTCTGATCTGGCAAAAATTTATAAGGCGTTTATTCGCCCCAAACTTGAGTACAACGCTCATTTCTGGTCCGGTGCTCCAATTACATATTTGGAGCTACTTGACACGATCCAAAAACGTGCGGTAAAACTTATTGGCGATCGAGACATCGCGAAATAACTTGACTCTCTTAGTCATCATCGTAATGTCTCCTGTTTGTCATTGTTTTATCGGTTTTCCACCACAAGTGCTCAAATGGAATTGCCAGTTACATTCCACCCCTACAGCAATTCAACCGCAATACTCGCCAAGCTAGGAATGCACATCTGTTTACCTTTAAGCCTGTATTCGGACGTACAGAGAAGTACAAGGGTTCGTTTTTTAACCTTACAACGCGAATGTGGAATCTTCTACCACGCTCTGTTTTTCCCTCACATTACAGTTTACAGACATTTAAATCCAACGTGCATCGGTATCTCCCTTTTCCTAATCCTTCACTTTCCTAAAGCCCGCACTGTGTTACTTAATTATAAGGGTATCCAGGTACCCAAAATCCCTTTAGTGCGCGTATATTAAAAAAAAAATGGCCTGTTTCGCTCTGTCCAACACAAAGACGCCTATCATGTTCCTTTTTTGTTGAGCCCCTGACTAAAATGTCATCAATATAGACTAAAACCTCAATATCGGAAAACAAATCTACAATAATTTTATGAAAGATTTCAGGTGCCACGTTAGTATCATATGGTAATCTCAGGAACTTGTACCTTCCGAAAGGTGTAATAAAAGTGCAAAGATAAGTGCTTTCGCTGTCAAGTTTTATCATCCAAAACCTGAGGTCGCATCTAGTGTAGAGAAAAATTATGCACCATTTAGTGAAGCCTTAATAAACTCTTTATCAGGAAGTTGAAAATGAGATGCCAGTAATGTTTTGTTTAGATTTTTGGGGTCTAAGCAAATTCGCAGGCTTTCGTTTGGTTTTTCAACCAGGACAACTGAGTTTATCCATTCTGTTGGACCTACAACCCTCTCTACAACTTATAAGCATTCCATTCGATTTAATTCGTTTGGGAAGCGCTTTTGAAGCTTAAAAGGAACTTTTCTTGGAGGGTCAACAACTGGCTGTGCGTTTTCCTTTAGACTTAAATGACAAACCGTATTGTATTTTGCAAAAAATGTATCGTATTCACAATTTAAATTAAAAACGCGTGTAACTAAATTACATCTTATATAATCTGGTAGTCCAATTATAGTCAGCTGATTTGAATTCACAACCACAAACTCACACTGACCTCTTACCTCTAGATTTTCTCCGGTATAAGTTGTAACTTTTGTATGTGTATTCTTTATTATACTTGTAGGAACTGTTAGTTGTTTTAATATTTAAACTGAAATTATGTTTACTTGAGCACCAGTGTCAAGTTGAGACTTCACTTCTGATTGATTCAAATATTGATTGTTTAAGATAGGCTTCCGACGAATTATGTGCCGACATCTCATTAACTGCATTCAAACTACCTTAAAAAAAGAATTTTCAAAATTTTGTTCTTCTATGAAATTATTTGTATCTACAAAATTTTCAGAATTAAAATGACCGACGAAGTGACCAATTTTCTGACACTTGTTGCATTTTACAACAACTGCATGTGTTGTTTGTTTTTGCGCTTCTTGGCATTGACTGCGATGGATATTTTGATGACGGTTCTGACGATTTGGCGGCTGATTACGAGAATCGTTGTCCTATTTGTTGACGGCTGATAAGCGTTGAATCTATTTATTTTATTTATATTTAAGTCAGTGACCATTTCCTTCACTTGTAGTTTGCTGGTTTCGTAGGCCTTGGTAATAGCCTTTTCAAGAGTAAGTTCTACTGCCCAAATTAGTTTTTCTTTTATAATTTCTTCCTGGACTCCAATGACAAATACATCCCGTATCATATCGGTTTCTTTTTTTTACTCACAAGAAGACGCTAGGCTTTTGAGTTCCGTTAAAAACTGTTCAATAGTCTGGTGATTTTTTCGACGACATGACAGGAACTTTTCCAAGATCATAATTTTTTTTTGGCGAAAAATGATCTTGGAATGCTTGTGTCACATCACTGAATTTAATTTCATTTTCTTTTCTGTCAAATTTAAAGGTGTTGTAAATCTGTATACCCTATTCGCCAATGCAATGTAGTAAAATATAAATTTTTATGGCTTAATTTTTTTTTTCACTTAAACCGGCAGCACTCATAAATAGATTTAGTTTTTGAAACCATATTTTCCATTCCTGTTCTAAATTAGTTTTATTAAAATTAAACTGCAATGGCGTGACGAATCCATTGTTGTTCACTTTCACTAATGTCACATTATCAATAGTTTATGTATTTTTAGTTGAAAAAATTATTAATTGGAAGGGCAGAAGCGAATTGGTTGTTTTACATTTATTTATTTTTTTTTTTTTTATTTTCTTCAAAAGGTTTAATGGTTTAAAGGTTTCCTACGACGGAAATGGCATTTTATGTTTTGTATGATGCCTTGATTAAATGGTTGCAATTTTGATGCCATATTCGGAGAAAAAAAACAAGTTTAATAAATTTTATAACCCGTAAGGTCTCCCTTAAGTACTCGGATATCCTTGGGGTTTAACCCTATCATGAATTTTGATCTCATTTTGTTGACAGCTGGCCATAGATCTTTTGTATGTCTGCACGTATCGAGTTGTGTCCAAAGTAGATTATTTCTACTCAAGGACTCAGGGTCGCTTTTGCGTGCGAAAGTGCTAAGCGCTGTTCTTACTGATTCAAGTGCCAGTGATGCATTCATTTCTGATGCTCTTCTTGCAAGCTTGTCCGCTTCCTCGTTTCGCGGGATATCAGTGTGTCCTAGCACCCAGCACAGGATTACTGTGTTGATAGCTGATAACTCATCTAAAGACTTTCTGCATTGGCTCACAGCCCTTCACTTCACCACATTTGATTTCATGGCTTTTATGGCCGCTTGACTGTCAGAGTAGATGGTGATTGTCCTGTTGGCAATACAGTGCCTTCTCAGTTCGGCTACAGCCTGGATAACGCCAGCTATCTCCGCCTGAAAAACGCTACAGTCGTCAGTTGTTGTGAAGTATAAAAAGATGCCTGCGCCTGTTCCGATATCCATTTTCGACCCGTCGGTGTAGATGGCAATCTCTTCCTCTTTCTTGTCTGCGTTCTCATCCCATTCACTTATTTCTGGTATTTTGGCATTGAATCCTTTGCTGAAGGTGAATGTCGAGGGTAGGTAGTCTGTTTCTGGTGTGGTTGCAGTGGCGCACCATTTGAGTTCTGCAGAGGCGTGTCCGTGTCTTCGGACCCAGAGTCCGCACTCTCTAAGTCTGACGGCCGTCTTGCCGCCTTGCTGCTGCAGTAAAAGTCTAATGGCCTGAGATCGAGTAGTATCTCCAAAGCTGCAGTGGGTGTCGTCCTTCGGGACCCTGTTATACCCAACCTGCGCTTTGGACTTTGTTGAGATTGGAAAGAAGATATTTCTTTTCCAGAGCCTTTTGTTCGAAGGATTTTTCTACCATATGCAGTGCAGTTATGCAGTGCAGTGTCAACGGATTTACTTTTCATGTACGCATGCTGTGATGGAATGATAATTTCCTCTGCTTTTTGAATCATTATAGGCCTTATACTATCCATCCCTGGTGCTTTGAGGGTAGCGAAGGAGTTGATCTCCCATATCAGTCTCTTGTCATCGATAAGCGACCTGACCTGTTCCTCGTTCATTCCTCTCGTGGAGGATACCGGTATTAGTACCTTGGATAAAACTTTCCTGAGCCTCGACACCTCTGTTGTTGTCTCTATCGAAACTCCATCAGAAACTTCTCCACGAGCTCCTCTTAGCATATCTGATCTCTTCTTTAAGGATTTTTAAGCTTTGCTGAGGTTCTTCTGCAAGGTTTTACCTAGATCTTGAGCTTTGATGAGCAAAGCACTTCT
This sequence comes from Ferdinandea cuprea, assembly GCA_963576555.1. Classification (NCBI taxonomy): domain Eukaryota; kingdom Metazoa; phylum Arthropoda; class Insecta; order Diptera; family Syrphidae; genus Ferdinandea; species Ferdinandea cuprea. The sequence goes on along the minus strand of OY754962.1, from coordinate 43,107,235 downwards.
GGTTTTTAAAAGATAGAGTATTATCTGGGAGACATTTAAAAAATAAGCCCGTCTCATCTGCATTAAATACGTCCCTTGCTTGATAACCCTCGAATAAATGTGCTATAAACCAGCTGTCTTGGCACTGGGTGAAACATAAATTAGCATTGATTCTGATCTAACGGAGTTTAATCTGCCTGGGTATAACTGTAAGTAAAAGTATTCTTCTTACATCGCGGTCTTGCCGTTTATATAAGCCTACCAACTTTTACCTCAATATGGCCAATGTTACAATTCATTTGGCTAAAATTCCATGTCTGTAGGCAATTAATTCACTACTATTTACAGAAGCCCTAACCAGGACAGGCATTCAACTTATAATGAGTTTGATGCACTGTCTGATTCCATAACTAGAATTGTTACCCATTATCCTTATACTGAAATCGTCATTGCGGGCGATTTCAATATACATAATTTAAGTTGGCTTCTACAGACAACACCCGAAGGAAGGTATGTCAAGATCTTCGCTGAGGTTAATAATTTGACCCAGCTTATAAATGAGCCGACACGGATACCGGACATTAGCCGTCAAAACGCCGACACTCTGGACTTGTTTCGTCACACCATTGTATCATATCGGCGAATTTCTCGTACTCCAACCACACAGTTAAAGAAGAAGCTCCTAAGAGAACCATATGGCAATACAAGAAAGCTAATTCGGAAGCTTTAAACGGTATCTGTAGGAGTTTTAACTGGTCGTTTTGCTTCCTCGACAACGACGTGGATCTCGCTGCTGATGTGATAACAAATATATGTAATTAACCTGGGTATGTAACGCTTTATCTCTAACAGGATAAAGTGTATCAAACTTAAGGAAAACGCGTGGTGTGACTTGACATCCAAAGAAGCTATCAGGGCTAAAGAGGTAAGTTTTCGGTCATTTAAGGCCAACCCAACTGAGGAAAACCGAAAAAGTTCAATGGGACAAATCCACTTCCGCACTCGTACAGTGGCAAGAGTACTCCAAGATCTCAACATAGTACATAAATCCGCTGGTCCAGATGGTATTTCCCCTATCGTTCTGCACTAGTTACGTCGGAGCTATCACTCCCCTTCCGTAACAATGGCCTTTCCCACCCCCTCTCACCATAGCTCCATTTTGCATATCCAAACCTAACAGGTTCCCACCACTTCCCCTTCAACCAGTTATCCCATGCACACCCAGCGTGATCCGCTACATGCGCTGCCCAATGATGCACACGTATGCATTTCCGCCACGCGCGCTACCCGATTCCACATTCCACTAAAGTAAGATGAAAAACATGACACCTGCAATTTATGAATAAATGCAGTATCACAATTCATTGAATTTAATGCATTAATGCAAGCTGGCAGAAAAGTTCAAGAGGAGATATATTTTAAGTTAATTTTAAGGCAGTCGATTGTGAAGTTTAGTTTAGATAAGTAGAAAATTTAGTTTAGATTGGAGAAAAATAAAATTAAATTTATAACTCACTGCGTAAGCTTTTCTACCCATCCTATTCCTCAGGGCTATTTCCGAGAAAATGAAAAACAGCATTTGTACAGCCTGTCCCAAAAAAGGCGAACCTTCCTCCCCCTCCTCCTACAGACCAATTGCACTTAAGTCCCTTCTTTCTAAGGTCACGGACACGCTGATAAATCGTCAGCTTATGAAATATCTTGAATTACGGAATCTTCTTAATAACCGGCAGTACGGTTTTCGCAGCAACAGATCCAATGGTGATTTGATGACTTATCTAACCGAAAAGTGGAACCAATCTATTCACCGTGGTGGTGGAAGTGATATTTCAAAGGCATTTGACAGAGTTTGGCATCAAGCTCTTTTGTCGAAAATAAGTACATTTGGAATCGATGATACCCTTCTTCAATGGATTATAAATTACCTTTCAATACAAGTTGTTTTGGACGGTTTCAAGTCTGCAACTTAACAAATAAATGCTGGTGTCCCACAATAGAGTAGAATTTAAAGCTGCCGAAACACAATGCTGTCTTTTGTCATTAAAGCGAAATGCCAATACTCTGCCATTATCAATGAATGGCACTTGCATCGCCGAAATCGAAAGACTTTCCATCTTCGGTATGTGCGTTAACGACAAACTTCGTTAGAATGACCACATATTCGATGCAAAAATTATTTCACCCCTTCTGATCTGGCTTGAGTACAATACTCATATCTGGTCTGGTGCACCAATAACATACTTGGAGCTACATGACACAATTCAAAAACGCGCGGTAAAAACTTATTGGCGATCGAGACATCGCGAATACACTTGACGCTCTTAGTCATCATCATCATGTCTCTTGCCTGTCATTGTTTTATATGTATTTCCACCACAAGTGCTCAAATGGAATTGCCAGTTGCATTCCACCCTTACAGGAATTCAACCGAAAAACTCGCCGTGCTAGGAATACAAATCAGTTTACCCTTAAGCCTGTATTCGGACGTACTGTGAAATATAAAGATTCCTTTCTAAACCGTACAATACGAATGTGGAATGCTCTACCTCGCTCTGTTTTTTCTGCACATTATAGTTTACAGACATTTAAGACCAACGTGCATCGGTTTCTCCCTTTCTTTAATCCTTCATTTCCTTAATGTTGTCCTTAATTCCTTAATTGTGTCACTTCATCCAAAGTCCCTTTAGCGCGCGTAAATTATAAAAAAAAAACAAAAATAATGTGATGTAAAAATGTAATAAAAATTTAAATTTTAACATCGATCTTCTGTCTAGCTCATCTGATGTTAATAATGCTCTATCGGTTATGCCTTCCTAAGGCCTCCAAAGATTGATTACTCTTCTTACGCGTGGGGTTGAAGATCTAACCTTATGTTTGGATCACATATTTATTAGGTTACATAGAAGTCATTTCTCTAAATTTAGAACGGCTGGCTAACCACCATACAAATTGACCAGTGGATATCCAGATCAAAACAGTATGAAAATCAAAAATTTACCAAAATAGATTTTACAATATTAATTTTTTTGAGATGAAGCCTACAGAGCACCAAGATTCATCTACTGCCTATAATTTGTTTATCAATAAACTCCGATTGCATTTATCTCGCTCGCTAAAAAAGCAATAAATTCAAACCCCTGAAGCGGCGAATGACTAACGCTTTGTTTAATAAAACCAAATTTAAAACGCCTTTTTAAGCGTCTACAAAAATATCCTTCCAACTCCAATCTGAAAAGGTATTACATTAAGATTGTAATGAGCTGAAAACTGAAATGCCCCTTCAAAGAGATACTTTTTTATCGTTACAGATTACTTCGTTATTTTGGTAATTCCAAGAAGTAGTCGCAGGTTGTCAATGAAATTTTGAACAGAACTAGATTTAACGTGGATATCGTAGTAAACACATATAATGTGACTTTATCTGAGCCTTTTGAAGTTGCCACTGTTACTAGGATTTCTCAGGACTCCGCGCTTAGAAATAATTCTGAGTGCCCATAAATCTTTCCAAATACAAATATTTTATGTCCTTAAACTACTACCATCCAATATCACTTTTATCAGTGTAATCGAGACATCATTATCTCATTTAAATAAAACATGTTTCTTCAGTGAGTGCCAAAGTTTTCATTCAGCCTTTTATGGGCAAAGTCACTGCTTCTACTGATGGCACTGCCTTGTCATATCACGGTAAGAATTATTTTAACTTATTTTTGGATTTAAACTACGATCGATAAATATTGTTGAGATAGTTCAAAACTTCATAAATTGGTCATTAGTAACAAAGCAAAATTCATGATTTTTTAATATATTGGGTAAAATATGTGACGATATGCCCGTACAATACCATTCACCCAATTGCAATATATTCCGTTTATGTACTTCTTGTGCACATCACAACAATGTGGCTACTTTTGATCGCAATGCCTGTTGTACCGCCGACTCGTTTAAAATTGAACTAGTGGATCACTTTAAGTACTAAGGTATTACTTTGGATTATAGACACAGCTGGATGTATATCTTAGCAGTGTTATTAGACATACAGTGGTCGGCATAGATCTACATACGCTTACTTTAAATTGAAGTATCCCCTCTTATATTTACGTATAAGTCACAGCGGAATATCTCAGCATTGAAAAAACCTCTTTAGGATGAAATTAATGGGAATCCGACTAAAATAAAATAGTATGGTAGTGGGGTCTACTATCACCCTAACGCAAGTAATATTCAGTTAAAGTAAAATTGCCCGATTTCAAGGTATAACTACTAAAAACAATATAACTTCATAACTGTTAGATATGGCTACAAAAAACACTTAACATAATTTTTAGACCTCATTTAATAACGCAAAAGTTAATTAGTAGTGTAGCGTGATTTTATAAACCAAAAAAAGTTATAATGCCTTAAGTAAAAATTAAAAAACTACGACTTTTAGCTTTTCATTTCAAATGCATTTTTTCAAAACATTTACTCTACACAAATTTTGTTTTTTTTTTTCAAAAATTCTTAGAGAATTTATCAGAGAAATAACTCCTAAGAAGAATTACACTCTGATGGAGTAAATTTTTTGGGGAAAAAGCGATATGAAATGAAAAGCAGAAACACGAGAAATCTTGTTCTTGTACCCACTAGCAATAAATAACATTTTTCTTGCTTTTATTTTGTTACTGCTACCCGTTTGTTTAACAAAATGCCTGTAAGTCTAAGGTGCCAGCGACTTAAGCCTGTATTCCTTAAGAATGTTAAATATTGGCTTTTTTCAATAAATTATGCTGAAATTGGTGAATTATTTCTGTGATCCATTAGTGTGACTTCTCTTTTTGCTAACTAACGTGCGGTAAAACTTATTGGCGATCGAGACATCGCGAAATCACTTGACTCTCTTAGTCATCGTCGTAATGTCTCCTGCCTGTCATTGTTTTATCGGTATTTCCACCACAAGTGCTCAAATGAAATAGCCAGTTGCATTCCACCCCTACAGCAATTCAACCGCAATACTCGCCTTGCGAGGAATGCACATCAGTTTACCCTTAAGCCTGTTTTCGGACGTACTGTGAAATATAAAGATTCCTTTCTCAACCGTACAATACGAATGTGGAATGCTCTACCACGCTATGTTTTTCCTTTGCATTATAATTTACAAACATTTAAAACCAACGTGCATCGGTTTCTCCCTTTCTCTAATCCTTCATTTCCCTAATGCCCGCACTATGTCACTTCATATAAGGGTATCCAAAGTCCCTTTAGTGCGCGTACATTATAAAAAAAAAAATGTTTCTTCTATATTTTTGCTTTTTTAAGTTTTAAGTTTTGTTTAATTACTTTTTACTGAGCTTATCTCATCCATTAATTTAATCGTACTCCCATTGACAAATTAATTGTTTTTTGTTAATTTAATATTAACATATTTAATATCTTTAAATTGCTCCACAAGTGCGCATGCAATTCTGTGGGTTGATACGACTGGAGCTCACTGGTATCATAAAAGTAAGATCAAACAATAACTTATATCAGGAACATGCACTAGTTGAACAAACAAAACTTGCTTAACCTAGCATTATGGCAATTCACGTTCAAAGAAACACTACCCCGCCATGCACTTCTAATGCTGCGCATGGTTGTGATCCTCAGATAAGCAGAAATGCACGGAACTACGAGCTGGAAGAGATAATGGTAATAAGGCTATTGGACATCTTGTGGCACACGTTGTTTTAGTTTCGTTAGATATGAACAGCTTTCCCAAGAAAAAACCTTTTGGAGATCTACCGGAAAGAAAACTACTCATTGATTTCACTGCCCTTGCACAAAATACGAAATTGTTCTTTAGCTTCCAGCACATGATTTCATGACAATAATCCTGCATTATTTTCTCTACTAAGTTCACCATGATTAACCAGATTGCTTATTGAACGATAAGTGCTTCGTTATTTGTTTCGCTATTATATTCTTGAAGACCTTTGATAAACATGGTAGAATGCTAATCGCCCTAAAATCAACAAGAACTTTTGCTTTAGTTTTCTTAGCTATTGGTAAAACTTTTGCAATTTTCCCGTACTGAGATAAAGTTGATGTTGTTATGCACCAGTCAATTACATGGGTGAGATGGGAGACAAAAAACGGTAAAACCAGCTTTATGAAACGTATTGGTTGGCCATCCTCCCCTTTTGAGTCAGATTTAATAGCTGTTACGCATTCGGTAATTTCGATTTCTGTAACTACTACAAAATCTTTTAATTGCGGAACAGAGCCCAAAATGTCTTCTGTCTGATGGAAAGCAGGAATATTAGTACTTGAATCATCGCCCAGGAAAAAATTAGTAAGCTCATCTGGATCGACAACATATTTACAAACGTTTTTACCACTACAGACACCGATTTTGCGTAAGTTACTCCAAACTTTCCTTGCAGGTAGAGAGGTGTTCAATTTGGAAGCAAAATAATCCTTCATTGCGAAATGTATGACAAGGTAGCGTGGTTCCGAGATGCTTTATACGCCGAATTTTGATCGTTTTGAGTGGTACACATTGATCATACAATTGTATTAAAATTGACTGAAGCAATTTTACTTTTTCATTCGGATCAGCGTTAAGTCGGCATTGCTCCCAGGGAGCAAATGTACCAGTAATTTGAAGGGCATTAACGTCGATTGAATTTAAAACTTGAAAGGTAAAGGTTTCAAACGATGTAAGTTCAAGAAGACTGGTTGTATTATTTTTTGCAAAACGTGTAGGGTAGTTTGTATTAATTATTTCCATTCCTTTAGTAGAAACTAAGTCTTTCATTTGAAATGCAAGAGAGTCATTTCTTTTCAATATATTTGAGTAGGAGTTAGGTCGATTGAGACTGGGAATTCTGCGTTAGAGTGAGAGGGAAGATGTGAGTTTTGAATGGGGGTTGATTGTTGTTGTCGTTGCATTCGGTTTGGTTTGTGTCGTCATATTTGTTTTATTTTTTGTTTTTGCATGATAAGTTAAATGTATGGTTGCTATGGATTATACATTTTTTATCCATCGGCCATCCCATGGCACCCAAGCTGCAGCGTCAGCCAAATGACCAGACCCTTAGCGAGTCCAGTATCTGGCCCATGCCCTTGAAATCCAACGGTACAGCACAATCGTCGTTCCCACACCAGTCCATCCTCCGTCCCAAGCAGCCAAGCTGCAGCGTCAGCCAAATGACCAGACCCCCCAGCGAGTCCAGTATCTGGGACCATGCCCATGCCCTTGAAATCCAAAATCCAAAATATGTGAGGGTGGTCTTTTGAGGTCTATATCTTATATAAATAAATAAAAAACAAATGAGTCTCTGATATGCGACACATTATTGTTTGTTATGATTTCGACACATTATGGTGTGTGATGGTTGAACTGACTACGTTAGCGTTACTTTGTTGTTCATGAATTGAGTAAATAGCCCCAAAGGAAGCCTTGTTGTGGCATATTGGGTTGGGTACCGAATAGGATTGCTCTTATTTTAACGACCAATCTGTTTATTGAGATCTAAGTTGCAGCGTCAATCAAATGATCAGACTTCCAGCGGTCATGCCCATGCCCCTGAAATCCAACGGAACTGCACAATCGTCGTTCCGACGCTAGCCACAACAATGATTGAGTCACTGGTATGCGACACATTGTTGTTTGTTATGATTTCGACATATTATGGTGTCTGATGGTTGATTGGGATTGGTTGAATAGCCCATGGAAGGGCACATGAGTTTTATAGGATTCCTGTCTTATTGCATTGATCATATTGTCGCGTATTTTTTTTTTTTTTTTTTTTTTTTTTTTTTTTTTTTGGATTATTGAATACAAACTGTGGAATTTTAGGAGGGGATTCCTTGTATAAAGGCCAAGCGTAAGAATTAGGAAGTATCAGTTTATCTTGAAGCTAAAGTGAAGAAAGTGTGAAATAAAATGGAATTTTTGAACCAGCTGGGAGCCGTCAAGCCATTGGAGAGTCTGAAGACTTTAAAACTGAAGACAAAGTACCGAATCCTGAAAGGTACGCGATGCCAGACCAAATATGGGTCCAGGATTTTGGTGGAGCTGGAAAAAGTAAGGTGTTCCTACCGGCGCGGTTTGACACCATGAATGAGGACACTTTGAAGCTGCTCTCCTCAAGCCAGATGGAGGTGATCCAGCCTAATGGAAACTCGTTTGAACTGGCTTTCCATGCCTCATCAGCAGCGGAAGCAGAAGAAGAAGAGGTGGAGTTTTTACTTTCCCAGCCATTTTTGTAAAATTTATTTAAGAAAAAATAATAAAATAAAAAATGTACTTATTGAAAATTATTTGGTGTTTTTTTTTATTTGTCTGTTTAGCGTTTTGAGGTAGTCAAGGATCAGGCAACATTCGTCAAGCGATTCAACTTGCGTGGTCGAAGGATTGAATTCCGTATTAAGGATGTGGCAGACAACGCTGAACCAACAAATTGGGTCCAAAACGCAGTGAAGGGTATGTTTGAGCGTATTGCTGCAGATCTGGATTCTTCAGATATGGTGGGGATAAAGTTTACAGGTACGAATTTCGAACATCGTGGTCCTGGTTGGATGGGTTTTAAGAAGGCGTCCGAATTAAATTGGAGTGATGTCTGGAAATTAATCACGAAAATATTCCAGAGCAATTCCGAAGGCATAAGTACGGATACTTTTCGGATAAATGTCACATCGGTAAGGCTTCCTACCGGGCAAGGAAATGAACGAAGGCAAAAATATAATTCTTTCGATGAAGAATCTGCAAGAAGGAGAGGAATAATTGCTATATCAAACAAGGACAACCTATGCTTACCTCGTGCATTGGTTGTAGCAATTGCTCTCGTAAACAAAGATTCTGATTACGTGAAAATCCGACGAAATACCGGAAAACTTCAGGATGTTCAAACTGCCAATTTAATAAGCATGAGCGGTGTAAATATACCGACTGAAGGTTGTGGTATTCCAGAGCTTCGCAGTTTTCAAGATCATTTGTCGGAATATAAGATCACCGTCTACGAGTATGCCCGAAAAGGACGGTCTGTACTATTTGAAGATGTCACCAATAATAGTAGTAAAAGACTAAATTTACTATATTTCAATGCTCACTTTAATGTCATATCATCTTTGACGGCAGCCTTCTGCTGTGTTTACTATTGTGAAAATTGCAACATACCGTACATTACAAAAGCCGATCATAGATGTGTAAAGGCATGTCCACAATATCAACAAGCACCTAGATGTCCGACGAACCTTCCCGAAATTCTATGCAAAGAGTGCAACAGAAGTTTTAGAGGACAGGATTGTTTTGACAAACACAAGGCTTCAGGAGCAACCGGAAACCGAGCGATTTGTGAAACTGTTAAAAGATGTGCTGATTGCCTTAAAACATATGGAGCAAATAGAGGACATACTTGTGGGGAGTTCTATTGCAATAAATGCGATGAACACGTCTCTCAAGAACACTTGTGTCACATTCAGCCAGACACTAGAAACCCAAAATTAAAAAGAAATTATCTACGTATTCTATGATTTGGAGAGTCGTCAAGAGAAGGTTATTGGTGAGAAGGTGATAAACGATTATGCCGATTCAATAAAACTTCACGAGCCAAATTTGTGTGTTTTCCAGCAAAGATGTGACCATTGTTTGAGTGAAAATGACCTACAATTTTGCCAAAAATGTAAATTCAGACTTAATGTGAAAAAAGGTCCGAATGTTATAGCCGAGTTCCTACAACACCTTCTAAATGTTCGCAAATCTTTTAAAAAGGTTATTGTTATAGCGCATAACGGTCAGGCGTACGATCATCAATTCATTCTAAACTACATCCTACAAAATACCAGATTTCAACCGGCATTGATTATGAGAGGAACTAAAATAATACTCATGGAATTGGAAAATGTGAAATTTATCGATTCACTGAATTATTTTCCAATGGCTTTAACAGTTCTTCCGCGTGCTTTCGATATAAAACAATAGCTAAAAAAGGGTTATTTTCGGCATTTCTTCAATACCAAAGAAAATGAAAATTATAATGGTCCATTGCCGCCCATAGAGTATTACAATCCGGATGCTATGAAAAGTAATGATCGAACTGTATTCTTGAAGTGGTATGAAGAAAATAAGCATATCGAAATTAATATGCAACGTGACCTTCTTGAATACTGCATCAGCGATGTACAGATCCTATCTGAAGCGTGTATTAAATTCAGAAATTTGTTCCTTGATCAGTGCAATGTGGAGCCGTTTCTAGAGTCTGTAACTATAGCATCGGCATGTAACCTGATATATCGCCGTAATTTTCTACAGCCAAACACTATTGGCTTAATACCTAGAAATGGATACAGACAAGCTGATAATCAATCACGCCAGGCAATTGAGTGGCTTATTTGGGAAGAAAAGAGGCGAAATTGTGTCATTCAGTATGCAGCCAAGCAACGAGAAGCGAACGTAGTAGCTGGCGTAAGTGTTGATGGTTTTTGTAAGGAAACCAAACAGGTGTTTGAGTTTCATGGCTGCTATTATCATGGGCACACTTTTTTAAAAAATAATCGGGATAAGTCCTTAAGCAATGACCAGTACGACACTTTAAATCCACGCTATGAAAAAATCAATGCTAAATTGACGAGGTAATTGAAAAATGGGCTTGTGAATTTGAAAAACAGTTGAGTGATGAAGATGTCAAATATTTAAAAGCACATCCAATAACACAATATGCTCCATTAAATCCTCGCGATGCATTTTACGGAGGCCGTACAGGCAACACATACAACTATTACAAATGTAAAGAGGGGGAAAAAATCAAATATATAGATGTATGTTCTCTATACCCTTGGGTTTGTAAATACGGGAAATTTCCATTGAATCACCCCAAAGTTCACACCACCACAACCACCACCGATTGGTCTCAAGTGAATTTACAGAGCATCAATGGAGTTATAAAATGTAAAATAATTCCTCCAGAGCAATTGCTGCATCCGGTATTACCTGTAAAGCAAAATAATAAATTAATGTTTACATTGTGTATGACATGCAGTGAACAATTATCTCAAGAAGAGCAATGCGCCCACGATGATCATGAAAGAGCTCTGCACGGAACATGGATTATTGATGAAGTTTTGAAAGCAATAGAGAAAGGGTATAAGCTAGTAGATATTTTCGAAATATGGGAGTATTCGATGATGCAATATGATAAAATTGCGAAATCAGATGGCCTCTTCACTCAAATGATGAATAAATTCATTAAAATAAAACAGGAAGCATCAGGATGGCCGAATAAATGTGCAACAGAGGAAGATAAAAACAAATATATAGCTGATTTCCTAAACAATGAAGATGTCAAACTAGATTTTGAAGAAATTTGCAACAACCCTGGAAAAAGATCTTTTGCTAAACTGATACTGAATTCGTTTTGGGGTAAATTCGGACAAAGAGAAAACCAGCAGAAAACATCAATAGTTAATACTCCGTCTGAGTTATATCAGATGCTTACGAATCCAACCGTACTAGTCTGTCATATTCTCCCTATAAATGAGGAAAATATCGTAGTAAGTTGGCTGTATAAAAAGGAAGCAGCAGATACACTATCAACTGTAAATGTGTGTATTGCAGCTTATACAACCACGCAAGCTCGTCTAAAATTGTACAGTTACCTGGAACAGTTAGAAGATAGAGTACTATATTATGATACTGATTCCGTAATCTACATAAGTCGCGAAGGAGAACCTGACCCACCGACCGGTGAATTCATAGGCGATATGACTGACGAATTAGAGTGCTATGGTCAAGGAAGTTATATTACTGAATTTGTAAGTGGCGGACCGAAAAATTATGCTTACAAAGTCTACAGTACAAGAGATGACATCGAACAAATTGTGTGTAAAGTAAAAGGAATAAATCTAAATTATTCAGCATCGAAGAAGGTCAATTTTGAGACGATTAAGGAAGCTGTACTTAATGCTACGAACACAGATGATATAAAGATTATTTCGAGTAATATCCGTCGGACGCGAGAATATCAAATCATTACTGTTGCGGAAACAAAAACCTACAAACCCAGAGCAGAAAAACGTAGATTTCTTGGTGATCACAGTTCCCTGCCATATGGCTATAAAAGACTCAAATAAAAAACACCAATTTCATATTTCATTAAAAGAATCAAAAATGTTTTTTTATTTTATTTTCACTTAGTTTCCACTTATAAATTTGTTTAACAGGTAAACATTTTGCAGGGCGCAGCATTTACCGTGAAATGAACATTTTTTCTCATTGGGATAGAGACGCTTTAGTTCTTTAAATTTCGGACAGCCAATATCTTCAATGTCCATCACTTCAACATTTTCATCTTGTAGTATTTCCTTCATCCATTGAGCTTTTTCAGTTCCTTTGACGTACAAAAGAGTATTCCTGATTTTCTCCTGAAGATATTTTCTTACTGTGTGGAATTCTGTGAATCCTCCATCCCAAACTAAGCCGTGATGGTTTTCATACAACCAATTGGCTTGTCTTCTTAATGAGGGTGTTAACTGGTCAGAGCTGAATGGCGGCTTTACGATGAAATGATAATGATGACCACTGTGCAGTACTGCTATTTCCTTTGCAATAAACTGGTTGTTTGGTCCTTTGAATCCCTGCAGGTCGATAACAAAATACATTTTTACGAATGCGTACGCGTGTATTTACGGTAAAAAAAAATAGAAAAAAAAGGACGTGTGTTTGCGATAAAAGCCAGCATTAAACTAAAGATCTTCACATGGATAAGCATAGGAATTTAGATAAGCCTTTATATTTAAAATATCACAATGATCAAAATTAGTTACATTTCCTTTCAGTAAATTACGTTTGTTGGTTTGCATAGCAAGTATAATGTAGCGTGGCTTCTCCATTTGAGAGGTTGTCTTTACATTCCAAATATGATGACTGACGCTGGGTAATGCAGGATATTCGTATAGATCCCAGTTGCGAAAAGCCAGCTTCATAGTTTGTCCATTATTAATATGTTTGTATAGTTTTAATTTGTAAGTATCAGAGAGTGTTATATGTGGAATTTTCCATTGTACTTTAAGCAAGTTTATCTTTGCTTTCTCATCCTCGTCAGCAATTAATGAATTATCATCTGTGCGTGCGCGTGTTAGAATCAAATCATGACGGCCATTTGGCATAATTTTCTTATAGTCTTCAGCAAATCCCAGTAATTTATTTAGTGGCATGCAAAAATTAAAATAGATTCCATTAACATTGATTGAAGAATTAGGTGACCAAGATGCATTTAAAAGCACATCACTTTCATTTTTATTTAAAGAGAGATAGTTTTTAATTGTTGACGTAATGCCGACACTTCGATTACTATCAATTTCCACACCATATAATTCATAACGAATTTCATCGAATAAGAAAGCTACTCCATTATTTACAAGTTTTGTTTTCGCAACGGCTGATCCATCAGTTTTCGACACAGTACCCTCAATATAAATGTAACTTTCTGAAGGCAAAATATTAAGATTTTGATGTTGGACACAAATTTGAATGATGTCATTTTTGTCGAAATTATTTAAATATGGTGAGTACGTATGATATACCAATTTTGAGATATTCTTCTCAAATTTCGGTTCTTCAAAAATATTCAGCATGTCTTGTAGGTGTTTTGGCTTAGATTTTTAATCTGTAACCTAGTGATAATAGAAATTGCCGATTTTGTACAGCTAGTACTGATGTTTTCCTATCAGAACCTGATAGTATATTGAGAGGCTTAGTAATATCACCTACCCTTTTATAATTTGAGGGGTACGATGGGTTATCATATAGTATCATTGTTGTGGTTTTAGATGCAATCGAATTGTTATCGTTTCGTTTCGAAAGTTTATAAGATTTCCGTCCTGATCTAAGAGATTCAATGTTATAGAACTTATCCTCTTAGCGCTCACTGGCAGATAGATGACATTGTGAGGAACTTCAACTATTGTATATCCCGGGCTTACATTAATGGAAAATTCATGCAGTATATGAGCAGGTCGATTGTTTATATATGTTTTATCAATTAAATTACATTCAATTCGCACAATATTCACTCTATTGATGTCAACATATAGGTCAGATTCATGCATAATATTGGGAACAAGTTTCTTCTTACTGAATCCCAAGAGTGAACCAATACTACGATGATGAGAAAAATCAATTTCCATATTGCTGTAAACTTCACATTTCAAAGTATTATTATTGGCTCTTAATTTAATTATAATTTTTTCAGCTCTATCCTCGTTGTGTAGCTTCAGAACCTCCTGAATTACATTATTAATATCCTCAATTTCGTAAGAACCTACCGGAAAAGTGATTTCATTGTTATCACCAAAATGAAACGAGTTATTAAATACATCCACATTAGGTATAGAATTGTAGGTCTGGAAGTCAACTAAACCGCACACGTAATCAGTATTTAGGATTATTGGAGGAAAGTAATCGGCGGTGAGCGTAGATTTGTTTCCACTCAATGTAAGTGTTAACGACATTGCTATTGGAATAGAAGTGAAACATATTTTGATTTTGTAGTATTTATTTATTTACATTTTGATCGAATAGGAACTTCAAACATAAATGACCACATATAAATGTATTAAAATTTTGACAATTATTATAATTGTACTGAATATTTTCACCCAAATATTTTACAACCTCTATAGGCGGTCTTAAATTACCAAAACTGTCAAAGTATCTTACAATATCTTTATTCTTAATATATGCTACCCAATGTGTCCCTGGTCCACGCTCATTGTCCAAGTTAATTACACCACATTCTCTATCAAGCGATCTTATAGGTAATTTATCTCTCATGTAAACACCACGAAAATAGGGTATATTGACTTTTCCGAATTTAATAATATCAATAATTGGGTAGCAAATTTAAAAGTTTTTTGAATCGTTCGGTTTGAGAAAAAGTCCAAATCCTTTTTTGTATGGTTGTAGATAAAGTCCTTTGCCCTTCTGAATTTGAACCCCTTCCATAGCTTGGTTGTGGCGTTTGTTCTCCTTCAACTGTTGCTTGGCTACCTTTGAAGCATT
Organism: Ferdinandea cuprea; assembly: GCA_963576555.1. NCBI lineage: Eukaryota > Metazoa > Arthropoda > Insecta > Diptera > Syrphidae > Ferdinandea > Ferdinandea cuprea. The sequence continues at coordinate 43,092,234 of OY754962.1, read as the reverse complement.
GATTGCCTTAACTAGTCCTGCAGCTCCCCCAGTTAGGGAACCAACCGCTGATGATCCAGCTAAGATCGGTAATAATGGTAGGAAACCTCCAATTTTTGGTAGCGGTATGACTCGGGGAATGGAAATGCTCTTCCGTTTATTTTTAGTAACCTTTTTAGCTGCTTGTAAAGCAGATATTGCAATTTCGCTTGGATCTTTACTTTTTGGATTTCTAATAGCGTTTCTAGCCTCCATAATGGCTATTTTAAATAATTTTTTATTCATTTTAAGTTTTTGTTCCCTTGCTCTGCTATGTTTAGATTTGCAACCCATTCCGAATTTTGTTTTAGCTTTCATCATATTCGTAACCAATATGCTACTTAATTTCTCTGCTATTGATGAGTCTTTCGCTTTTACTATATGCCAAGCCTTTTCAGTTAGAATTTTATCAGCAATATGTCGATCAGACAGGTTATTGTTTTTATTTGCATATACAATATCGTGTTCGCGACACGCTTCATCCAATAGATTCACTCCTCGATTTCCTCTAGCAAGACGTTCTTTCAGTTTAGTTCCAGGTCCACAGAAATTATACGAGGGAAGATGCAATTCAAAGGGTAACTTATCGATTAAGGAATTTACTAATCCACACCCCTTGAATGAATGTTTTGAAGTGATGGCTTTCACACTATAATCAATCATTTTATATCACTTTCTTGTTACACACATTGAGCATTTATGAATCTTTTGACAATAAAACATCACCTTTTATTATTATTAGCTTCATTCGGTAGTGGAATGAGGTTCATAAAACAACAACAAGGTAGTATTAAAGTTAAAAACTTTGATACTAAAATTAAAGAAAATGGAAAACATGGACAATTATTTCCTAATAGTATTCGTGGAATAATTGTGGGTGGATCAAACTGTGGAAAAACTAATGTTATGTTCAGTATTTTGCTTGACCCCAACGGTTTAAAGTTTGAAAATCTTTACATATATTCAAAGTCTTTGCATCAACCAAAGTATACATACTTGAGAAAACTAATAAAGTCAATCAAGGGAATGGGGTACAATGAATTTTCGAATAATTCTGAAATAATCGCACCTTCTAAAGCAAAGCGAAATTCAATATTTATATTTGATGATGTAGCTTGTGATAAACAAAACAACATTCGAGAATATTTCTGCATGGAACGACATAACGATGTAGATAGTTTCTACCTGTGTCAATCTTATACGCATATACCAAAACATTTGATTCGAGACAATGCAAACTACATCAGTGTTTTTAAGCAAGATAAACTTAATCTGAAACATATATACAACGATCATATAAATTCAAATATGACTTTCAAACAATTCAGAGATTTATGTACAACATGTTGGAGAGATGCATATGGTTTCTTGGCTATTAATAAAGACTTGAGTACAGGTAAAGGACAATATAATAAATCATTTAAGGAAATTGTATCTATATAAAGCTACTCAGTCATTAATCAACTGCATATATGATTACATTCAGATTGGAACAGCCCCAGTTTGTAACCGACCCTGTTTGTAACTGATCCTGTTTGTAACCGATCCTGTTCGTAACTGATCCTGTTTAAAACCGCAGTTTAAAGTTATTAAATAATACATATAAATTTAAATAAATTGTATCTAAATGAAACTACTCAGTCATTAATCAACCGCTTATATGATTACATTCAGATTGGAACAGCCCCAGTTTGTAACCGACCCTGTTTGTAACTGATCCTGTTTGTAATCGATCCAGTTCGTAACTGATCCTGTTTAAAACCGCTGCTTAAAGTTATTAAATATGGATGTTAATGAAAATATTCTTAAAGATCTTATAAAAACTAAAAGAGATTTGAGGAAAAAATATATGTTTCTCAAGACCGGGCAAATTATAAAAGAAAAGGAAATTGAAACTACTTTTAAACCAATAGTTGAACCCTTAAAAGAGATTGTTAAAAATGTCAAAAGTGTTTATAGTCGAAACACTGCTGCTGCTGTTGGTACTGAAATTGATAAAACAAAGCATCGACTACGACGACGTTTGCAGCTCTCAAGTTCTCCAGAAACAATCAAACCCTCTTCAAAGGAAAGTTTTGACCTTTCATCTACAGAATCAATTCAACTAACGGACAAAGATGTTTCATTTAGAACGCCTACGAATTTTAATACCGACGACCCCGATCAAAGTACTCCATTCAAACGATCATCGCCATCAGATTCGAATCTTGATAAGATCTATGGGCCATGTTTTAATGTGCAGTCAAATTCAACAAAATTGGGTACATCAAGTTTTACAATTAATGAAAAGAGCAATTTCATCATTGGTGATGATGGTGAAATCTTCTCTGGAACGGATGGTCTTTATGAATTAATTTTTCGGAAAATCCCCCGAAAAGATCGATATAGCAAAGAAGATTTGGATGAATATCTTAAGATATTACAAAAAACAAAAGTCCATTTAAAAAATTATGATAGTAACTCTCAAGTTAAAGGAAATAGAGGTTATAAGTATAAACATATTATTCAACCCTTACTTCAGAATGTTACAAACAAAATTGGGAAATCATACAACAATAACTTACCTGACATGACTTATTCTAATAATTCGATCGATTATGTGCACTGGGATAGCCCCAATGAGCTCGTCGATAGATTAAGACTTTTAATTGCATCTCAAAGGGCAGGAAACAATAATCTTCAAAATGAGATAAATTCAATCATAGAAGAACTACGCGAAGCAAACATCATATATTAACAGCAATCCTAAGCAGAGAATTCGTTAAAAGCAAAATGAACGTCGACAAGTTCGGAAGGAGTTTCAATCGAATTCACAATTCAACAACAACAACTGGTCCTCGAGGACCTCCTGGAGAAGGGAAAATGTCTGAATAATGTTGCAATGCCTAAAACATCACACCAAGCAGCCAACAAAGAATATGTAGATGATAATATTGATTTCCAAAATAAGACAACAATTATTCTTCAACAATATGTTGATAATAATTTTAAATCTCTCATGAGCGCGATAAATGATGAAACTGAAATGGGTCTCAGGTTACACTCAGATGACTACTATGATGTGAAACATAAAGCCTTGAAGAATATAAATAATCCTACCGATGCAAATGATACTGCAACAAAAAACTATATTGATAATCGTGTGCATGAACAATTTAAGAGCTCTCTCATTGGTATGGATGAAAAACTTGAAAAACATGACAAAATGTTGCGCACATACATTGATGAACAAAGCTTAAATACACTCGAAATTGTGAACAAGCTTAGAAACTATTTCCTCGATATATTAGAGAAATATAATGAGAACATTGTAGACCTTAAAGAGAACGGTGTGAAATTTACTAGAAACGGAAATAACTTTCCACCAATTTAAAAGACATTTGAAATTCAGAAATCCACCCATAAACATGCTGATCTCTGGACTCTGCCTAGTTTATCGCGATTTATCGCTTTCTCTAAGGCAGTCCACCAGACAATTGTTCCATACGTTAGTATCGGTCTTACAACCGAGATATATAGCCAGTGAGTAATTCGAGGTTGTAGTCCCCACTTGTTACCAATACCTTTTTTGCAAGAAAAGAGTGCCACCGTAGCTTTCCGGACTCTTTCTTGTAAAGGGTGATTTTTTAGCTGGTTTGGTTTTGGCAATACTGGTTTTGACAGCTGACGTGTGTTTAGTACCTTGTGTCACTGTCAAACAGCTTCAGTTTGGTTTGCAATTTAACCATGGATCGTCTTACAAATGAACAACGCTTGCAAATTATTGAATTTTACTTTCAAAATTCGTGCTCGGTTCGAAATGTTCATCGCGCGCTGCTTCCATTTTATGATCGGCATTCTCGACCTTCTGAGCAGTCTATTCGGAAGATTGTGACCAAATTTCGCACCAAATTTACTTTGTTGGACATTAAACCACCAACACGTTTACGTACTGTGCGTATTGAAGAAAATATTGCGGCCGTATCAGCTAGTGTGACAGAAGACCGCGAAATGTCGATTCGGCGCCGTTCCCAGCAGTTAGGCCTTTGTTACAGCACTACGTGGAAAATTTTGCGGAAGGATCTGGGCGTAAAGCCTTTTAAGATACAGCTGGTGCAAGAACTAAAGCCAGCCGACCTACCACAACGCCGAATTTTTGGTGAATGGGCTCTTGGAAAGCTGGCCTAGGATCCGCTTTTCTATCGAAAAATTGTGTTCAGCGATGAGGCTCATTTTTGGTTGAATGGGTACGTAAATAAGCAAAATTGCCACATTTTGAGTGAAGATCAGCCAGAAGCATTGCAACAGCTACCAATGCATCCCGAAAAAGCCACTGTTTGGTGCGGTTTATGGGCCGGCGGCATTATTGGCCATATTTCTTCAAAGATGATGCGAATCGCAGCGTTACTGTCAATGGTGAACGCTACCGAGCGATGATAACAAACTTTTTTTTGCCCGAAATGGAAGTTCTTGACTTGCATGATATGTGGTTTCAACAAGACGGTGCCACATGCCACACAGCACGCGAAACAATGGCGCAATTGCGAGGCGAGTTTGGTGAACAGTTAATTTCACGTTTCGGGCCGGTCAATTGGCCGCCTAGATCGTGCGATTTGACACCATTAGATTATTTTTTGTGGGGGTATGCCAAGGCTAATGTGTATAGGGACAAGCCCGCTTCGATTGACGCACTGGAAGCCAACATCCATGCATTCATTCGTGAGATACCGGCCGATATGTGTGAAAGAGTATGCCAAAATTGGACTCAGCGGATGGGCTACCTGAGACGCAGCTGAGAGATCAACATTTGCATGAAATTATCTTTAAACATTAAATTGCAAGGTTCAAACTATCGATTCAAATAAATATTTCATTCATTTTTTCGAATTTTTTGTGTTTTTTTTTTAAAAAAAGTTCTAAACCTCTTAAAAAATCACCCTTTATATTAGATTTCCAGTTGAGCTTCCTATCCAGGATGAGACCTAGGTATTTGGCCTCGTCAGAGAAGACTAAGCTGGTACCCCTGATTGAAGGGGGGTCGACTCGTGGGATTTTGTATTTCCTAGTAAAGAGGACAAGTTCGGTTTTGTGGGGATTGATGCCTAGACCACAATTGTCAGCCCATCTTATTAGCTTGTTAAGAGCATTTTGTAGGAGTTCTTTTAAGATGTTAAGGTGCTTCCCCGACACGGCAATAGCAATGTCATCTGCATAGGCAATCACTTTGCAGCCCTCTCCTTCCTGGATAACAAGCAGTTTGTTCACCACAAGATTCCAAGGAAGTGGGGATAGGGCTCCTCCTTGCGGGGTTCCCCTGCTGACAGATCTTCTGGCGGAGGTCATACCCACCTCTGAGTTAATAATCCTACTGGTTAGTAGTTGATTAATGAACTCGCCAAGTGTGTCACCCACTTTCAGATCCGACAGTGTAGTTGAGATCGCGGATGTGTTGACGTTGTTAAAGGCGCCTTCTATATCGAGGAAGGTTACCATTGTATACTCCTTATGGTGAAGGGAATATTCAATTGAACGTACTAACGTGTGTAGGGCCGTTTCTACAGATCTGCCTTTGCAATAAGCATGTTGGGAGGTAGACAGCATCCCTTTTGTCAATGTTGGTACGAATATGGATATCTATCAATCTTTCTAGAGTTTTTAGGAGAAATGATGATAGACTGATGGGTCTGAGATCTTTCGGAGTGACATGGGAATATTTGCCAGCTTTGTGTATGAAAGCCACTTTCACTTCTCTCCATAACAGCGGAATGTGGACCAGTTCAATACAACTTTTCAAAATTATCTCCAACACCGGTAGAAAAATATCTGATGTTTGTTGTAATTCGGCTGGTATAATGCCGTCTGGTCCCGCCGATTTATATGGTTTGAAGCTGTGTAGCGCCCAAAGTAGCCTATCCCTGGTAATTAGATCGTGAATGTTGGTTATGTGAGTCCTTACCCTGTTTGGGTTCGTACTACTTATAACATGGGTACTACCTGGGAAGTGGGTATCTAATAGCAGATTAAGCGATTCCTCGCTGGACGTAGTCCAAGAGCCATCCGATTTTTTGAGACAGCCAGGATTTGTAGAGAGGATTTTCCTTAGGCTAGAAGCTTCGGAGGTATCCTCTATTTTGCTGCAGAAGAGTCGCCACGATATTCTTTTGGCTTTCCTCAATTCTTTTTTATAGGATTTGAGGGATACTTTGTAGGCATTCCAGTCGGAATCTGTTCGTGTGGCCTTGGCTTTATTGAACAGTTTCCTGCAGACATTTCTAAGTGGGCTCAATTCCGATGTCCACCAATGCGGCTTACGCTTGCCTCTTGGTATAGTGAGAGGACACGAGGAGGAAAATGCTTTATTTAGAGCCATAGTGAGTTCCCTAAGCTCGTTAGTGTCATGAGGGGAACATAAAAGCATAGAGCTCACTGAATGCCATAGTGAATCTCTGTACAAGAGCCAATTTGTCTTGCGGTAGTTCCGGAAGGTTGATTGGCGGGGAGGGACATCATTTAGACTGAATTGAATGTACCTGTGGTCCGAAAACGAGTGATCAGACGAGACTTTCCAATTACCAATCAATTCAATGATGAAATCAGAGACGAGAGTTATGTCTAAGACCTCTTGTCGACTTCTGGTATTGAAAGCAGGTTCACTACCTCTGTTGCAAACAATGAGATTTGTGTGTAAAATATAATCAAAAAGTGACTCACCTCTGTAGTTTGTATCGGAACTGCCCCATACTGAGTGATGAGCGTTGGTCTGCGCCAAAGGAGCAAGGGATTCCTGGTTGATCACTATAACAGCAGATCTATAGGCACCCCCTTTGCTCTTCCAGCCAAACATAAACACTGATCAGCTGCAACAGCAATGCACCTTCGTTTTAAATTTTTCGCTTTATTATCAAAATATGGGTGGTATGAGAACGAAAACAAAAAAGATTTTTGTTGCGCTCTCTGACCATCAATATGATTTCATTGTTTTAACGGAGACATGGCTGCACCCACATATTTTTTCTACGGAGATCTTCGATTCAACATATGTCGTTTACCGAAAAGATCGTTGCCGAACAAGCAGCGAGCGAGGTGGGGGAGTTTTAGTAGCTGTCTCTTCTCGTTTTGATAGTAGGCAAATGACATTGGAACTATTGTTCGGTTGATGTAGAACAGATGTGTGTGTGTATTAATTTCATTAATGATGTGCCTTATCAGTTATTTATTTTTGTCTCCTACGTTCCACCAAACAGTGTTGTCAATGTGTATGAAAACCACATTCAAAACATAAGGAAAGGCTACAGTCCGCTTGAGGCGAACAGTATGATACCCTATCCATATCCCTATATGCCCCAAAGAAAAAAGCATTAAGAAGATGATGGATAGCATTTTATTTAGTTCTATTAATTAAAAAAAAAAGTGGGTGTAGCCAAAAACTTTGTATGGGCGATATGTTGGAAAAAATATTGGGTAAATATTTTGTTAAACAGTTTTTTTCGCTTTTTGTGAAAACTATGTGTCAAAATTAATATACCCTTAGGATAGGGTATAAACATAAGTAGTGTCGTTACTCACCCTGCAGCCACTCAAATACCTTTTGTATTGGGTGACTTCAATATTGGTAATGTATCTTGGAGGAATGTGGATGGTGATAAGAATGTAATACCATTTAACGTCAACCATGAGGTTGAACAAATAGTTGTCGATGGTCTTATTATTTTTTTGGATTTATATCAAGTAAACCATTTTCCGAACTCTATAAATAGAAGTGAAGCGCCAGATCTTACAGATTCTAATAAAATGCATCACCAAGCCTTACTTTTGGAGGTTAATTTTCTTAATTACTCCAGTGATTTAAATAATATTAATTCCGCATTATCTTATAACTTTTCGTTGCTTTACAAGAATATTTCAGTGGTTTTGATTGGGATGAACTGCTCAAATACCCCAGGTAACTATGATATATTTTTGGATAAGATCTAATCTGGTTTTGATTTATTTGTACCAAAAACGCGTCTTAATAAAAGGTTTAAAATTCCTTGGTCAAATAAAAAATTAGTTAATTTACGTAACGTTAAAAGGAAAGCTTATCTCGTTATATATCAAATAAAACTTTTTTTAACCATGAACTTTTTTTGAGATTCTGGAAAGAATATGAGTTTTTAAATCGGTTTTTTATAGAGGTATTATATCTTGTCGGTGGAGTCGTCGGTGAAGAAATTCGAAAAGAAATACCACTGGCTTTCCTAAGGTAATGGAATTTGAAGATGTAAGTTCAACAGATTTGAAAACGCGTAATTTGTTCGCTAATTTATTTTAGTCAGTGTACAATAAGCCGCACGTGCAGTTAACGGGAAATCATAACATTATGATTCCTGAAGTTTTGGACATCGGTGTATTGCAATTCTCGGATGACGATTTAATAAACGCGTTAGAAAAACTAAATTTTAATAGCAACCCTGAAAAGAAATTATTTCAAATAATCAGCATGGCTTTGTTCGTGGTAAATCTTGTGCTGCTAATTAAGCTTTGTTGACTAATAATATATTTAATAGTTTTGATAAACGATTACAAGTTGATGTACTTCACACTGACTTTACAAAAGCGTTTGAGAGGTTGCATCACACACTTCTTTTGGCTAGGCTAAAGTCTTTGGGTTTTAATTTTTCAATGTTAAAACGGTTTAGTAATTACTTTGGGTGTTCTACAGGGCAGTCATTTGGGCCCGTTGCTATTTATATTATTTATATTATTATTATCATTTATTTGACTTTCGCCCATAATTTGAAATTATTTTCTTGGATAAAAAATGTATCTGTTTGCATTCGCTTTCAATCAGATATTAATAGATTGTCGGAGTAGTGCAATCGTAATGCTTTGGAACTTAACATTTCTAAATGTAAAGTTTTTTTGGCATATCGTTCTAGTACTACAATTTTGCATGATTATTTTATAAATGATCTTAGACTTCATTGGTAGGCTTCCTTAAACGTAATAGTAAAGACTTTCGAGATATAAATAGCCTTAAAATTATTTATTGCTCGTAAGTCAGAACCTTATTTAGAATATTGTTCCGTAATTTGGGATTCGCCATATGCAGTTTGCGAACTTAGATTCGAAAGAGTCAAAAAAAAATTCACGAGGTACGCGGTTCGTATATTAAATATGTTTCATGAACTTCCTAACTATGGCAGAAGGTGCAATTTAGTTGGTCTGCAAACCTTAAGTTTCAGACACGATTTAACTTCCGTCTTTCTTTTAAATATATGTATATGCTCCCTAAAGGTCACTGCGAGTTAGAAGCTTATTTTATACAGATAGACATAGAACCAATAATGGTAATAATGAGCCTATTACAAGGTGCAAAACACATTTAATGAATTTTGCAACGAAATTGATTTTTGCTTGCCGCGAACAGATTTTAAAATGTCCATTTATTCATTAACTTTAAATTAATTATAATTGTAATTACTTGAAATAGTCTATAAGATGAAGATCGGTAGATGAAGCTTAGTCGCGCAACAAACAACCGTTCTGTAAATCGATACTGAGAGCTTACACTTAGAGAACGTTGTTCTTACACTGTTTTGTGTTTTGCTCTGCTGTGTGATCAACCACAGATGCAATACAAAGGCGTTGGACCACAAGCGGTTCAAATCCCGACCTGTACCACCTGAAAGTTTTTGTTCGTTGCCCCACCTCTTGCGAACGTCTGATAAACATCCAAGAGTAAGAAATGTCATGAGAAGCTTTCAAAAATAAATTGCCGTTCGGATTCGGCATTAAACTGTAGGTCCCTCCATTCGTGTCAAAAATATAACTTTGCACCCATAATGGTTGGAGAAGCTAGGCTTTAGGTCCTGTATGGTCGTTTACGCGTAATATTTATTTATTTTTTCGCGCAGGAGTCACCGATTAATTCCCAATAAAAGTTGGTGTGCACCAGGGAAGAGTCTTTAGTCATTTGCTCTTTATTACAGTCCTAGATTATCTGCTTGAGGGAAAAGTGCATTAGCTTTTTTTACTGATGTTGGAGCCATCATAAGCGATGATCACAGATGTTTTGGAGGTGAATGGGTATCGTATAAGCCAAAAAATTACAGAGTATTGCCCATTCTCTGATCTAAGCCAACCCATTCCAGATATTTTTTTGAATGGAGTGGTGGTCCCAATTGTGAAAAGTTCAAATATCTGAGATCAACCTTTGATGACGACATCAATCATCGTGTACGCATAGAGTCGATGAAGTGGAAGGAAAACTTCTGTGCCAGAAAAATATCCCCTAACTCCGACTTGTTAAGCCAGTAGTATGCCGGTCCCAAGCCCGGATAAAGGAGGAGGTGTTTGAGGCAACGGTTTTTAACCTATCCTCTGTAAAATAATCCGTTAGTGCACTCTAACCTACAGGAGTAGTAGTTAAAACTCAAAATATTGATGAATGAACAACCTTAAGGATGTTAATACTCCAGGTAGTACTGGCAATAGCCAAAATCCACATGTGGTCTTCTCGACTGCGGCTGGGGCTCGGGTTCTGGAGGCCCCAACTTTCTTTGAACCTACAAGCGACTCTTATGGCTCTATGTCGACTTCCCATTGCACCGCCGCCGACAGCTTGACCCATGATATCTCTACTGTTAAACGTGCTCCTGAAGTGGCTGGCTTTGAGGTGCAACTCACTAGGGGGCAGCGGAAGAGGAAAAGGAAGCAGCTGAGCGATCAGCGGCGCAAAGAAGCTTCACAGGCTGAAGGCGCAAGCACTCCGGTCGGCTCTTCGGTTGCGTCTATAAAACGGGATAGGTCGGTGGAAGTCTCACAAACGGAAGCTGACCTGACCACTTCATCAGGCAATGCCTACTCTTCTGCTGAACCGAAAAGCAAGAACAAGCTCGTTAAGAGATACAACCCTCCTCAAGCTCCTGTGTCTGGGTGCAGCATTAGTGGACAGAACTCTTTTTGACACGGACGGTTCTAATGGTAGCGTTAGTGTGTGCGTCTAAAAAAACACGTGTTGAACACAAAACAGCTAAAGTGCGAGTTAAGAAGCGTTTCTACAAGGATGCTGCTGTCTTCTCTTTAGCAGTTCGCATTGGGAAAGCGGGCAATGATAATAGAATCAGTGATGCAGAGTCCGAACACTGCAAAACTCCTCTTTTCGAGCTGGTTGCTGCAACAAATGCTTGGCTGTGTGTTAAAGGCCGCAACCCTCATGGTGAAGACCTCATTACAGAAAACCTCTGAATAGATTAGCAGTATGGTGCCAAACATTTCTTCACTTAGGACTTCATCTTTTGAGGTCTACAAACCACCCAAGCTTACACGGGCTGTCTGCTGGATCCCTGGGAAACTAGGAAAATTGGCGGATGTATTATCGCGAAGCCAGAAGCCTGGGGCCGAATTACCGCATCAGTTAACGAGTGAGTAACTTGTATACGTTACTGAATTATCTCGGTTTGGCATTACTGCTTCAGTTATCGAACATGGTATCGAGTATCGAGTTTTATTGTTTGACATTTCCTAGTCAGTTATCGTGTGTTTTTTCATACGTCAGCTCTGGAGGTGTCGTACGGTGGTAAAATGGCAGAATAAGTGTAAGTTTAATTAATTTTTGTAAAAATGTTCTCAAAATACAAATTTAAATTATGTAGCAAACGACGAAGATGAGTATGAGTATGATTCCCCACCTCCACTCATAACATCGCCTCCGACATCCGCAAAGAAAAGGAAAAATTAAGACACCAAACTTAAACTTTTAAAGGACAAAATAAATGATGAAAACTCATTCCAGTCAATGGTGGCAGAAAAATTAAAACAGCATATTGATTTGAAGGAAAAAAACCTCAAAATTCAAGAACGTCTATTGGAGATGGAGGAAGATAAGTATATGGTGTTCATGAACTTAAATGCACTTGAAATTGAAATTAAAGAGCTGCAATTAGAAAGCCTTAAAAAGCAAAAATGATTTGGCAATTTCGACCTATATTTTTTGGTTATATATTCGCGTATCTTTCCACCAATTCGGGTGATATTACCACCACTTTCAACTTCGATAGGTTCGGGTGCATTATTTTGTTCCTGATATGGTTGGTTGAAAGGCACTTTAAAATCTATACATATATTATGCAGAGCAGAGCATACATTTCCAAATTGGGCATGTTTTTCTGGAGCATAGCGTCCCCGGATTCGCCAACGTCCTTTTAGAACCCCGATCGTCCTCTCCACAATGCTCCTTGCTTTGGAATGAACATCATTAAACAAGCTTTCGTTAGAACCATCTTGTAGGTTCCTGTACGGAGTAATGCACCACGGCTCCAGAGGGTATCCAGAATCACCTAAGGAAAACCATTTGTAAAATATGTGTTTTGGAATTTTAAATACTACTGACCTAAAAACCAAGTGTTTGTTTAGTTTTGATTGAAACTGTCCTCCAGATATCATCTTTCGGCAGAATGCTTCCATACAAATGAATCGTGGGCCGCTCCTCCGTAGGTTGAGTCAATTGCAATGATTCTGCATTCATGGTTGCAAATCTTAGGCGTGGGATATTTATCAATATTTAATAAATGTTTAAGAATACATTTTCTTTTTTCACTTACAATCATTGAATTTAAGCTATGAAATCCTTTCCGATTAAAGAACATATGACATTTTGTTTCGGCTTTTGTAATCCTATATGTGTTCCGTCAACACAACCTATGACTAGAAATAGATATACAAAAATAGTTCAATAATAATTACATTGTTTAAATAAAGTAAACTCACCCCCGGGTATTTTATTGTAGAACCAATCCACTGTAGAACTACTGTTCGGTTCAAAATTTATATTTAGATGGCATAGTTTTTTCTCCATTTCTTAAAGCACTCTTCTACATAATTTTAATATGGCACTTTGAGGCATTACAATAAGATAAGAAGATAGATATTTGAAAACAATACAATAATAATATTTGCTTAAATGCTTTGTTATAGCAAGTTCTAACCTATTGAATATTGGTACGATCCACTTCCTAGAAGAGACAATGTTGCGGCCAGTTGTAAAGGGGCAGGAACAGCAGTTGACATATGTCCCTCGAACTCTACCGCATTCAAGACGTGCATAAATGCATTTTTGTTGAGTCAAAATCGTTTAATTAAACTAAAAAAAACATGAAGATTTACGCAATGATATACACAATCGTTTATTGATACTTTCGCAGAATTTGGTAGTGCCAGGGGGTTGCTCTTGTCCCTTAAGAGTCTGCGCTCGACTCGTTCTACACATTCATCTTTCTCAGCAGAATCGGACGACGAAAATAATAATATCATAACCATTTAATAAAATTTATAAAGTTTTTAACCGTTTTTATTTAAAGCACTACTCACAATTTCACATAAAAAAGCGAATGACAGAACACAAAATGACAATATACTGGTATAAAATTTAATGTACTAGAGTTTTCCTAGTACAATCACAAACTGCGCTCGATACGTGATGCTTCGTATGACATAATCCCAATGTGCTTATTCGATATTTCAGTAACGTATGGAAGTTACTCACTCGTTAACTGATGCGGTAATTCTGCCCCTGGTCTCGACACAAAAGGCTGGGTTGTCCGTTCACACAAGAAGAGTAAAAACCGTCACAATGAAGGTAGTAGTTCTCTAATGCGTCCAACGTTGAAAAGAATTTTCACCGCGAGCTTGGCCTTGGCCTTGGACCGTTAACAGCATGTGTAACTCTGCCAGACAGCATGGTGTAGATGAAACTTTGTTGTTGTGGATTAAAGCAATAGTAATGTACAGGACGTTAGTAGCCGATTGTGGCAAGTGCGTAATAACAGGGGTAAATATGGGTTGCCCTCAAGGTGGTGTTCTGTCACCCCTCTTATGGTGTATGGTGGTAAAGTCTTTGGTTACGGCTCTCAATTTTCCTGGGAACTAAACTCAAGCTTATGCGGATGATTTCGCCGTTCTTTCTGTCGGTTCAAATCTAGGGGCTGTCTGCTCTCAATCCTCTTAAAACCACGGTTGTTCTCTTAACGAGAAGGAGAATGGTCACTGGCCTTAAAGGTGTCACCATCACTATATCCGATGAAGTCAAATATCTGGGTAAGTATCCTCGATAAAAAAACGTCTATGGTCCAAACATGTCGAATCGAAAACCGATAAAGCACTGTCGAGTTTCTGACAGTGTAAAGGCGCATGTGGTAAGACATGGGGTTTGCCTCCGAAACGCGTGCTTTGGATCTATACGGCCACGATTACACCGCTACTCTCATATGCATCGGTTTTTTGGTGGACCAGGTTTCCGCGGAATCGTGATACTGCTTCTTTTGCCAAACTCCAAAGAACGGCATGTCTCGGCTGCGCAAGGTCCTCCCTAGTTCTCCGGGCACTGCTCTAGATGCTTTGATGAATCTTCCCCCCATCGATTTATATATCATGGGGTGTACGCTAAAAACCATCTTTCGCTTAAAGAGAGGTGGATTTTGGTACCATGCGCACTGGAATTTTGAAGAACTTGCTCGAGAATTATCCTTTGACTCCTGTCTTATGGATATGCCGTCCGATGCAATGACACCAGAAATCCTTCTGCGAAAGGTAACGGAATGGCTTCGGTCAGACTCTGAACCATGGATTGAATGCCATTTTGTGGAACGGGATGACATACGACTTTACTACCCCTTGAGTAAACATGCATCTGTTTTCCAAGCCGAGTTTTTGCCATCCTAATGGCTATGCGCTATATTGTGAACAACAGGTGGAGGGCTAGAGGCATTTGCATTTGCAGTGATAGCCAAGCTGCATTAAAAGCGCTGCCAAACCCTCTTACCAGTCCAAGTTAGTGCTAGAACTCAAGATTTCTCTGAATTTGGTCGGAAGACTGAACACAGTGAATCTTATCTGGGTCCCAGGTCACACTGACATCCAGGGAAATGAGATCTCGGATAAGCTTGGTAGGCAAGGTTCAGAAGAAGTTTTCTCAGGACTCAATTGCAATGGCAATTAACGTTCCCTTACAATCGCGTAAAGCAGGCGGGCCTGAAAACTCCTGGATCACACAAATGCAGAAACACCAGCATTTGATTGGCCTCCATGATGAAAAGTGTTTAAAAATCGGGAGGCCTGCTGATATTTTTTGAGGTTGAACCGTCGAACCCCATACGCGGACCAGTAGGAATGCAGTAATGTGGGAAGATTTTGATCCATATAACTCTGATCATAACCTCTTCGCTTAAATGGAGAGAAGAAGAAGAAATAGGATCGATTCAGGATCAAATAGTTTTTTAAGAAATCATAATTAATCGATTGAGAAGAACATTCATTATTTGAATTGAAAGAAATGCCCCATATTAACTCAACCCAATGTACAACATCAATTTCATACCTCAAAAGTCATCCTTTTGAAAAACCGAACAAGCGAAGCAGCGAAGGAAAGTCCTCATTATACTCTACGCTAATGTTATCTAGCACTTTGATCATAGCTGAAGAACAGATATGTTGGGTTCGGAAACCGGACTGGCGACAACAAATTCAAATTTTCAAGATTAGCCAGAAATCTGCTTTGCGGAATTTTTTCCAAAAAAATAGGCATGGTGAGATATGAAAATCAGAGACCGGCTAGGGATTGATGGATTGGATGCCCAACATCTTTCTACCTGTTATACCCTAACACAAATATAAAAAATTTGTTAAGCCGCATCTGTGTTGTTCTGAGTCTCTAATAAAATGTTCTTCCTTGTATTGCACTACAGTCAGGTAGGTATAAAGCTCCATATCAACCCATGGCTAAGCTGAGGTTACTGGGGGGGTGGGTCACAGGTGGCGGTTGGTGATCGGCCTGCATACGTGCAGGTTAGCTGTGAATAACCAATAAACAATTCCTGACCAAGAGCGGCAGAGAAGGAGGGGCGCGGCTTAAAAGGCCACAAGAACCCCTGAGAACTTTCTGTGACAAGACGAGTCGGCACCGTCTAAGTAAGTGCTCCCCACCCCATTCGGTGGCTACGGGACACACACGCACGAATCATTGGCGATACCTGCATGTACGATGGTGAACCACGCAGCTTCTTTGTTTTGGGAATTATAGCTGCCTACAAACATCTACTAACGTACATATATACTGTTTGTGCAAGTACAAACGGTCTTATTTGATGACTTTGTCATCGACAGACTATTGCATAAAAGCCGAGCCCAGTAAGGTTTTGATTATGGTATACCGGAAATAGATTGGAATTAAAGCTATGTGCGCCGACGTTTGTAGTATTCTGTTACCTGAGTAGGCAGGTGTGAAATGGCTTTCAGGCTAATGCTGCAAACGCCCCCGTCCCGCTAAAACCTTGGCAGGACTCAAAGCACGCTCGATGCCTCGTCGCCATTAAGTTGTCCAAGATGTAACACTCCTTGTTAAAACCGATTTGGCTCTGGCACAACACCTCATAAGGGGTCTGTGTCAACCCTTGCATGGCCTCACTACTTGCAAAGACAACCATGGAATCCCTAGGTTACTAACTACTCGGACATCGATAACGGCTTTGAGTGGGGACCCAATCGAAATGAAGAAATGAATACAGCAAAAAACAAATCAACGGAGGGAAAATTAGTGCATGAGAAAGGTAATGAGGAAAATCCCTTTCAAAAAAGTTTAAGAAGTTTAAGGTAGTAGGAGTTAGGTCGATTGTGTTTTTTTTTCTTTTTGCTTTGTTGTGTGGTCGGCTGATGTGTTTGTTTTATTTTTTTGTTTTTGTTAGTTATCAGTTAAGTGTGATTTGGATATTTTATTGCTCTAAGTAGGAGTTAGAGCGATTGAGACTGGGAATTCTATGTTAGAGTGAGAGGGAAGATGCGAGTTGATTGTTGATTGTTGTTGTCGTTGCATTCGGTTTGGTTTGTGTCGTCATGTTTGTTTTATTTTTTGTTTTTGCATGATAAGTTAAATGTATGGTTGCTATGGATTATACATTTTGTATCCATCGTCCATCCCATGGCAGCCAAGCTGGAGCGTCAGCCAAATGACCAGACCCCCAGCGAGTCCAGTATCTGGGATCATGCCCATGCCATTAAAATCATCTCAAGCATCCAAGCTGCAGCGTCAGCCAAATGACCCCCTTCCCCCCCGGCTTTTTGAGAGACATATGAAATGTCTTTATCTTAAGAAAATCATATAAAGAAAAAACAATAGAACTCTTTTTTTTAGCTTAAGTTAAAGAGATAAAGTTGTAAAACCTTCACAAGATATGTAGGTACTGCCTACCTTTATAAATTTGCCATATAAAGTTTTTTGCCACGCCTACTTTTTGTGGGCGTTTTTCACTAAAATGCTGTTTTCTTTGAAAATTTTCATTGAAATCGAAAAAAAATGTTTAACAATATATTTAGCCAATATTTTTTCCAATATATCGCCCATACAAAGTTTTTGGATACGCCCCCTTTTTGGGGGCGTTTTTTCCAAAAAATATTTTTTTTTCTATAAATTTCATAGAATGAAATAAAATGCTATCTATCATCTTCCTTATGAATTTTTTCGTTGGGGTACATAGGGATAAGGATAGGGCATCATACTGTTCGCCCCAAGCGGACTGTAGCCTTTCCTTATGTTTAAATGCTGTTTTATTTATTACTAAACATTTTTTTTATTTTTATTTTTGTTACTTTTCTTTGTTGTTCTTAGTGATTTTGTATCAGAGACTCGGTACTGTTTTATTATAACAGCTGACTTTTACTTATCCATGAATTATGATCGTTTGAGAGTCCAATCCACTTTATATACACTTGATCACCCTTAGTTTTTTTTATACCCTATCCTAAGGGTGTATTAATTTTGACACATAGTTTGTAACACCCCTTAATATTCGTCGTAGACCCATAAAAGTATATATATTTATGATCAGGACCAAATCCTAAGACTATTTAGCAATGTCCATCCGTCCGTCCGTCCGTCCGTCCGTATCAACTTTTGAGGCCTTTAAAGTTATGCTAGGAGGCTGAAATTTGGAGCAAATACTCCCTAGGGTCCCGAAATGGTAAAGTGGTAAAAGTTTTTAAATCCGCTCACTGCCACGCCCACAATTTAGAAAAAACCGTTTTAAGGCTTAAGTTAGAGAGATAAAGTTGTAAAACCTTCACAAGGTATGTAGGTACTGCCTACCTTTATAAATTTGTCACATAAAGTTTTTTGCCACGCCTACTTTTTGCGGGCGTTTTTCACTAAAATGCTGTTTTCTTTGAAAATTTTCATAGAAATCGAAAAAAAATGTTTAACAATATATTTAGTCAATATTTTTTCCAATATATCGCACATACAAAGTTTTTGGCCACGCCCACTTTTTGGGGCGTTTTTTAAAAAAAATATTTTGTTTTCTATAAATTTCATAGAATGAAATAAAATGCTATCTATCATCTTCCTTATGAATTTTTTCTTTGGGGTACATAGGGATAAGGATAGGGTATCATACTGTTCGCCCCAAGCGGACTGTAGCCTTTCCTTATGATTTTAATACATTTTTACCAGAAATACATCAGAGTGTATGGTTTTTTGTAGTTCCATTTCCTAGAAACAACCTTGGATGGATTGCCCTTGAAAGTCTTTCAATAAATATGTGACAGGATTAGTCAGGTTAACTTTTCTAATTGTGAATACTTCGGTTGACCAGTTGGGTGTGTAACCTTTCTCAAATGCATGTTTAAACTTGCTTATTCGAACTTGATCACCAAATTTGAATTTTCTCCGTGGAGCAATTTTAATGTGAGTGTAAACTGATGATAGAAGTTTATCAGCATTTTTCTTATTCACATCAACTGGTCTCATTTTTATTGTTCTATGAGTAGAGTTATTGTATGCGTGGATCAATCCTTTTAGAATGGGTAGCCATTTATAGTTATCATTAAAACTGAATTCTTTCCACATTTTCTCCTTGAGAGTTCTATTGAATCGTTCAACAATTGATGCTTTCAATGAACTATACGTTGAATAGTGATTTATTTTGTATAGTCTCATCAAATCTTGGAAGATTTTATTAAAAATCTTCTTACCATCATCAGTTTGCAGATTTTTTGGTACTCGCTGGGAACTATTAAAAATTGATTTCATAGCTCCTGTAGTGCATTTCGCAGTCTTATTATTCAAAGGAACTGCCCATGTATACTTTGAAAAGGTATCAATTACAGTCAGTAAATAGTTTATACATATTGTTATCGCTGTTATGGGGTATCATTTCTACTAAATCTGCTTGCCATAAGTCATCAAATCCCCTAATGAAAACTCGACGTCTGACGAAGTGTCTTCGAGCAGTTTTGTGCAATTCTTCAACAACATCCCGTTTACTCATCCTATATACTTATGAATTAAGAAATAAAACTTTTTCTTCATTTATAATCTGCTTTTATTTTTATTCTTTAATAATTCGAACACTACTTTTCCTCTTTCAACTTTTGATAATTGATTGCTCTCTCTGCTTAGGTTCCAATGATGATGATGATGATGATGATGATGATGATGATGATGATGATGATGATGATGATGATGATGATGATGATGATGATGATAAAGATGATGATGATGATGATGTTGATGATGCAAATTTAAATGGATTGCTTTTAAAAGCATACTCAATTTTTTTTTAAAAACTATCCTTTGTATTTATGTCTTTATTTGTTTGACTGCGATCCATTTCGTCTGTCTGATCCATTCTCAATCTGTGTGTTTATTAATCGAAACTAATACTCTGTCTCAAGCAGTGACTACATTATATACAAAGTAATTGATTAGCGCAGCATTTTTTATATTCTTACGCATTATGATGAAATTCATCTTTACTGAACAGAGATCATACCAAATCGAATCATATACGTACATCAAAGCAAAAACGTAAACTGTCTGTCTGTCTATCTATCCATCTGTCTGTCTGTCTGTCTGTCTGTCTATCTATCTATCTGTCTGTCTGTCTGTCTGTCTGTCTGTGTGTCTGTCTGTCTGTCTGTCTGTCTGTCTGTCGATCTACATGTCTGTCTGCCTTCGCGTAGTTCTTCTATGATTTAATTAATTTATCTCATTATGAAGATTATTGTTGCCTGCCCTTTTAGATGCAATTAAAAGTTGTAATCTATCGACGAGCTCATTGGGGCTATCCCAGTGCACATAATCTATCGAATTATTAGATTAAGTCATGTCAGGTAAGTTATTGTTGTATGATTTTCCAATTTTCTTTTTAAGATTCTGAAGTAAGGGTTGAATAATATGTTTATACTCATAACCTTACTACCATCATTTTTTAAATGGGCTTTTCTTTATTGTAATATCTTAAGATATTCGTCCAAATCTTCATTGCTATATCGATCTTTTCGGGGGATTTTCCGATAAATTAATTCATAAAGAACACCCGTTCCAGAGAAGATTTCACCATCATCACCAATGATGAAATTCCTTTTTTCATTCATTGTAAAACTTGATGTACCCAATTTTGTTCAATTTGACTCAATTTTGACATCAAAATATGGCCCATAGATCTTGTAAAGATTCAAATCTGATGGCGATGATCGTTAGAATGAAGTACTTTGATCGGGGTCGTCGGTATTAAAATTCGTAGTTATTCTAAATGAAACATCTTTGTCCGTTAGTTGAATTGATTCTGTAAATGAAATTGTCAAAACTTTTCTTTGGAGAGGGTTTGATTGTTTCTGGAGAACTTGAGAGCTGCAAACGTCGTCGTAGTCGATGCTTCGTTTTATCGATTTCAGTACCAACAGCAGCAGCAGTGTCTCGACTATAAACACTTTGACATTTTAAACAATATCTTTCAAGGGTTCAACTATTGGTTTAAAAGTAGTTTTCAATTTCCTTTTCCTTCAGAATTTGCCCGGTCTTGAGAAACGTTTATTTTCTCCTCAAATCTCGTTTAGTTTTTATAAGATCTTTAAGTATATTTTCATTAACGTCCATATTTAATAACTTAAAACAGCGGTTTTAAACAGGATCAGTTACGAACAGGATCGGTTACAAACAGGACCATTTACAAACAGGATCAGATACAAACTGGGGCTGTTCCAATCTGGATATGATCATATAAGCGGTTGATTAATGACTGAGTAGCTTCATAAAGATACAATTTATTTTAATTTATTTATATTATTTAATAACTTTAAACTGCGGTTTTAAACAGGATCAGTTACAAACAGGAACGTTTACAAACAGGGCCAGTTACTATCTGGCTGTTCCAATCTGAATGTAATCATAAATGTTGTTGATTAATGACTGAGCTTTATATAGATACAATTTCTTTAAACGATTTATTATATTGGCCTTTATCTGTACTCAAGTCTTTATTAATAGCCAATAAACCATATGCCTCCAACATTTTGTACACAAATCTTTGAATTGTTTGAAAGTCATATTTGAATTTATGTGATCGTTGTAATCTGAAACATGATTAAGTTCATCTTGCTTAAAAACAATGATATAGTTTGCCTTGTCTCGAATCAAATGTTTTGGTATATGCGTATAAGATTGACACAGGTAGAAACTATCTACATCGTTATGTCGTCCCATGCAGAAATATTCTCGAATGTTGTTTTGTTTATCACAAGCTACATCATCAAATATAAATATTGAATTTCGCTTTGCTTTAGAAGGTGCGATTATTTCAGAATTATTCGAAAATTCATTGTACCCCATTCCCTTGATTGACTTTATTAGTTTTCTCAAGTATGTATACTTTGGTTGATGCAAAGACTTTGAATATATGTAAAGATTTTCAAACTTTAAACCGTTGGGGTCAAGCAAAATACTGAACATAACATTAGTTTTTCCACAGTTTGATCGACCCACAATTATTCCACGAATACTATTAGGAAATAATTGTCCATGTTTTCCATTTTCTTTAATTTTAGTATCAAAGTTCTTAACTTTAATACTACCTTGTTGTTGTTTTATGAACCTCATTCCACTACCGAATGAAGCTAATAATAATAAAAGGTGATGTTTTATTGTCAAAAGATTCATAAATGCTCAATGTGTGTAACAAGAAAGTGATATAAAATGATTGATTACAGTGTGAAAGCCATCACTTTAAAACTTTCATTCAAGGGGTGTGGATTAGTAAATTCGTTAATCGATAAGTTACCCTTTGAATTGCATCTTCCCTCGTATAATTTCTGTGAACCGGGAACTAAATTGAAAGAACGTCTTGCCAGAGGAGATCGAGGAGTTAATCTATTGGATGAAGCGTGTCGCGAACACGATATTGTAAATGCAAATAAAAACAATAAAAAGGCTTGACATAGGGTAAAAGCGAAAGACTCATCATCAGGTTCAAATTCAGAGGGGCAAGGGACTTTATCTACAACTATACAAAACAGGATTTGGACTTTTTCTCAAACCGAACGATTCAAAAAACTTTTAAATTTGCTACCCAATCGTCCGCTCACCAATATTGATATTATTAAATTCGGAAAAGTCAATATACCCTATTTTCGTGGTGTTAACATGAGAGATAAATTACCAATAAGATCGCTTGATAAAGAATGTGGTGTAATTAACTTGGACAATGCTCGTGGACCAGGGACATATTGGGTAGCATATATTAAGAATAAAAATATTGTGAAATACTTTGACAGTTTTGGTAATTTAAGACCGCCTATAGAGGTTGTAAAATATTTGGGTGAAAATATTCAGTATAATTATAATAACTGTCAAAATTTTAATACATTTATATGTGGTCATTTATGTTTGAAGTACCTATTCGATCAAAATGTAAATAAATAAATAGTACAAAATGAAAATATGTTTCATTTCTATTCCAATAGCAATGTCGTTAACACTTACAGTGGAAACAAATCTACGCTTACCGCCGATTACTTTCCTCCAATAATCCTAAATACTAATTACGTTTGCGGTTTAGTTGACTTCCAGACCTACAATTCTATACCTAATGTGGATGCATTTAATAACTCGTTTCATTTTGGTGATAACAATGAAATCACTTTTCCGGTAGGTTCTTACGAAATTGAGGATATTAATAATGTAATTCAGGAGGTTTTGAAGCTACACAACGCGGATAGAGCTGAAAAAATTATAATTAAATTAAGAGCCAATAAAAATACTTTGAAATGTGGAAATTGATTTTTCTCATCATCGTAGTATTGGCTCACTCTTAGGACTCAGTAATAAGAAACTTGTTCCCAATATTATGCATGAATCTGACCTATATGTTGACAACAATAGAGTGAATATTGTGCGAATTGAATGTAATTTAATTGATAAAACATATATAAACAACCTGCTCATATACTGCATGCATTTTCTATCAATGTAAGCCCAGGATATAAAATAGTTCAAGTTCATCACAATGTCATCTATCTGCCAGTGAGCGCTAAGAGGATAAGTTCTATGACATTGAATTTCTTAGATCAGGACGGAAATCTTATAAACTTTCCAAACGAAACGATAACAATTCGATTGCATCTAAAACCACAATAATGATAATATATGATAACCCATCTTACCCCTCAAACTATAAAAGAGTAGGTGATATTACTAAATCTGTTAATATACTATCAGATTCTGATAGGAAAACATCAGTACTAGCTGTACAAAATCGGCAATTGCTATTATCACTAGGTTACAGATTAAAAATCTAAACCAAAACACCTAAAAGACATGCTGAATATTTTTGTAGAACCGAATTTTGAGGAGAGTATCTCAAAATTGTTACACGATCTCATTATAAACTACAATCCATTGAGTCAGACAGTTTCACGAGAAATATAAGTCTTTAGTTTAATGCTGGCTTTTATCGCAAACACACGTCCTTTTTTTCTATTTTTTTACCGCAAACACACGCGTACGCACTCGTAAAAATGTATTTTGTTATCGACCTGCAGGGATTCAAAGGACCAAACAACCAGTTTATTGCAAAGGAAATAGCAGTACTGCACAGTGACCATCATTATCATTTCATCGTAAAGCCGCCATTCAGCTCTAACCAGTTAACACTCTCATTAAGAAGACAAGCCAATTGGTTGTATGAAAACCATCACAGCTTAGTTTGGGATGGAGGATTCACAGAATACCGAACAGTGAGAAAATATCTTCAGGAGAAAATCAGGAATACTCTTTTGTACATCAAAGGAACTGAAAAAGCTCAATGGATGAAGGAAATACTACAAGATGAAAATGTTGAAGTGATGGACATTGAAGATATTTCTGAACTTTAAAGAACTAAAGGCGTCTCTATCGCAATGAGACAAAATGTTCATTCCACGGTAAATGCTGTGCCCTGCAAAATGTTTACCTGTTAAACAAATTTATAAGTGGAAACTAAGTGAAAATAAAATAAAAAAAACATTTTTGATTATTTTAATGAAGTACGAAATTGGTGTTTTTATTTCTTTTTTATTTAAGTCTTTTATACTGTGATCACCAAGAAATCTACGTTTGTCTGCTCTGGGTTTGTAGGTTTTAATTTCCGCAACAGTAATTATTTGATGTTCTCGCGTCCGACGGATATTATTCGAAATAATATTTATATCATCTGTGTTCGTAGCATTAAGTACAGCTTCCTTAATCGTCTCAAAATTGACCTTCTTTGATGCTGAATAATTTAGATTTATTCCTTTTACTTTACACACAATTTTTTCGATTTCATCTCTTGTACTGTAGACTTTATAAGCATAATTTTTGGGGCCGCCACTTAAAAATTCAGTAATATAATTTCCATCAACATAACACTCTAATTCGTCAGTCATATCGCCTATGAATTCACCGGTCGGTGGGTCAGGTTCACCTTCGAGACTTATGTAGATTACGGAATCGGTATCATAATATAGTACTCTATCTTCTAACTGTTCCAGTTAACTGTACAATTTTAGACGAGCTTGCGTGGTTGTATAAGCTGAAATACACACATTTACAGTTGATAATGTACCTTCTTAAAACCCATCCAAACAGGACCACGATGTTCAAAATTCGTACCTGTAAACGTTATATCCACCATATCTGAAGAATCTAGATCTGCAGCAATAAGCTCAAACATACCCTTCACTGCGTTTTGGACCCAATTTGTTGGTTCAGCGTTGTCTGCCACATCCTTAATACGAAATCGCTTGACTAATGTCGCTAATAGTTGAATCGCTTGACGAATGTTGCCTGATCCTTGACCACCTCAAAACGCTGAATAGACAAATAATAAAAAACCAAATAATTTTCAATAAGTATATTTTTTATTCTATTTTTTTTTTAAATAAATTTAACAAAAATGGTTATGATAGTAAAAACTCCAGCTTTGCTTCTTCTGCTTTCGCTGATGATGAGGCATGGAAAGCCAATTCAAAGGAGTTTCCATTAGGCTGGATCACCTTCATATGCCTTGATGAGAGCAGCTTCAAAGTGTCCTCATCCATGGTGTCAAACCGCGCCGGTGGGAACACCTTACTCTTCTCCAGCTCCACCAAAATCCTGGACCCATATATAGTCTGGCATCTCGTACTTTTCAGGATTCGGTACTTTGTCTTAAGTTTTCTCCAATCAGACTCTCCAATGACTTGACAATGGCTCTCCAGTTGGTTTAAAAATTCCATTTTATTTGGATAGTCTTTCACACTTTTAGCTAGAAGTTAAACTGATACTTCCTAATTCTTACACTTGGCCTTTATACAGGGAATCCCCTCCTAAAATTTCACAGTTTGTATTAAATAATCAACCAAAAAAAAAGATATACGCGACAATCAATGAGATAAGACAAGTCATTCACCCAATCCCAATCTCAATCAACTAACAGACACCATAATGTTTCGAAAGCATAACAAACAACAATGTGTCGCATACCAGAGACTCAATCATCGTTGTGGCTGGCGTGGGAACGACGGTTGTGCGGTTCCGTTGGATTTCAGGTTCATGGGCATAGCCGCTGGAAGTCTGATCATTTGATCATTTGACTGACGCTACAACTTAGTTCCCAAGAAACAATTTGGTCATTATAATAAGAGTAATTCTATTCGGTACCCAACCCATTATGCCATAACAAGGCTTCCTTTGGGGCTATTTACTCAATTCACGAACAACAAACTAACGCCAACGTAGTCAGTTCAACCATCACACACCATAATGTGTCGAAATCATAACAAACAATAATGTGTCGCATATCAGACACTTTGCGGTTCCTTTGGCCTTTGGATTTCAAGGGCATGGGCATGGTCCCAGATACTGGATTAGCTGGGGGGTCTGGTCATTTGGCTGACGTTGCAGCTTGAATGCTTGGGACGGACGATGGACTGGTGTAGGAACGACGATTGTGCTGTGCCGTTGGATACAAGATACTGGACTCGCTGGGGGTCTAGTCATTTAGCTGACGCTTTAGCTTGGCTGCCATGGAATGGACGATGGATACAAAATTTATAATCCATAGCAGCTTATCATGCAAAAACAAAAAATAAAACAAACCAAACCTAATGCAACGACAACAACAACCCACCATTCCAAGCAACGTATCTTCCCTCTCACTCTAACGCAGAATTCCCAGTCTCAATCGACCTAACTCCTACTTAGAGCAGAAAAAAATCCAAATCACACTTAACTGGTGATGAGATTTCGGAAGACATTCTCATAGAAGTTATTTGGAAGCAATGGTTTTTTTTAGAAAAACATTCTCTGTAATGAAAAGTATGTTTTGCTATCTCATTACTAAATAGCAATTATAAATTATTACAACTCTTTTTAGCTTTAATGCAGCCACCAAGTTACTGTGCCCTATTCCCCAGATGCCTCGCCACTTTTAGGTACGTACCATTTTATAAAACTAAGAGCCATAAGTTGATTTCAAAATATGTTTCAATTTTTCTATAGATCCTGCCAAGAGAGAAGCAGCTGACAATTTGGATACTATTTTCAATATTGTAAGTATATAAATCATATGAATTACAAAAAAATATTATTGAATAAAATAGACTTATTAGTCACTGTATTTCGCGGTTTTATTTCTCTTGAATTTTATTTTAAGTTCATCCTCACAATACATTCTGGATTCATCCTTTCGATGCATTCTAAATACGTCTGCCAGATTCATTCTGGATTGATTCTTGCGATGCATTCAGGAAACATTCCGAGTCAGGTGATCTAGATATTTTGAAAACCAGTTTTGTATTGCTTCCGCCCGCGGACATGCCTTAATAAAAAGGAAATTATAGGCGCAACATAGGGGAATGCATTCTCTGCTTCCTAGGATTGCTTCAGAATGCATATCGGATGAATCTTTTTCCCGCTGGGCAGCTCCATGAATCACAAACGCACACACCGCTCACTGACGCATCTCAACAGAATCCCCCTCAACACACACATTATCAAACAAAGCAAAAACAAAAAATTAAACAAAGACACTAAACTGATAACTAACATGACGACACTCATTTTCATTCAAAACTCATGTCTGACCATGGACACAACAAAGCAAAAACAAAACATAAGGAAAGGCTACAGTCCGCTTGGGGCGAACAGTATGATACCCTATCCTTATCCCTATATGCCCCAAAGAAAAAAGCATTAAGAAGATGATGGATAGCATTTTATTTAGTTCTATTAATTAAAAAAAAAAAAAAAAGTTTTTTGAAAAAACGCCCCCAAAAAGTGGGCGTGGCCAAAAACTTTGTATGGGCGATATGTTGGAAAAAATATTGGGTAAATATTTTGTTAAACAGTTTTTTTCGCTTTCTGTGAAAATTTTCGAAGAAAACAGCATTTTAGTCAAAAACTCCCACAAAAAGTAGGCGTGGCAAAAAACTTTATATGACAAACTTATAAAGGAGGGCAGTGCCTACATATCTTGTGAAGGTTGTAACACTCTATCTCTCTAACTTTAGCTTTAAAACGGTTTTTTCTAAATTGTAGGCGTGGCAGTGGGCGTATTCAAAAAATTTTTACACTTAACCATTTTGGAGCCCTAGGGAATGTGTGGTCCAAATTTCAGCTTCCTAGCTTAATTTTAAAGGCCTAAAAATTGCGTACGGACGGACGGACGGACGGACGGACGGACGGACATTGCTAGATAGTCTTAGGATTTGGTCCTGATCATAAATATATATACTTTTATGAGTCTACGGCGAATATTAAGGGGTGTTACAAACTATGTGTCAAAATTAATATACCCTTAGGATAGGGTATGAAAAAAATATTTTTTGAAAAAACGCCCCCAAAAAGTGGGCGTGGCCAAAAACTTTGTATGGGCGATTTATTGGAAAAAATATTGGCTAAATATATTGTTAAACATTTTTTTTCGATTTCTATAAAAATTTTCAAAGAAAACAGCATTTTAGTGAAAAACTCCCACAAAAAGTAGGCGTGGCAAAAAATTGTATATGACAAATATTATAAAGGTAGGCAGTACCTACATATCTTGTGAAGGTTTTACAACTTTATCTCTCTAACTTAAGCCTAAAAACGGTTTCTTCTAAATTGTGGGTGTGGCAGTGGGCGGATTTAAAAACTTTTAACACTTTACCATTTCGGTACCCTAGGGAGTATATTCTCTAAATTTCAGCTTCCTAGCATACATTTAAAGGCCTCAAAAGTTGATACGGACGGACGGACGGACATTGCTAAATAGTCTTAGGATTTGGTCCTGATCATAAATATATATACTTTTATGGGTCTACGACGAATATTAAGGGGTGTTACAAACTATGTGTCAAAATTAATATACCCTTAGGATAGGGTATAAAAATAAAACAAACATGAAGACACAAACCAAACCGAATTCAACGACAACAACAATCAAACCCCATTCAAAACTCACATCTTCCCTCTCACTCTAACGCAGAATTCCCAGTCCCAATCGACCTAACTCCTACTTAAGGTCACCAGACACCGCACCAGCACCCTTAGGGAGAAGCACTGAAAGCAGTGATTTTTCTGCGACAAAAAAAATGGCATTTGAACCAACCTCATAACTATCTGCCTTCCACAAACTAGGTGAACTGGTGGAAATGCTAGAAGATGGGAAAATTAATTTAATACACCAACCTATGAGAGATGCAATTGAAAGCATTAGATCCGTATATGAGCTTTCTGCTATTCAACAGTAAGATGAAAAAGCAAAAGAGGTGATAAGGAAAAACAACTCGTCACAAATCTCTCCCCGGCTGAGAAACGCCCAAGAACGTAAGAAAAGGCAGGGTCATAATGGCGAAACTCCGGAACCAAAGAAAAACCAAAAAAAAACTTCAGGCGGTAGAGTCGAAACTAAAAGAAAATAATACTGGAAGCACAACTCCAAGGATCAAGGAGATAAACTCCGTCATTCCGACAAAGCAGAAGCCAAACGAAGGCGGGCAGTCGAGAAAAGCAAAGAAGGAGACTAACCAAAGAAAGGTAGAGGTAAAAAGAAGTAAGCCGGACGCGTTCGTTATAGAAGCAAGTGAAGGATTTGCGTAAAAGCCAACCCCAAACTTGAAGCTATTGGAAAAGCGGTATCCAGGATAAGAAGGACCCAGAAAGGAGAGCTCCTAATACAGCTCTAGGAAACTGGAAATAAGACAGAAGTGTTTATATCTGTCATTGGCGAGGTTTTAGGAGAACGAGCGAGTGTAAGGAAACTACCATCGAGCTGAAAGACATCGACGATGTCACCGGAAAGGAGAACATTTGCGAGGCAATAAGGACTCAACTCGGGGTTGATATACAATCAGTAGACATATTATCCTTGCGAAAAACGTACGGTGGAACCCAAACAGCATCGATTGGTATTTCCGTCGAATTTGCAAGGAAACTGTTGGATGCATTAAGGGTAAAAATTGGATGGGTCATTTGTCGCATTCGAAAGCGAACGCTTCTCCAAATATGCTTCAAATGTCTTGAATTCGGGCATATAGCCATGCATTGCAAAAGTAGCGTGGAACGCTCCAAGCTATGTAGAAGGTGTGGAACAGAAGGCCACATAGCAAAGAACGCGATAAGGAGCCATCATGCATGTTCTGTAGAAAAGAACACCCAAAAGATTCGAAGCATGTAGCCGGAAGCAGCAAGTGTCTGGTTTTTAGGAAGGCCATCACCAGCAAAGAAATATGAAGATAATACAGATTAACTTAAATCACTGTAGAATTGCACAGGATATCCAACACAAACGGCTAGAGAAGAAAAAGCGGACGTCATCTTGATAAGTGAACCGTATAAAACTCTTGACAGCAATATATGGATCTGCGATAGGACAAAACATGCTGCCATATGGATACGCGGAAGGCATGCCTTTCAAGAAATCAACGGACTTACGGAGGGCTTTGTACGGGACCAAATAAATGGCATAGATTTCTACAGCTGAAATGCACGCCCATGCTGGACCATGAACGAGTACCAGGCAATGCTAGACAACCTATCCGCCGATGTTCGTGGCAGAGCCCCGGTGATTATCGGCGGCGACTTTAATGCATGGGCAATAGATTGGGATAGCAGACGTACAAACGACAGGGGATGTACTTTGCTAGAAACTTTTGCAGCTCTTAACATAGGCATTGCAAACCAAGGTTGTGCAAATACATGTCGTAAGTTAGGAACGGGCTCGATTATTGACATCACGCTAGTAAGCAACTCCCTCTTGCGAAATATAAAATGACGAGTCAGCGAGGAATATACGCACAGCGACCACCAAGCAATAGTTTTTGAGACGAAGGAGAAAAATACCGTGCAACGTGCTAAACGAACGGGCCCAAAATGGAAGGACACGCATTTCGATCTGGACGCGTTCAATGAAATGTTAAATACCGGTAACATAATTCGAAGCGGAACAGCTGAAGCCTGTATGCAACAACTTGTCCGCATTCTCACTATTGCGTGCGATGCATCAATGCCCAGAAGAACGGGTACAAGAGGAGGAACACCATGCTGCTGGTGGAATGAGGAAGTAAAAAAGCTTAAAGCAAAGTGCTTAAAAGCCCAACGCAAAGTCCAAAGATCTAGGGGAAGAGATCGCTTTGAGGAACACCTTAGTGGTTTTAAAATAGCAAGACGCGACCTAAAAAGGGCAATCAAAGACAGCAAGACAAGATGTTTTAAAAAACTTTGTTAAGAAGCCGACATTAACCTCTGTGGTACAGCATACAGGATCGTCATGACTAAGATAAAGGGCAGCAGGTCGCCGCAAATAACTTGTCCAGCAATCCTAAGCTCCATAGTAGAGCACCTCTTCCTTCGAAGTACATCTACTATGTGCAACATCATTAGGGAGACCAATACGGAGGACATCTCAATAGTCACAGCGGATGAACTCATAAGTGCATGCAAGAAGATAGGCGACAGTAAAGCGCCCGGACCTGTAAGCATTCCAAATAAAGCACTGGCAGCAGCTATCCACAAGAGGCCAGACATGCTTATGGAAATAATTCAAAAATGTCTTCAAGAAGTAGAAGTAGGAACCGTCCACGTATCGTCCAATATGCCTTCTAGACATAATGGGAAAGATACTGGAACGGATAGTATATGCTAGATTGCTCTCGGTAGCAGAAGAGAGAGGAGCTCTATCAGACTATCAGTTTGGGTTTAGAAAATTGCGGTCTACTGTTCAAGCCGTAAAAACGGTGGTCGACATTGCGGCCGAAGCGATACAAGGAGAAAGATGGCGGTATGGTACAAAAAATACTGTGAAGTGGGGACGTTGGACATCAAAAATGCCTTTAATTCGGCAAACGGGGCGTTCACCAGAAGATCACTAGCCAGGATAGATACGCCGTATTACTTGCTGAGGATAGTAGAAAACTACTTTACCAGCAGAAAACTGAGGTATGAAACTGATGAAGGGTTGAAATACCACAGGGTTTCAGCTGGGGTTTCACAAGGATCAGTACTCGGCGCACTTCTATGGAACATTATGTATGACGGAGTTTTAAGGCTTATGTTGCTGCAAGGAGTTCAAGTAGTCGGATTTGCAGACGACATCGCCGTCGTTACGAAATAAAGGAGATAGAGTCAGCTACAAATGAAGCAATTATTTGCATCAAAGAGTGGTAAGTATCTGCCGGGCTAGAATTAGCGGACCACAAAACGCAAGCCGTCTTAATCACCAGTAGAAGAATTGTGGAATACGCCAATATACGGGTGGGACATCAAATAGTCCGATCAAATACCTGGGAGTAGTACTTTATAACAGATTACAGTTCAAAGCGCATATATAGTACTCCAGTAATAAGGCTCTAATGCTGCCAGGACCACTTTCGAGGATACTACCAAACATTGGTGGACCTGGATATGCTAGGAGCATCCTCCTATCTAGAGTAGTCAGCTCAGTCCTCTTATACGCTGCTCCGGCTTGGGCGGGGGCACTCGCCATAAAAGCAAATAAGAGAAAACTGTCCTCCGCATACAGACTCAGTGCATTAAGAGCGATCTGTGGATTTCGAACATTCTCGGATGAAGCAGCCTTTGTGATAGCCGGAACGGTTCCGATCGACATTCTCGCGGACGAGATGTTGATAATTTGTTATAGAAGAACCCCAGGGCGACAGGATGCAGGTGAAATTGCGAGAATAAAAGGAGAGGAGCGAGCGGCTTCAGCAGCCCTCTGCCAAGCCAGGTGGGATAATAGTACAAAAGGCAGATGGACCTATAAGTTGATCCCGAATTTCGGGACCTGGACAAAACGAGCACAGGGGAATAACAACCACCACCTTACGCAGTTTCTGTCTGGTCACGGCGGCTATCGCAAATACTTGCACCGATTTGGACACGATAGCTCCCCTTTGTGCCCAGAATGCTCATACGAGGAGGAAGATACGGAGCACGCCATATTTCATTGCCGGCGTTTTTCGCAGTGGAGAATTAATGCGCCCAATCCAACACTAATCATAGACCGAATGTTGCAGTAATAGGAAAATTGGATGGAAATCGGCACACTTGTGATAATTGTGCAAAACGAGCTTAGAAGAATATAATGAATTAGACGAGCTGAAGAAGCAAGTACAAGAAGAATAGCATAAATTGCTAACCAGCCCCGCGAAGTAATACCTAATGGCAGTCCCGCGGGGAGAGTGGTTGAAGGACGTAGTGGTGTGGATTAGTACGTAGGTGCACTCCTGGCGTCGATTATTCGGGTGTTGCGAATTGTGCATGTTGGTGGCACGGGCTACCGCATCTTTAGAAGATTACCACATCCATTGGCGCAACCAAGAAAAAAAAAGCTCCAAATCAAAGCAACACGCCGCTCAGAGTGTCAATTTAATTAATAAATAAATCCACCTACATTAAATGTAATTGCAAAATTAAGCGCGTCACACATTCGTGTCGCTCCATTGAACAGCATTATTAGCATATACACATTTGCATATATGCATTTTTGGAAATCCACCTTCCCTGCACGTGCATTGATCACAGAATTCATTCGCAGTCCATAAACGAGTCCATAAATGATTTATGACGATTCCCCTGAATCATAATAAAATTCCAATAAAGATATTTAAATATTTTTTTTTGTGTTCTTTTTGGCCAGTGTCCTTCATCCTCGCAATCGATGACGGATATGATTATTATTTCATTCACAATTGATTCCCTCTGCAGGTAAGGCACACAGAATCTATCCACTCTGTCCACACAGGAATACATGAATACTGACCAGGCAAACAAGAAAAAAAAACCTCTCATAAAAATTTGAATTTTCGTCCTTGGACATTGGGATGGTTTTTGTTTTTTTTTTTTTGTTTTCCCCCTAAATATGGAAGAAGTCATCATCATATCACGTGCAGACAATTATTATTTTGTTTGGCAAGTGGCGGCAAATGGTCCACAAAAAATAGGCGGGACAGTTTTATTATTATTACAATGTGCTCTTACACGTTACACCTATTCTTTGGCACACATTGTTAGTGGGCATTTCCTGTAATTGCCATTTCTCTGCCCCCAATCCAAGCGAGGCTGAATGAATATGTAACATTCGCAGATGTGTGTCGTTTTTGTCAGGCTTTATATGCATATTGGAGAAATATTTTCCTTTTTTGCAGTTTTTGTTGTGTGAATTGATTTGGCGGTTATGAGAGGATGTGATTAAAGTATGGTTAAATTGATTGCGAACGGGCATCCTGTAAGAGGACATCCCTTCGAAGAATGGACAATAAAAATTAAAACGACTCAACGATCGAAGACGTCATCTATACCCAATAACAACATTAACATTCTGATGCTCAGAAAATCTTAACATATGCTATAAAAGGTATACGAGTTTGACTAACATAAAAGGACTTCCGATAACACTATCATCTACAGTGTATAAGTTATAAAACTTGAAAAATGACATAGACGATTAGTGAAAGAAGACCTAAAAGAAAATCAGACGGCATTCAGACCGAGTAGACAAACACGAGACCACATCTTCACATTGAAAGCCATGGAAAAATGGATGGCTAAGGGGAAGGACCTTTTCCTAGAAATTATGAATCCCTATTATTACGAACTTAAGGCTGGTATTTGAACATACTATCGACGGAATGTCAATGTGAATAAGCAAATCTTCAAACACATTTTAAAATTAAAATACACGTTCAAGATATTGTTGTGCGAAAGAAGATAGACCAGAAAAATCACGGCAATTGGTGGTTGGATTGAAGTAAACATCACCGAATATGAAAGGTTATATCGTCGCCGTTCAATAAAAACTCCCTAAGTAAATTTTTCTCAAAATTAGTATAAACACACCGTGTTTAATCCAACAAGAAAATCTTTATTCAGTCCCTAAGTCCGACGTGCCTCTATGTCCAGTCCCTATTATAAAGAATGAAAAGTCCATAAATCCACACATCTTTTTTGAAAAGAAACTTTAAATGCAAATGTATCTAATTCAAAAAAAGGATTAGAGACTTTCGATCGAAAAAAAACATTGTGCTTTGTCGGCTTCGATAAGACTTCAAGTTAAGCCTTAGTAGCTTCTTGACAAAATTGTTTCAGAATTAATTCAGAAAATTATTTATTCCAACCAGCTCCCAAGGGTTTGTTGGAAGGAAAAATCATCCGAGAGGCACTGCAGCATATGCGAAGGACTCCTGAGCAGCAGTTAGGGACTTTGTGGCCGCCGATTTTCGTCGTCGGTTTCTTATGATTTGTCCCTATTGCAATGTTGCAATACCCGTCTCTGGATGTTCAGGAAATGTCCAAGGCAGAAATTCTTTAAGAATATAGCCCCCATAAGCACATTTATTCTTCACCAAATGTAATATACCTTTATCATCCTTTGTGCATTCTTACATATAGTTAAATAACAACCAAGCATATGTACATATTATATATGTGAGTATTTACCCCTGCCTGCATGCATAGTAAGCAAAAAATTCACTTGTGGTTAATTTTCTCCCTGACATATTTACCCAATTAGAATGTAAATTTCATCTGTTCAATCCGGCGCTGTACCTTTTAAATCTACACTCGCACAAAAGTAACCCCATATATACTATTAACAGAAGCAGTATTTTAAAGGAATTAAGGTTGCAAACAGAAAGAATAACAATGTTTGTTGCTTCCGTCAATAAGTCGACGCTGCCACTAGTGACAAGATGATAAAACATTTAATTAATACGCGGCACACGGCGGCAATATTCTCGAAATAACAATCAATTAAAGGTATTAAGCACAGCTATAGGGGAAGAAATCTTTCCTCGTATACCTAAAGGCATTATATGGTATGGTAAGGAATAGGTCTGGAGCAGAACGGATGAAGGTGCTTAGAGAACAAAAAAAAATGGGAAAATTTGAGGAATTGTGTGCTTCCAATAAGAAAGCCGAGCACTGAACACCAATTATAAGTAAGCTGAAGATAATATTCCATGCTTAGCGTGTTTCTAATGACAGTTATCGATAGCTAGATGCGTGTGCATCTTCGAGATGTTCAAGTACATTGCAAATGTTGACCTCACCCCTCTTAACTGAATTAAGTTTTAAAGAAAACTGGTCTAGATTTAATTCGATTGTTAAGACAAGAAAATTCCTAGATAGTCAAGCGCAGCATTAAAAGCACTTGATTCCTGCGAATTCAAATCTAAATTCTCTCAAACAGCTCCTTTGGCGCTCGCAACAACGTCATTATAAAGTGTCTACTTGACATATTTGAAAAGCGACAAGTTGTAAACGATAGGAAATCTTTTTTATGTATATTTATAGAAATTTTAATGTTTATTTAAAATGATTTCATACCAAATTTAAGCTCCATAGGGTAAAAATAGGCACCAGCCTGTTTCATATTTCGGTCGATGGTGGCAGGTTACCTAGGGCCTACAAGAAAACACAACACAACAAGTACCTGTTGAACAAGAGAAATTAATTGCTAAAGTGCAGCACTTTCTCTTGTTTAACAAGTACTTGTTGTGTTGTATTTTAGGCCCCTGGTCCCGATACAGATGCATTTCTGCCACTTTTTTAAGCAAAAAATTCTCTCAGTCGACTATATGTGTAATAATCTACTCATCTGCGGTATCAGGCAGTGTTTCCGAAATTACTATTATAGTAGTACCCCTGACACCCCCATATTGTATTTCAAATTTAATGCAAATTTTACAGCACTCCTTGAAATTATCGTCAAAGGTTTAGGTTGAAGTGGCAGTCGGATATTGGTCCGACACAATTAGACCTATGTAAGGTCCATTGTGATACCACGTGGATCTGAAGTTCCTTCCTATTCGTTGAACTATTTTGAGCTGAGTCGAGTTAAGATCATTGTAGAAGTCAACTCCTAGATGGAGATTTCGTTTCTGAGACAGAGCAGGGCATGCGCAAAAAGGTGTAGAGTTCCTCCTCCTCATTCATGCAGCTCCTACAAAAGTCGTTTGAACTAGCGCCAAGCCTTATTGCATACCTGCCTATCAGACAGTATCCAGTAATTACACCAATTGTAGCATTTGTGTGCGATTTATTGAGGGTAATCGAACTCTTAGAGCGTTTTAGATCCAGCTTAGGCCAAATCTGCTTCGTTGCAAGATAAGTAGTATCACCTGTCCATCTAAGGGTCGTTTTTTCTATTGCATTCAGTGTTAACAAGAGCTTGCATATGGAAACTGGTATGACTAAGCCTATAAAACCAATATTTTTATCGCGTTTTTACATCACTTTTTCGAGCATCTCAGGCGTATAGCGATGATTTCAGCGACGAATGTTTGCCTTAACCTCGTCAATGCTTTTCAAGCCCAACTGTTGCCATTTTGTTAATCTAAAGGAAATCCACGTCCAGACATTTTTTACAAATTTTTGGGAAGACATATTGACTAAACATTTACTGATATCTATTCCCCTTTACTGTTACGCCTTCCAATGTCCAATGACGTTTTTTGCCAAACAGTCACTGTTTGGTCATTCAATGGTGTTTCATGAACCTCGTGTGAATTCTCCGTTCCCCAAATCCAGAGAGCGTGAAATGGGCTTCGTCGTTCATCAAAATTTGCTTCCAAAAATCAGGTTCAGTGTCAGTGTCAACCGTTCGAGCGACTCTGTTAGTACTCATGTTGGTGAGATTCTACAAATTTCCCTATAGTAATGAAATAATTTCTTTTCTAGCTAGTTTTTGATGCGGATGCTGATGGTCACACCATCGGATGCCGAGTGTAATGGAGCTGATGGTCATGCCACAGAATGGTCTAGGCATCATAAATGGTTCCGCAGATCCTTTCCTGGCTAGTTCATGAGCATTTTCGTTTGCATCGAAGCCACTATGTCCAGGCACCCAGATTAATTGGACTATTGATGCTAGCTAGAGTTGTGATTAGTTGGAGACGGTCTCAAACTAGTTTAGATGTAATTTCAAAGGCTCAAATAGCAAAAAGTGGCGCTTTGCTGTCAGATAAAATATAAATGTGCATGTCAGTGACGTTCCTGTTTAAATTCTCTCTAATGCAGAGCTCTATTTCGGCCTGAAATACGGAGTTATTCTCTGTGGTCTCCCCGTAGACTCCCGCTCCAACTCCGTGGGTTTATGTGGCAAATGTGGGTTTATTCTGTTCCCAGTTTTGTTGTTCTGGGAATGTAACCTTGAAGTTGTATCGAATAGGACATCTGTCTGTCAGTGTGATGAAATTGTCTCTACTGAGCTCTAGTGCAAGGTCAGGATGGATTCATCCGATTAAATGAGCATGTATTCGTTTATCATTGATTCTTTCTTGGGTTAAGTAGGACTTCAATCGCTTGGTTGGCGCTGTTCTTATAACACCCGACGTATGCACGCAAGCTGGTCTTTGCAGTTTGTGCAGCTTGGCCTGTTTGGATTTTTGTTTTGTTTTTTGCCACCAACATGCTGCTGCGATTGCCGTGTACATTCACAATGTCATTTTGTGGTTTAGGCAGGGTCCAGTTTTTGCAGGTCCAGAGAGATATTCTAGCTTTGTCTATGGTCTTTTTGATATGAGAGTTCCAAGTGAGTGTTGGTCCAGGATTATTTCTAAAAATTTTACTTCACTGGAGAACCCTAAAGTCTCACCAAAGAGTACTGAGTTTTTGAAACGTTCCAGTTTTCTTCTTTTGGTGAAGGCTGAAAAGTGCTTTTTTAGTGTTAACTTTGAGGTCAACCTTTCTGCACCAGTCAGGAACGATGTTAAGAGCTCGCTGGAGGCGATCTAAGCTTATTTCTTCAAACTTACCTCTCATTATGATAGCTGATCTCTGGTATTGTCTACCCCTGACTTATGGATACATCTGGTAGTTTGGGTTTGATCAGTATTATCGAAAGCACCCTCGATGTCCAGAAAACAACCAACCGCGATCTCTTTGTCAATCAGTTTTATAGAAGTCGGCTTGACACCAGATTTTTCAATCATAGATGTAAGATTCTGAAGAGCATGGTCGTTGATCTTCCCAGTTAATTGGAATATTGAGTTTTGTGAAGAGGGTTCAAGCGAAGGGCCAAGTCTCTGATGCGCCTAACTTGGATAGACTAATGAAATATAAATGCTCATCGTTCACACTTTTTGACTTCCGAAAAGCAAAACTTTCTTTAATTTTCTGAGGAAATAACTAAATTTGACTTAATTTTGTCCCTGATTTCAATTATTAATGCAGTACAATTCTTTTATTTTCTGAATATGTAAGAAAAATGTAGGGCTCTCTTAGAAATGATCCAACAAGTTTTAGGGGTTTTGTTTACTCAGAGAAAAAAAAAATCGAAGACACTCAAGCACCCGAATCCTCCCCACTAGAGATGGGGCGAAGTTAAACCACACCAAGCACCCATAGACAATGGTCGACCTGATAGGGTCATGTTGTAATCTTTACCCTGGTGCCAAGCCGACTTCTATAAAACAACCGTTTCGTCAAGGCAAAAGCTCCCCTAACCCTTGTTAGACCAGCATCTACATATATGTATGTCCGTTAAAATATAGATATTCATCCAACAATATGCCAAGGTGGCCTGTGGCCCTACAATTACCAGCTTGCGCCATCTCTCTCTCATATCCCTCGAGGCCCTAGACAAAGAAGCCCTAAATAGAATCATTGATTTTTAACTTCCTCCCCGTGGGCGCTTACTGGAAATGACTAATACAAATTAGCCAAGAATTTAACCTTGTGCCCTCAATTGTTGTGATTCATTAAGAATGTTAGGTACAAACAGTTCCCATCCCCTTGCCCTTCCTGCCCTAAATCGACATGCCTCCTATTCAGGTGGTCAAAGGTGATACAAACCTTCGGCATCAGTACCAAAC
The DNA here is from genome assembly GCA_963576555.1 of Ferdinandea cuprea. Lineage (NCBI taxonomy): Eukaryota > Metazoa > Arthropoda > Insecta > Diptera > Syrphidae > Ferdinandea > Ferdinandea cuprea. The sequence continues at coordinate 43,052,640 of OY754962.1, read as the reverse complement.
CAGTGGTTGAACAGCAACCCCGAGGGCTAAATGGCTTTAGGTAGAAGAGCCGCTAGTTGCGAACTCCGAATTTCTGGGCCCGTTCGGGTTTATTATAAGTCCCTTCCTCTGGTAATGCGGGGCAGAGGCGACCTCTTTTCCCTAGCTACTCGTCGGTCCCAAATTTTATCTTCAAACATAAAAAACCAAAAAAAAACATAAAAAAAAATTAAGAAAAGTTGAGGGTGATGTTGCTCCAACAACATCAACTCCGATGGAGACCGAAGATTCATAGGTGGCTGATCTAATCAGTGACATCCACGACTTTGTTTCCTTCACCTCGTTGGAAGAGGATAACTCCCTATCAGAGGCTAACACCCTCAGTGCCAACACAGAGCCTATCTCCGCCCCATCAAAGCCGACTGAACGCGACCGACTTAGTGGTGCCGGTAAGAAGCATTTCAAACGGGAATGTCTCACGAAGAAGCGAGAGTCAAGGCCAAAGAACCATTGCCTGTCAGGAGAAGAACCGATCTGACAACTCAAGTGTCAATCCATCAAAAATGCAAAAAAATTCTCGTCCCACTGAAGCTTGGCAAACCGCCAACCGCCTTCTAAGCCTTCTCTATCGGGAACAAACAAGTCCACCTTCAAAGAGACTTGTTTTAAGATTGCCATCATAACGAAAAACTTCCCTGAAACTGTCCTCTCGTGACCTAATCGTCACTTAATCCAAAACAAAGAGCCTCACTCTTAGAGGCGACAACATAACGACGCTAAAAGTGCCTCAAGGCAACACCTCAACCCCAAAAAAATACAAAATGACACACAACACCAGGTTCCTACAGGTAAACCTGCATCACGTCAAGGTCGCCACTGCAACAGCTAGACGTCATGCTCATTCAAGAGCCATGGTGTCACAAAGGACATATCAATGGGCTTCAAGGGAATTCATGTAAGTTGATATATGACAATACAAACTAGCGGTTGCGTCATAACCCGAAGTCTGTGGCCTGACAAAAGATCAAAGTCCCTAGTCTCTCTCAGAAGTCAAATTCGGATGCTCGTCGGGGTATTAACCGTACACTGCATCATCGGAAACATAGCTAACAGGCTGGGGCTTTTTGCAAATGACTTCTGCAGAAGCATAATCTTGGAACAACTTCTGCGCAACTGCCCAACTCTACAGGAACGCCGCTCATCCTGCATGAGGGCACGGAATTTACTTTTTTACTCACAATGGGCCTTCACGGCTGAAAATTTGCATATGGTGAAGAATTCTCGTGCTAACCTAACCTTGTAACACCCCTTAAAATTAATATTAGTCATAGACCCCTAAGAGTAGGTATATGTACATATGTATGATCACCCCCAAAAGCAAAGCCAATTTAATAAAGTCCGTCCGTACGGTAATTTTAGGTCTTTAGGCTTTAAAATTTAAGATATGAAGCTGACATTTAAAACATATATATACTCTACACAGACCTCTTTTACAAGTTCAAAAGTTACTTTTCCTACTGTTCGTGGGCATTTTAAAAAAAAAGGGTTTAATTCGAAAATGTATAACATAAAAGTATATTAAGTCATTATTTTCTCTAATATATTAATTATAAAAAGATTTTAGCATCCTCACTTTTTGAAGGATGTTTTTTTTTTAAATATTTTTTTATTTTAAAAGTTTCATAGAATGAAAAAAAATGCATTATGTTTTTTACGCTTTTTTCTTAGGGGCAATAGAAATATGGATAAGGTATCCGCCCCAGGCGGACTGTAGCCTTTCCTTATGTTTTATTTTATGAATTTCATAGAAATGGAAATAAAATGTCATACATATGTTCTCAAGAGTTGTTCTTGAGTGTGATTGTTCGCTCTAGGCGGACTGTTTCTTATGTTTAAATATATTTTTTGTGCATACACACCTTATTTTTGAAGCCTGAACAATATCTAAACTTCCAATTTTTTTATAATCCTACTCTATTTTGGTTTGTGTACTACTTTCGAACATTTGTCTCCGGCAAGCTGGTCCCAGGTCATGATGATGTCAAGTGGAAATGAATGGCCAGATGAGCTGGCACAAAAATTTACTTATTATTTTTTTTAAATTCCCAACAACGTTATAAAAATATGATTTCCATTAACTTAAAAATAGAAATCAATAAATTATATAATGAAGAAACAAAGTAACAATTGATGCTCATCAACATCTTCTTTGCAGGCCCAGAACCTTTTTGCGGCCTTACGACTATAAAGCAAAGCAACACCAAGTTAGAACCAAAGCCTTGGGAGCTCCAAATTAATTTTTCTCACTGGAACGCCACACAGGGGATGTGTCAAATCAAAAAATTCATTAGTTTCGCAGATAAAATGTTACAATCGCCATTGAATTGCGCAGCAAACATAATTTTTAGCCTTACACGCAACCTAACTATCATATGTTGTTAAGATGAAGGCTTAGGCCTGATGATTTAACACACATACGCACCACGAATTTTCAAATTCAAATTACATCCTCGATTAGCATAAATACGCCCCCAAACCCACCCATCAGCAGATTTATTCTCCTCAAGTCAATTGATTTTCAAAATCGCGACATTTAGGATCATAGCTATTTGCCTAATCTGTTACAAAAAGTAAAAGTCTACCTACCTAGCTACTACTCGTGCCAGCGTCAATTCTAATCCCCAAAACAGTTTCGTATATTAAATGAGTGCAATGTCTCCTCTTGAAAGATTGTCAGTAGAACTTTGCTTTTAATTCACCGAATCTTGAACTTCTTCGGTTCTACTTCGAAGTATCATCCGTCCCCTTCAGAAATGTTAAATTGATTTTTTATTGATGGCATCATTAAGGGATGCTGATGACGATGCGCGGTAAGTCGTTTCTCTCCCTAATTTTCTCAAATCCTGAAAGTGTGCGCGTGTATGTCACGTGATTAGGTATGAAATTCCTTTAACAACCGTGTATATGGTTATTGTATAGTACTTGTGCACATCATTGGTGTTGTTACCTATTACATTATTGTTACATACTTCTGTGTTAGACTGATTATCATTTGCAACTTTGCGCGTTGTAATGTTGTAAAGTTTAAGCGATTAAGGGCTGTAATCAGATAAGGCCCGCAGCAAGGATGAGTTTCCTGCTTAGACTTTGGCTACAACTCTTTTGTGTGATTAGTTGGCTGGGTGCCAGTTAATCACGTCAAGGTTATTAGTGGGCAAATTTTAGGTTACTCCGCGTTGTGTGGTTAATCAGATCAAGTAATGGTGTACATGCTTTTTAGTGGGGTTGGTTTATTGTTTTTTTATTATTTTGCAATATGACTTGACAAGTTAACCCTTATGTTATAAGGTATACGGTACAACTGCACGATTTTCATTAGCTGAGGACTGGACACCCGTCAAAAAGGGCAAAAGGTTAAAAAACAGTTTTTATGCTGGTATTGCATTGTACTGATGGTTTTTAGATAAACTCGAATTATTCATTTTTCGAGTTATGTATATTCTAAACGCGCATTATATAAGGCATTTCACACGGTAATACGTAATATCATCGAATATATTTTAGCGGATATGTGAGCCACTGCACGTCATTCACACGAATAAAGCTTAACGTCGTATTCGGTAATTTAGTAGTTGTGGGCCGGTCCTGTAGAATCAAAGATGGAAGTACCTACTGTATTTAGATTTAGAATTAGGATCGTTTGAAGACAGCAACCAATAGGTAGTAGTAAAAGGGGTCCAATTTTATCAATAACCTTTATAAATATTAGGACCTATGTATCGCTGAACCTGCCAAAAGCTTCTAGCAACGCGAAGAAGATTTTTTTTGTGAAACGGACGTATGAGAAATTTGAGAATATTCTTCCGACAGACTTAGGCTGCGCGCAAAGTAAAGCGAGAAAGCGACATGCATAAGAAGACATGTAAATAGTTAAATCGCTTCTGGCATAGCATCGCTTTCTTGCTTTACTCTACGCGAAGCCCTGATTTTGAATGTTTGTTAGACTTTAACAACAGGTGCGAAAGCTTCTTAATGACCGGCAGTACGGTTTTCGCAGCAAAAGATCCACTGGTGATTTGATGACATATCTAACCGAAAAGTGGAACCAATCTATTCACCGTGGTCGTGAAAGTAAGGTCGTTGCGCTTGATATTTCAAAGGCATTTGACAGAGTTTGGCATCAAGCTCTCTTGTCGAAAATGCGTGCATTTGGGATCGATGATACCCTACTTCAATGGATTAGAAATTTCCTTTCGGAACATTCAATTCAAGTTGTTTTGGATGGTTTCAAGTCTGCAACTTACCAAATAAATGCTGGTGTTCCCCAAGGCTCCATTTTGTCTCCGACTCTCTTTCTCATTTTTATCAATGACCTCCTGTCTGTCACTTCTAATCCAATCCATTCCTTTGCTGATGACAGTACCCTCAGCTTTTCATGTTCGTTTTCTGGGCAACCCCCTCATCTTCGGGCGTTGAACTGGATCGGCAACGTATGTCAAGCTCATTGAATTCCGATCTTGACAGCATACTTAAATGGGATAAAACCAACAGATTGGAATTTAATGCTTCCAAAAGGCAATGCTGTCTGCTGTCATTGAAGCGAACCCCATATTCTCTGGCAATATCCATGGATGGCACTTGCATCGCCGAAACCGAAAGACTTTCCATCCTCGGTATGTGCGTTAACGACAAACTTCGTTGGAATGACCACATATTCGATATCGCCAAGAACGCTGCGAAATCTAGGCTTCCTTAAGCGATGCAAGAAATATTTCACCCCTTCTGATCTGACTAGAATTTACAAGGCGTTACAACGCTCGTATCTGGTCTGGTGCACCAATGACATATTTGGAGCTACTTGACTGGATTCAAAAACGTGCGGTAAAATTTATTGGCGATCGAGACATCACGAAATCATTTGACTCTCTTAGTCATCGTAGTGATGTCTCCTGCCTGTCATTGTTTTATCGGTACTTCCACCATAAGTGCTCAAATAAAATAGCCAGTTGCATTCCACCCCTACAGCAATTCAACCGCAATACTCGCCATGCTAGGCCATGCTCATTATAAGGGTATCCAAAATCCCTTTAGTGCGCGTACATAATAAAAAAAAAAATATAGGGCCCTTCTGAAACACACTTATCGGCACGTACCAATGTGGCTTCCGGCCCGGCAGGTCGACAGTAGACCACATCTTTACACTAAGGTAAATGCTGATAAAGAACAAAGAATTCGAAGACTCACCATCTTTTCATCGAACTGACTCTACATGGCGATAGCCGCATTCCGGTATCCTCGCAAGACCTCTTCAATCTTGAACAGATGGTGTGCAGAGCAGATCTCTATTCAAAAGGTACAGGTACAGTAAAAGGACGAGCGAAGTTGACACTTTTTACTATGATGTAATTGCTTTTTCTCTATATAAATTCGTTGCCTACATATTAACTTTCTTTTCCATAAACTGTCTAATTGCACCAACTTTTCCCAATTTTAAATTTGTAAACGCATATTTCTCAAAACTAGCTTTCCGTGTGAACACGGAAGGCATTATCTGTCCAGCTACTGAAATATATGGTCGATATAGACATCAACGGACGCTGCCAACGTGCAGTGATAGAGGCTTTCACGGCTATTGAAGAACACGCGAAGTTAGTTGAGGTAAAGAGTAAATATATGGTGTCAACAAACAAGCATTCATCTGTCCACCGACTAGGAAAAAAATTTCACTTTTGATAGCAGCAACTTCGAGGTACTTCGAGGCAATTTCGTTATAGGTTTCAGTTATGGGTTGGCTACAATCAAATCAATATGTAATAAACACAAATACAAAAATAAACAATTTTTTCGCTATATTCAAAAAGCTATTTTTCTATTCCTCTGAAACTGTCTCGCTGCAAACGACCAAGCATACACATTTTTTTCTCGCATTTTTTACCCAGGTTGGTTCTTTTATTAGAGCCAAACTTTCAGGAATCACCACTGGTAGTTAAGGAGTTTATTTAGCTTTGTGTAAACATCAACTCGACAAATGACAACTTAGTAGGAAGACCCGACGAAAAATTTACGTTGGAAACTGCTGCTAAGTTGCGGTTGTATCATTGGCTCGTCCACATCGGGCGAATGGAAATAGAGCTCCGGCCAAGAGAAGGAAGACAAAGCCCCCGTTTCAAAGACCAAGCCATCGCATATGCTAGAGCGCTTGGACGCTGCGTGCCTTGCCTCAGAAAAGGGTCGGAAGCCCGTTAAGGAGTAAGTAAAGTAAGTAATCATTTTCCATTGTATATTGTACATTGTACATTAAGTTGTCTTTACTTTCCTCTCCTTTTTCCTCTTAAAATGCACAAGTGCGTTTTAAAACATAAGGAAAGGCTACAGTCCTCTTGGGGCGAACAGTGTGATACCCTATCTATATCCCTATATGCCCCAAAGAAAAAAGCATTAAGAAGATGATGGATTGCATTTTATTTCATTCTATCAAATTTAAAAAAAAATATTTTTTTCAAAAAACGCCCCCAAAAAATGGGCGTGGCCAAAAACTTTGTATGGGCGATACATTGGAAAAAATGTTGGCTGAATATCTTGTTAATCATTTTCTTTCGGTTTCTATGAAAATTTTCGAAGAAAACAACATTTAAGTGAAAAACGCCCACAAGAAGTAGGCTTGGCAAAAAACTTTATGTGACAAACTTATAAAGGAAGGCAGTGCCTACATATCTTGTAAAAGTTATAACAATCTATCTCTCTAACATTAGCTTTAAACCGTTTTTTATAAATTCTGGGGGTGGAAGTGGGCGTATTTACACTTAACCCTAGGGAGTATGTGGTCCAAATTTTAGCCTCCTGGATTAATTTTAAAGGCCTAAAAATTGCGTACTGACGGACGGACGGAAGGACATTGCTGAATAGTCTTATGATTTGGTCCTGATCATAAATATATATACCTCTATGGGTCTACGACGAATATTAAGGGATGTAACAAACTTTGTGTCAAAAATTAATATAACCTTAGGATAGGGTATAAACAATGAGGTATGCTACCCGCAAATAGTAGAACTGTAGAACATTCCTCTCGGATTTTGCCTTGTAGTCCCACATTGATATAATTTCAAAAGTTGACGTTGATCATTGACTCTTCCAAGCTTCATTTTACTAATTACCTACATGCAATATTTTCATTAAAAACATAAATCGAAAATTTGTAAGTCCTGCTCCCGCAGGCAGTCACATTGACGGTATTAAATATGCATGCAAACATACATCCCCTTTCCAACGTCAAGCCATTGTCACTATTAATAATCCAAAGTGAGTTTAATGTTCACCCCCGCAGGTGTAGGCATATCGAAAATCAACAATTAAAATTGTTGTAATTAATTCTGCGCCGAGGCAAAAAACAAAAGTACGATTAATCGACTTAGAGATTATCTGTGAGTGCTGTGCTTGTTCGAATTACGCCCCATACTCTTCTGGCTATGGCTAACTCTACGTCACATTAGGTGGGAATGGGATCTGTTTTCTTGAACCACTTTGACAAATATTTGACTTTCCCAAGCGGGCAAATGTCACCTGATGCGTGAATACACAACCTATACAACGCACGCACACGGTGGCACACACCCATGTGCTCGCAGCAAATGCAAATGACTGAATGAAGGGTGTGTATATATATATGTAGCTACTACAACAGGACTGTGCTGGTAGACAACAGTTAACATCATCCTTCAAATCGATTTCAGAACACTGGCAGAGCAAGGTAGATAGGTAGGTGGGCTGGTCATAGTCAAGCAATCAAGTGGATTTCAAGTTGCTTACAGGCGTTATAAACGTGAACTTAATTCAATTGCAACGATTAAACAAATTACCAAGAGAGTACTTCCCTTCTCAGAACCCCACCTCCACCCCTCAAGCCGACTATATCAAAACAGAGAGATATATTAGATTGATATAGTCACCCAGTTGCGACGCATTTTACAATTGAATTGAACGCTGAACATAATTACTTATCATGTTCGGTGGCACATTAACGACGAGACCGACCGGCGAGTATGCACTTCACTTCCAGACACTTGTTGTTACAGCTTTTCTTAAATTTGTCACGATGGCGACTGAGGACTGGGGTAGGTAGTTAATTGAATTTACTTTGTGTCGGGTGACTGTCGCGGTAACAGGAAAACAGGACGGTGACTACTTTTCCATATTAGGACCTTTTTTGTTCGCATAAAGAATAGGAGTGTGTAATTATTTGGGCTTTGGGTTTGTGTTGGGATAGATCGTATGTGTAATAAGATTGTTTATAGGCTCCCAGGTTCAAAATATTCTGACAAACACCCAAGTGTAAGATGTCATAAGAATCTTCTCAAAAATTCAGATGCCGTTCCATTCATGTCAAACAAAATATATCTTCGCACACACAACTTTAGGAGCTAGGCTTTAGTTCCTGTATGGGTTATTATGCCTAATATCTATTTCTAATACTAAATACTAGCTTTAAAGCAATTTATTAAAATTAAATAATTATTTTTATTTAAATAATTTCATTGAAATTTATTTTAATTACGTTAAGTGGCGTGGTATTCAACATTATATTGAAGACTTTGTGATATTTTTTGAAATAAAATTGTATTTTAATTTCAAAGCAAAATCCGAATTTCTTTTAAAAAATTCAATGCATTTTAAATTTAAATATTTTGTTTATTAATGTTGGTTTGGACAATATTTTTGATTTCCCTTGATATAAAATTATGTAGACATATAAATTTTATTAATGACCAACTTGTAAGCAGACCACATACAATTGGCCATGCGAAAAACATGGATTTTGCAATTCCAAACCACAACGTCTCATCGTTTGGTCTTATGAGTTTTTGATTGTGATGGCAAACACTAAACTAATTAGAATTTTTAATCTATGAAATTATATGAGGGCATCTGTCTAGAATCATTGGAAATTTTCCAAATTTGAACAGTTTGAAAGTAACTTCTTGTAAAATGTGACTTCTTAAAAACAAAAAGTTCTGTCACTATGATGTAAAAATTTTTGCAGAATTTTATTACTTCGGCCTTTTTATTTAGTTGAGTTTTACGAGACTTTAGAGTAGACTGCCTTTAGTTTTTCATAAAATATACTTGGTTATTGCCGGATGTGGTTCTACAATCGATTTGATAAGAGTAACATTCCATGGCAGGGCTAAGGTAATGCCTTTAAGGTTGCCACCAAATGGCCAAAACAAATATCAATCTGCTAAAGGACTTAAAATTCTCCAAGATATGCCCAGCGTCTTTTGCCTGTGGGAAGAAATTTTCAGATCTCATGGCACAGTCATTAAAAATATTGCGAAAAGTACGTCTTCATTATGATCATCTGGTTTATTTTAAAAATAAATGTTCCTCAATTTTACTTTTAAAAACAATTTATTTTCTTAAAGAATTCACATAAAATGCACTACAAAACGATGTGACAATTACAAAATTGCCATCGTTCAATCGAATCGTTAAATCAACGAAATTTGACAGTTGATTTTCTATTGCTTATGTAAAGCAACAAAAAACGATGATCTGTAGAATCGCTAAGACAAATCATTGTTACACGAAGAAGAAGCATCGCCAAGACGAAATTTCGCTTTGATTGTATTTTGACCAAATTCAGTGAATTTAAAAAGTTTATTATTTTAGAAAAACAATGTTGTATGATTATTTGCGAGACACTTTCCAAACGTGAAATAAGGCCAATTTTGGAAAGTTGATATTATTTAACTCAGCTTTATTTCGCGGCACCGACATTTCGAATTTATAAAGTAATTCATTCGAAATCATCATAAGAGAAAGCAGCCAAAATCAATATAACGACCAAATTCTCAAGTTCCTGCTGAGCTGCATTATTATCTTATCGAGGTCGTTTATATGAACATATAGTTTACAATGACCGTTTTGTTTCGCCTTAGCCAATAAATAAAAGTAACACACGTCGGGCTTTCGTCATTACTATTTGTGCACTGTTTTTCTCAGCTTCATAAAATTACTGGTGACTTTAAGGTAAAGTAGGTAGTAGACTATTTGGTCAAAATACAAAAATATGACTTAGAATGATACCTATTTAAAATTGTCACCAACCAGTACGATTAAATTTAAAGGAGAAAATATGACTCAATTCCTTACTTAGGTAACGCTACAATCCGGGGTGGACCTTCGGCCCCAACCAATAAGCCTCTCATACAGTCTCTATCGGATTATATGTACATAAGATTCGAACTGAGGTGCAACACGGGGCACGCGCCGGTTCGATACGAGAAAAAACTTGCAAATTGGAGAACTTACCGTGAAAAACTCGCAACGAAGCGCAATCTTAGATGCATGGCTGTATTGTCTCATCCTTTGCAATAGGTGCAAAGTACCATGGAGAATTGAAAGCATGGAAAGGACTCGCAGAAAAGTAAGAAAACTGCATAATTACGTTAAACGCAACGGTAAATCGGATATCCTTACGGACATGTCTACAACCAACAACCGTGTAGATCTAAAAGAGCCTCCTTAAGGAGCTTCAGTGTCTCGACTTCAGAGGGATTCAAACCTGATGGCAAAAATCTTAGCTGCAATTCATAAACACGTCATTGAAGACACACCCCCATCTTAAAAGAATAAATAGTTTATCCGGATAAGGTTAAATGGGCGATCAACTCGTTCAAACCATACAAGGAACCATCTACAGAAGGTGTTTAAGCTCTTATACTGGCTTTATTTAGGTTAATTTTAACCTTCCACAAATCTGGAGGGAGATAAATGCGGCATTTGCCCCTAAACCAGGCCATAAATAGTATACCTCTGCACTCTTCACCAATATCAATACGCCTTTGAAGGAACGCGCTGGTCGCACCAGAAAATACTGTTGCCGTGCTTGGTTGTGGCAAAAACTGTAGAAGATTTCGAACTGCACTGCAATGAAACAGTTGCAACTGTAAGAAGATTGTTAGCTGGAGCGGGCTTGCGACTCGCCGACCACAAGACGGAAGAATATATCGGAGAGCACGAAGTAGTTTCCCAACCTTTTATAAAGTACCTTGAAGTAATTATTGACGCTCGTCTAAGCTTTAAAAATAATCTTTAGTATGTTTGCAAACAGTCTTCAAATACTGTTAGCGCGCTTTCAATGCTGGTGAGTAACATCGAGGGCCCGAAACACACCAAGAGACTTCTTATACCAGGAATTGCCAGATCTATTCGGTCGAGTTAAGTCCTACATTCGAGGAGTCAAACGCGGAATACGTGTTTTGCCATTGCCCACGATATAAAGCCGAGAGAATCGCCCAACGGAACCAATTCGGAGAGCGGCTCACTCCGGATAATGTCGTAAACTACACTAAAAAAAATTAGTGGTAGTCATATTGACAATCGGTGGTTGTTAACTGGAAATATTGATGAACAAAGTTGTCGATATGATGAACTTATTTTGAAAACCTCAACTGCATTTAAGCATTTAACAACCGAATAGTCAATATGAAGAACAGGCAGTTGTTAATTTTTTGTTCTTCAAATGATGAATCAAGTTGTAAGATTAACAATTGCAGTTGTCAATATGAATACCAAAATGAGTGCGGCTTTCAAAATGTTCATATTGATAACCCTAGTTGTTATTTTGGCAGTCGCGGTTGTTATATTGACAATCGCGGTTGTCAATGTGAAAACTCTTGTATTTTAACGAAAATAAAAAACAGAATAGAACTTGTTCACATTGACGAACTCGGTTGTTATATTGACAATCGCAGTTATTTTATTGACAATCACGGTTGTTAATATGACTTATTTTCTTTCATATTCATAATTTTGAATACCGAGTACTTCACATTGATAACCGTAGTTATCGATATGAAAATGCAAACTTTGTTATGTCTTGAAATTGAAACTTGTATAAACTTGATGGTCATTTCTCTTTTGACGATGAAAGTGCTTGGTTATTGCTAACAAATTAATAGTGACTTTATATGTTATTAAAATTATATCTTCTTTAAGAAAATAAGGAAGTTTTAACTTCTTCAGGTAAGTGTGTTTCTATTATTCAACTTTAATTTTACAGATATGAACAAACATATATATTTACATTTTTTAATATTCATTTTTTTTTATCCATCTCTTTTAGATAGGTAGGTTTTATTTATTTTTCCCTTTTATTTCATAATCATACTGTTTTATTAATATATTCCACAGCAAAAACTAATTTGTATATATTAAAATTGTTATCCAAAGTATTGAAGCGACAGAGAAAGAGACGACAATAGCGTCTAAAGATGGGGTAGTCTAGTCTGTGCTATCTTAGGATGAATATGATCATTTCCATACAGACTTTTGTAGGACAATTGTAGACAATCCGGCGATCAGTCTTCTTTCTTCTTAAAGGTTTCATAATAAAGAATTAATTCTTAAGTTATTAATTGTGTTTTACAGTATTAACAATAAAATGTTATATTTGAAATACTTAAATAAACGTGTATTAATAGTTTGTTTAGCATTGTCATATTTCAGGTTAGGTAAGTACAGTTTTATTAACATGGCAGCTTATTTATTTTGGCAATCGAATATTTCAATTTGATAAACGAATCTTTTTAAATTACTATTGTGTTCATCATACTGACAATTTCCCTTTTTATTATGAAAATTGCAATCTTAAAATTAACAACCACGTTCATAACATTGACAGCCACGATTTTCAATATGAAAATTACAATATTCAAATTTACAACCGCGTTCATCACATTGACAAACACGATTCTCAATATGAAAATTTGAAATTTAAATTAACAACTTTTTCTTCAATATGACGAACTTTGTTGTGAATATGACGTACCTTTTTGGTTCAGTGAACATGCTTCAGAATGACGGTAACTGGACCATTGTAAGTAACGCGGCGGTACGTATTCTCAGCTATCTTAGACGTTTAGAAAGCCAACGGAAAGTTTCATTAATAAATGTTTTAAGATAAGCCTTAATAATAGACAAAAGTCAGCGCGTTCGGGATCGGAGGTGGTTTTAGCCCGTACCGTACCGTGGTATCAACAAGGTTCCCACCTTGCAAAAAAAAAAAATAGTACTTGACTGTAGTAAAGAGAGTGTCTCTCGAAAGAAATTTAAATCTGAACCAAATTTCCATTAACCAAAAAACAGCGATTGACAAGCGATAATCTTTGTTTGATTTCTGAGGAGATGTTGTTTTCAGGTGTGACAGCAGAGCCGAGGTAGAGAATGTCTCTGCTATTATGTATTTGAAACTTATTTATATGTGAAAACATATAAAGCAAGTTTTTAGACTTTCTCATACATTCTTTCAACTAAATCGGTGTTTTTAAAGTGAAGCCATAGCACACAATCTTTGTTTTTAGCCTGAAATCTGCGTTTTATCGTGTTAAAATATCAACATTCATCGTTGTTCTTTAAAATTTAAAATTAAATATTTAAGAAAGTTTCTTTACTATCAAAACCGCTTAATTTATTAAAAATCCGCCTGAAATACTGACTACTGGGGAGGAAGTACCAGAACTCAGCCTCCTGTACGCAACAACTTTTAAGGGAGGGCGACTATAGGGCTTTTTCTGTCAATGTTTAACGAATTTATTGTGTTTTACTTTATTAAAATTGTTGATAGAATGACCCTATTTTATTTGTGGTTGAAGTGTTTGCATATACAAATATTCGGAAGCAAAAACTGCTAGAAATAGTCGACTAATGGTTGAGGACTGACTAATAGGTGGCTTAACCTACACACTTGTTTCATCATAACATCAAAATTATTTCAAAAATCAAAGTATGCAATTTTGTTCGAATTTTTCTTAGTTTGTTCTTAGTTTTCGAGATATTGGCGGTTTAATAAATTACCATTATTCGAATATTTTCCCAAAAACTAAGTATGCAGTATTTTTGGCCTCTTCACAAGTATCCATAGTACAAAGAAGGGCCAAAATTCTTGAAACCATTTTCGAGAAAATGAGTTATAAGTGATTTTCACCAAAAAAAAATTGTAAGGCAGGTACCGTTATTTCAAACGATAAAGCAAAACATAAAAAGATGCCCCGAGAGTGTAACCCAAAAAACCATATTTAATAATTTTTGGAAGTAAATCCATCGAACCGTTTCGCCATACGGCAACCGGACAGACAGACAGACAGACAGACCGACGGACGGCATTGGCGGACCTCCTTTTTTGGACTTCTCTATAGTCGTAATATCATCCTTCATACTCAGTTTGAGTTCGAAATTTCCGCACGATCGCAATAACTTTCTCTTTAGTATACTAATATTGATATGCGAGAAAGTTAAAAATCAGTGACTTATTGCACTTGCGTTCCTAATCGCGGAACTCATTCTGTTCTCCTCCCTCCCCTGCTAGGTGACATTTACTACAAATAATGCAATCACTGAAATAACAGTCATCAACTTGCTTCTGCAAAAGGGCACCACATTGCCGCCAACCCGTATATATTATTTTTTTAACAGCTCCGCCTAATGTTACCCCAGAGTGTTAAATGCTAAATCCAAATTTAATTCTACACTCAACATTTAAGAATTATGTCAAAAAACAACAACATATAATGACCCGCAGAGTCAGAACGGAACCGCACTAATGAAAGTCCATAAAACGCAAAAAGTGAATTTTTCTTTCTAACCAAAGACAACCCCTCCTCTGGACAGGGGAGGCGATTATTTAGTTACCTATATTAAAAGATAAGCAAACATACTGAAAACAAATATACAAACATACACGCTGGCAACTGGCAAAAAGGGGTTGATTTTTATTCGCCCTTAAACCCATTGAGTTTGACGACGACGTAAACCAGAGAAGGGTAGGTATATCGTAAACGTACGTTTGAAGGGTGCAATCCATAGATAGAAAATCTAAATTGATACTCCCGGCTGGAAGTGAAAATATGTTTTCAAATAGGTAAACACAATTAGGAAATTGAAACAAGTCGTTTAGTTAAGTCATTGGAATCAAAAGTGGTTGCTGAGGTGGTATAGCTGGGGTGGGTCTTGTGTTGAGGTGAGTATGTGTGGGAAATTGCTAGTTGATTAAACAAATTTGAACGGGTAAACTGGTAAGTGATCATAACAACTGTCAAAGATACTTACATAAAATAACTAAAAGGGAAAGTGCGACAGAATCGGTTTTGATTGAATACTTTGCGCGTATTGTAAATTGTTGGACGCCACTCATTGTCTGTCAAGAGGTTCACGATAGTGATAATTTGAATTAGTTTATGCGTAAAAAAGGGTACTACTAATTGCAGGAGTTTCCGGCTTGAATAATAATAAACTCTTATGAGAAGCTCGAAAGTTTTAAATTGAAGTTAAAATGTAGGTCCTAATTATTAGGGCCGTTAAAGGATAAATGGTTGGAGCAAGGATTTCATATTGTATACAGATACCCAGTCATAGTCCGAATAATATTGCCTGTTTTCCGATTAGGTTTAATAGTTTCCTGTGTAAGTACTGAAGTGGTCAACCAGTGTGATCGCCTGTCACCCGGCATGTCATTGAATGTGTTATCCGAATGAAAAGGTCCCACGGATGAGATCGCTCGATTTTCGACAGTGTCATCTAATATCGGATGAAACGTTTGCATCGTTGAAAGTTCATCTGATTCTAATAACGAATCTCTCAATTTGACTCGATAATCCATTTGCTTAAGATATGACTTAATCCAATTGACAAAAAGCGGTGGGCACAGAGATTAAATTCGATTATTTCATGGGATAACTGGTCAAAAGCTTTAGAGAAGTCAGTGTATATGCAATCGAATTCATTATTATTTTCTAAGGCGTTTAAACAAGTGCTCAGGAAATATAACAAATTTGTAAAAGTGGAACGGGTTTGTACAAACCATAAATTGTGGATTTTGCCTATACTAATTTGCCTAGACAATTCTAAAAGTTCTTCAGATTTTTTAAGAACAATCGGTGAAATCCCATCGGTACCGGGCGAGTAGTTGTTATTTAAAGAGGAGAAGAGACAAATCTTGAATTTGTATCCAAATCAAATAAAAATTACTAAAAGATATTTGTGCACAATTATTTAAGTAACTAAAATAATGTTTATCAATGTTTATCAAAATGCTGCATTTTACTTACATAGTCATTGCAAAGTGCGAATGATAGGGTTTTGAAATCATAAAACAGAAGTTGTTAGTTGATTTCATATAGAATTTAACTCCTTAGTTCACCAGGGATGGGAAATTTGGCCGTTTCTGGTTAATTTTACAGGAATTAATTTATTCATACGGTGAGAGACAAATTAAAGCACAATTTATTTATTTCTTCAGAAAACCTTCGAAAATTAGCTTTCCGAAATTCAAAAGAATGAAGACGATGATACGAAGGGGAGAATGATATTTCTCAATGTTAGTAATACTGGAGTGAGATTCTACAACAACAGTACTAACAGCGTCAGAGGAAAGGCTTTATTGAGAATTAGATTTTAAAAGTTTTTTATACAGCTAATTTGCTGTAAGTCAAAAGATAAAATATTATTAAGCAGAAATAGCTCTTGTTGTGCAAGGTCGATAGAGGGTATAAAATGAGATTTATCCTCTGAAGATTCCCTTAGGATATGAAGCAGATAAAAGTCACAACAAAATATGTCAAAAATATGGTCGAGTACCAAAGACAAGTACCTACAGCGAGCGGAGACGATAAGACAGAATGTACGCATTGATCACATATAATCAAGGGGCACGGTAGAGCCAAGCCAAGTTCTTTAGCAACTTTGGCACTACACCCTTATTTACACGAACCAACTTAGGCCATTTTGACCCCCCCCTCTAACTTCGCTGACAACAAAGCTATAGAAATCAAATTCCCAGGATTTATTGGGACGCACAGCAGCAGGCTTCATACCAAGCTGTTTAACATCAGCGGTTCCTGAGTTATAAGGCCCCAAAATTAGCAAAAACCGTAAACACTGACTCACTGACAGATCATCAAAACTATGGAGGACTTCCAATCATCGTAGAACCTTGAAATTTGGCACAGTAAAAGGGTTTGCGGAGAAAACAACAGGGAAAAATCTAACATATGTGATTTTGCATCCAGGGGCGTGGCAGCCCCCCACTTCTCATAACTCATCGTCATAATCAAAACAATGGATCACTTCCAATCATCGTAGAACCTTGAAATTTGGCACAGTAATAGAGTTTGCGGAGAAACCACAAGGAAATTTCAACATTCGTGATTTTCCATCCAGGTGGCGTGGCAACCGCCCACTTCTCTTAACGCAGCCCCCAAAAGACCTACAATTATTACTTTTTACATGATTTACATTTTAAGAACAAAAAAGGAAACAAATAAAATATTGTTTATTTTCCATTTAGGGGGCGTGCAAGCCGCCCCAAAAGACTTAGAGCTATGAAATTGTATTCGGAGGAAGGACTTGAAGAATAGACACAAACTTGTGTATATTCCAAAAAAGAGGCACGGCAACCGCCCCTACATCGAACTCATTCTATAGTTATGAAATCTTACATGTCTGTAATTCTTTTAAGGGCAAACAAGGAAAGTAAAACAATTTGTATTTTGCTCGAAAGAGGGCGCTTACGTTCTGTCGAAATCCCTAAGATTTTTAAATTTTGCAAAATTTCCATGTATAAGAAAATCTTTGCAAAAAGTATTGAAATCACACCAAAAAAATATATGTTAAAGAATAGCCAAGTTCTTTTATACAAAAATCGCTTTTGCCCCACAAGTCAGCCACAAAAAGTACTTTGACGCAAAAGCGATTTTTGTATAAAAGAACTTGACTATCCTTTAACATTTATGTTTTTGGTGTGATTAATATTAACTCAATAATTCTTTGATCGTAGAATCAATTTCCATCTTGCATTCTAAGAAAAACCCTTTCGTTTGGGAAAGTGCTTAAGAAAAAGCTCTCCTGACTAAAAGTAAATATATGACCCTGAAAAAGAAACAACTTTGTCGTGTGATGCTTCTTCACAAGATTAAGGCGCTGTTCCTTTGTAAACCCATAAAAAGACCAATGATTAATAATGATTTTTGAAGCTGTGAAACCCATGTAACCCATAGTGCGAATTTCAATAAAATTTCGTTAATTTTATATATGCAATAAGGTTGAGTTTTATGGGAGTGATGGGGCTTTCTTTCCTATAACATTAAAATGGAATTTACCCTTTTCTCTAGATAACTGCCTTATATTCGCTGCTGCTGTGGACGAACTTTTCTCCTGCCCTCAACCCCTACCCTACCCTCTTTCATGTAAAATTGTAAATATTTTAATTGTATTATTTGGAATTTAATTTTATTAAAGAAATATTAAACTTAACATTGATATCAACTTTAATATCTAAAGGGAGATGTTGCATTGGCAGAACTTAGGAAATTGGTATAAACTAATATTTATAATTGTTATACGAATTACTTTAATGTCAAATGAATAATGGGGAATAAATAAAGAACATTCTCGACTAAATCTTAAACAATATGTTTTTGCTTTAGTAATTTTTATACAAATGAGTTCAATATTAATGTCGAATGGAAAGTCAATCTTTCATGACTCTAGATTAGAACGAACAGCAATCCTCCCATCGCATTAACATCATTTATATGACGATCATTTCTATAAACTAAAAAGTCAGGATTCAAGAGTTCCGTGTCTAAAATACTGGCATTAAGCCATGTTTCAGTCAAGGTGAAAATGTTATGTACAAGCGCTTGGGTGTGTAAGTAAAGTTCAGCAGTTTTTAAGCAGAGTCCCCTTAAATTTTGATAGTACAGGGACAGCCTTCCTAAGTTCTAAGTTGCGTTTTTTTAGAATAACGTGGGGTGAATTTATTAACTAGGGTATTTTTAGGCCATACATTGCTATTAAAAAGTAATTTAAAGTAGGGAGAAGACGCAACAATTTTAAAAGAGGCAACATATCCGTCAAGTTTACTTATTTTCGTGCATTTAATTGAATCCTCATTTGTACAAGTTTACTCGAAACCAATTGATACAGAACATCAGGACACGAAGTAGTAGGTTATAAAAGGGAAATAAAAACCGTTTTAGGTCTTGGATTAGATTCAATTACGGAAAGTTTAATCTTTCATGTTTGTCACAATTTGGCGCCAAGTTTGAACTTTGTCAGCCACGCGTGCATACATGTATGTACGCTAATGTAAAAGACAAATTTTTAAATTTAAATCGTTTTTCATGGCGATAACTGTCATAATAATTAGTCAGATCTAATCCTGAACAAGTAACAACACATCGAATGAATAATGGGGAACATACCAACATAATTCAACATTAGAATTCAATTTATCTGTAGGAAGGAACAATTAAATTCGAAGGTTAATTGAATTTTCATCCAACCGAGTGTATTTATTTGTCTGTCTGTTATATTTTAAATAAACCATTTCAGTAGCTACATATTCTACCTACGTATCACAAGAAAAAATACAAATAGAAACAGAAGATAAAAATCACACTTCAAGGAAGTAACTCCCTAAGAAAAGCCCTCAATTACCTTTAGCAAAATTAAAGTATATAAATACAATACAAGCAGCCAGGACCAGAGTCAGGGTTGGTGAATTTTCAATAATCAATTAGCAGCGTCTATCGTATTTTGCCCAACTAAGGGCAGACCGCACACACTACTACCAGACGAGTCGTGCGCACTTGTTCAGTACAAATTAAACTGTGTGCAAAATTATATTGTTTTCTTGAAAGCTTGAAGGGACTGGCCACCATCTACTCATCATATGTTTGTCTCTGTCTCTCCCTCTCGCTCTGGCATTGCAAATTTAAGGGTTGTAGGAAAAGCAACCCGTAAATGTGTTGCCTCTGATTGGTCGACAGAGTGTGCCGGCGTTGACAATAATTGGCAGACACCAAAAACAACGCAAAAGCACCACACATCCAATATAACAATGAACCTTCCCATATATTTTTGTTTTTGGTTTCGATTCGAAGGGCTCATCGTTCAATAAGAGTTTACGTATAAAATACATGATTGTTTTTGTTTCAATTCTTCTTGGTGCTGTTGTTGTTTTTTTGTTAACTACCTATCTTTTCGGTGTTTTAGTGTGTTGGCCCGACTTCCTTTTATTTTACATTTGGATATCCTGGCTAACAATTGTTTAATTCCGGCGCTCAAACAGTTCACAACAGTGTATGATTGTATACAGTGCAGAGTGTGTGAGAGGTGGTTGGTTTGACAACAGACCAAAGCGTGCTGCCACATCGACTGGATATTGGTACGGCAAGGATTCGTTTAGTTGGATTTTCATGTTCGATGTTCATCATAGTGTACGGACATTTGTTCCCGGATTATATGGTGCGCGTAAAATCTTGTGAAGAATAGAATTGTTTTTATACGGATAAAAATACGTGAAATACGTTTAACGGGATGCACAGTGAATAAATATTAAAAAAAGTGTTGTTAAGATAAAAAAAATTATTTTAAATAAATAAATAATTTGTGAAAGTGAAAATTGAGGATTACAAAACTTAGCACTGAATATTGGATTTTATTTATTTTATTTTATTTTTTCAAAGGTTGGTAATTTTATTCAGTTAAATCAAAGATTTTGAATATTTTTAAAATTTTGTCTAAATTTTTTATTTTTCTTAGAAATTGTGCTCAGCAATGTCGAAATTATTGAAAATATCTGGACTGACTTTTTGAGCAGTTTATTATTTTCTTTTTTTTCAAATAGTTTTTGTTTTTTGACTTCTTCAAAATTCTAACAGCGAAAATTAAAAACAAAAAGGAGTTATTTATTTTATTTAAAAGTAATGCATCCGCTGACGTAGTACCTACTTATAATGCGAATTTATGTGTTGCACAATTTTCAATTTTTAGCAATTATGAAATGGGTTCTTTAATTTTGTTGTGAAATAAAAATATTAGTATCCATCTTGGAACGCTGATAATCTCATCGAATTTTGCTGCTGCCGTCGGGCTTTTGGTAGTAAATTTGTATTGCAGATAATCATTGTTCTTGATGTTGTTATGGTCTTAAGTCGTAGATTTATATAGATACGTGAAGTTCTCCCCCTTCTTCGTCTTTCGAATCGAGATGCGCATACAATTAAGCGCCAGCTCGCTCAAGTGTCAAGCTAAGACTTTCGTATTGTTAGGACTGTTGTAATAGGTACTTTTAGAATTTAAGTTTTTAAATTCTCGTCTACCTTCCAAAGAGTTTAATATATCCATTCAAAAATATACTCTGATCTACTTTCGGAAAATGAATAGAGCAATGTATGTTTAAAAAATAAACTGAGTAATCTTATTCAACCAAATGTGAAGGTTAAATCGGATAACTTTTAAAAATACTACGCAAAACTGTGGCGCCAAATCTAAGCCCGTCGCCTGCATGAGCTAATTAAAATAGGAATAAGGAATATCAGCACGCCATTCACATTCGAACCCGATGAATTGGAATCTATTAGGGTTTTTATTATCCACTAACTTAACTGATGATGTAGATATCTGTGGAATGCAAATAGATTTAAATAGTTGATGATTTTTTGATTGTTTTACTGTACGACATGCTTTTCTCCATTGTCCATGATATATTTGTTTTTTTGTGGCTTTGCCTTACTCGACTAGTTGGCCTTGGGTTAACAGCTAAATTTCTGGAAAACCTGTTCGTTCGTGGCTGAAAAGTCCTCTTAAAAACACATATTGACTGCTCGGGTCTAAAGAGATCTGAACAAAACAAGTACAGAGCTGAAACATGCAAAGCGCATGTGATATTTTTTTTACACATAGCCACGAACCGATTAAGATGATAGTTTCTTCTAAATACGTACCTAAGTATAATCGTTACCCTGAATATCTTAGTTTCTAACAAAATAGATTAGGGGTTAAAGTTATGACATACGCAGTCGACTAGAAAGCACTACGGACCTTAAAACGTGAACAAACGAATGCAGATTTGAGGTATGTACCCAGAAGACCTAACTTCGTATGTCACCACCAGGTATTGATGGAAGGTGGCATAGAGTACGAATATCTTGGAATAATTTTCAATATTCAATAGATGGCTTGATTGTCACTAAGAGAGAAAAGAAAGCAGCTACTGCACTCTGCAGATAAAATAATACAAATATTTTATTTTTCGGTGAAAAGTTGAAAAAGTAGCTAGGGAGTGACCAAATAAAAAGCTTAAGATCGAGCACATCCCATGATCCTATGTGATTTAAAACCGTCTTGGTGAATCGGTAGATGGTAAAACTCTCGTGATCTTTATAGATAATAAACCAGATACAGTCGATAGATGTGAAATCTCCCTGCGCTGGGTTCTCGAGCACAGCTACATTCCAGGCAACTGAATACAAGCCAAATAAGGAACTAGGACAAGCCAAATAAGGCACCAGGAGATATCTATCGGAAAACAGAGATGTAGATACCGTCCGCGACTGCAACTGGGAGCAATCAGTAGCTTTCCTGTTACCCTGTAAGGCAGATATGCTATCAGAATAGGTCCTACCTACAAAAGAATATGAAAGAAGCTTCAGTGACGTCAAGGAAAAGGAAACCACAACACACTGTAAAATTCAGTAAAAAATTTTAGCTTTTACGAAGTTTTAAGTGATCTGAACAGCTTACGTTCCAATGGTGATCCGACTAATTCGACAGTGGTTAGATTATTTCTTTATTCCTCTCCAATTTCATTAAACGTTTAGGACCAGGCTGAGATTGATTGCATCAGTCATCTCCTCTGACTCCACCGCTAAAATAAAAGTTTGTGGTCACTCCACTGTTCTTCCCCCCAAAGTTCCGCGAACACCAAATATTTCATTGTTATAGTCACCTCATTCGGCTCTTATCCCAATCTACATCTAGCGGAGATGTACATTTGTTTCGCATGGTAGTAATTACTTGTTGTTGATTCAAAGCATTCAGAAGTTTGATCGTTTTGAGCTTTCTAGTTTATAATTACTTACTTAACTGGCTCCCGAGCCGTGAAGGGTCCCTGCCTGAAACACGGCAGGCTTCCATCCTCTGCGATCCCGGGCACGCTGCTTCCAGTTGTCCAGACCAAGCGCTCTGCCATCAGCGATGGCTTGGTCCTTAAAACGGAGGTTCGGTCTTCCTTGTCGTATCGAACCTGGGCGCTGGGATTCAAAGATCCTCTTGGCTGGAGCGTTGTTGTCCATTCGCTCGATGTAGCCGAGCTAATGTAGTCGACGAATTTTTTCTTCTTGGACTACATCCATATCTTGGTATAGCTCATAGAGTTCGCGGTTGTATCTTCTCCTGGCAGGATAAGGGTTCTGTAGAGCTTGCACTTTGTCCTTCAAGTCAGGAGTTTAGAACCCATTTGTTTTGCCAAACCGAAGAAGTAGCGGTTTCTTAGGGTAATTCTTCGACGGATCTCCACTAAGATGCTAAGTTTATGTTTACCCCGAGGTAGATGAAATCCTTAACTACCTCGCAGTTGCTGCTATCAACACTTACATTTTTCCTAGTCAGTGGACAGATGATTATTTGTTTGTTGATAGCATATATTTAGCCTTGTCCTCATTCACCAATTAGTTTCACCTGTTCTTCTATAGCCGTGAAAGCCTCTATTACGGCACGCTGGCATCGACCGATGATGTCTTTTTCGTCCCCATACCCCGTCCGTTGGACTGATCTGTTGAGGATATTGCCTTCCCTGTTGACACCTGCCCAAAACACTATCTGCACAAGAACAATTTTGAAGAAATCACACGGCAGCCGAAATCCGTTGCATGCTTAAAAGAGTTCAGATGAGCTGCTGCCAAATTGAACATTGCACCGCGTGATCTAATGTCACGGTACACATCTGAATCAGTTTTGACGGAATCGCGAATTCGGCCATCGCCACAAAAAGCTCCTGACGATGAACGCTGTCATATGCGGCTTAAAAGTAGATGAAGAGATGGTGTGTCTCGACTAGAAACTCGTTGGTCTTTTTCAGGTTTTGCGTTAGTGTGAAGAATTGGCCTACAGTTGATCTGCCGGAGCCACACTGGTACGTACCGATTAGTGTGTGGCGGAAAGGTAAGAGACGTTCAAACAGTACGTTGGATAGGATCTTGCATTCGACATTACTAGTTATTTAGAAATGTATCCGCCTTCCAGATATTGGGTTATTTTGATCCTTCAAATTAGTTTGTTGGAGATAAAATTTTAAGTAAGAAAATCATTTGTATGGAGTAAAAGGTTTGAATAGATTCATTTTCAATGAGAAGCCAGAAAAATCTGTTTTTTTTATTAGTTAAGAGCCAGCTTCTCCAACCATTGTAGGTGCCAAGATATATTTTGTTTTTGACATGAATGGGAGTCCAAAGTTTCTCTGGAGGTCCTAGAGATGCAAAGATTCTCTGGAGGTCAATACCAATTCCGAAAGGCAATTCATTTTTGAGAAGCTTCTTATGAAAGCTATTACTCTTGGATGTTTGTCAGACGTTCGGAAGAGATGAGGCAGCGAATAAAACCTTTAAGGTGGTACGGTTCGGACTCAATAAACTTAAGCTTGATTTAACTTATGTGGTGGTGATGGTAGACCCCACCACTACAACATTTTTTTATCGTCTGATCTCTAGGAATACACGTCTACTAAAGTTTTTTTTTTTTTTGGTAACTGAAAAGCCCTGACGTACAGGTGATCTTATATTAGCCTTTAAAACTTTTATTTATTTCTTATTTCGAAATGTTGTAAGAATTGCAAACTAGAGTAGTACTTTCGGCCGCGCTAGATTGAATCAAATGTGTTTTGTTGTTTTAAAGATTATAGGCCGCTCAATATAGACTGATTACGTTAACTGTGCCTTTTATTTCTGCGTTAAAGTCTGTTTATAGTTAATGTTATGTGGTTTTTTTTTGTATTAAATGGGTGACAATTTTTAGTAATATAGGGTCAATAATTTTTCGGTTTCGAAAGTATAAAATTTGGACTTTGCCATTAAGTGTGAAAAAAAGATCATTAAATGGCCGTCTCCGGAAGATTCGCAGCATGCGATTCTTTTGAGGTACTTTTTAGCCACTTTTTCGCACATATCGACGGTATCTCGAATAATGTTGATTTTTAATGCGTATACGGTTCGAGGATTATTATTTTAAACACAAATAGTGAGGTGTACGACACGTTTAATTCCTGCTAACGCCGGGAAATCGATAAACTCGGATCAGCGGCAACACTCGCACTTGCGGCAGCAATATTTTTGACTGAGTGGGCATTACGTTGACGACATCAGTAACGCTTCCACTCTCCTCAAATTTCTTCACAATTTTACCGATTGCTGCCATAGTCGGTAAATTATGTGGACCATAATCATCCCGTAATACACATAATACATCCCGTTTGAATAACCACTTTTGTAGTAAGTTTAATCATTTCAACGCGACGTTGGATTGTTTAGCAATGTAAATGGCAAACATTCAACTAATACTATGAATCTTCAAATGACAGCTGAGTCTGACAGGTGTCCAAGGTATGGTGCCACATGAGGGTTAATATCAAATTTATTCGAAAAGAAACAAACCTTATTTAATTCCAAAAGGCCTGCCGATGATAAAATCCCTGCTAAACAGTTGTTTTGTTGCATGAACTTTTGTACTAAATTCTAAATTTGCCACACTGATTTAAAATATAAAGTCAATTTTCCAACGCTAACGCTTCCACTCTCCCCAAATTTCTTCACAATTTTACCGATTGCTTCCATAGTCGGTCAATTATGTGGACCATAATCATCCCGTAATACACGAAAATTGTCTAAGTTTGAATAACCACTTTTGTAGTAAGTTTAATCATTTCAACGCGATGTTAGATTGTTTAGCAATGTAAATGGCAAACATTCAACTAATACTATGAATCTTCAAATGACAACTGAGTCTGACAGGTGTCAGATTATTATTATAAACAATAATAATTAGCATAAGCAATATAGAATATAATATTAAAATAATTAAAGAATAGAGAAAACCAAGTCAATTTTTCAAACAGAAATTACAAACATCTAACTTACAAATTTCCTGAAAAATATTTTTCGAAAACTTTTCTTATTCTTGATGTTTTTGTATTTCCTTATTGTTTACGAAGAATTAACAAAAAATAAAAACCTTAAGCCTATTGTGTCTGCGAAGTTATATTTTTGACACGAATGGCGGGACCTACAGTTTTCCCGATTCCGAACGGCAATTTCTTTTTGAGAAGCTTCACATTGCTGACATTTCATACTCTTGGATGTTTGTCAGACATTCGCAAGAGGTGGGGCGGCGAATAAAAAGGTGGTACAGGTCGGGATTTGAACCTGTGACCTCTCGCTTAGTGGTCCAACGCACTTAACCACTAAGCCACTTCACCCTTAAGAATTAACTCTCAGATATTAAGAATGAACAACGAGGATCGGTGTTGGGTTGAAATTCTAATTTTGTCGAAACAGTATTCTATTGTTGTGTCAGAAATATATTAGAGAGCAAAATCAAACTGCGAAACTTTAGATAATTTTCAAAAGACATATCTAGCAACCATGCTTCAATGTTTCAATGTTTTCCATTGACATAACGCATCGCACTATTAAACTTGACATTCAACTTACGTTTCCTTACATAGTTGCAATTAGAATAAATTTCGCAACTGTTATTCAAAATCAACAGACGTATTTTAACAGGTGCCTCAAACACCTTGCCAACACGTGAATTTATATGATTATCCCAAGTAAAGTAGCGAATAAGAGTAACCCCGAGATTTTTTGCAGTTTCCACGTAATTAATGGGAGCATTACCCAAAAACAATCGAAGGACAATAATTAATATCTAGACTATTCCTTGATATGACCAAGCACTAAGAATTTTTCGAATTTATAACAAGACCACTTAACTGGGACCAATTTATAATTTTCTCTTTATCTTCATTAACATAACGATAGTAGCACTTGGTGAGAAGTCAAAGTTTGCAAAAGCTTCTTACAAAAGTGAACGTGATTGACTGTGTCAAAAGCTTTTAAAAAATCAAATAGCACCAAAAATTTAACCTTTTCCTTGTCCAACACTTGCCATATATCGTCTGTAATGCTTAACAGTGCAAGGGAAGATGTGAAGAGCATTAGTTGCTCAATGTGTTGAGGGTACTCGGCCTACTTTTTATTTTGAAATATACATTTTAATAACTTGATTAAATAAGAATAATTTATTAATTTTCTCAATTGAGGATCATCAAAGATACCAGCTTTTGTCTATTCTTTACTTAATTTCACCATCATTGTCATTATCTTTGCCATAAACACAGTCTTGAACAGGTTTTGAAATGATAGATTGTATGCACTTCGTTGGGGCTGTGATACTGACTAGAACTTAAAACTGGTATAATGGCACATCGCAAAATTAACAGTCGTCGTGATGATTTGATGGTTAACTTCAGATAATTGGAGTGTTGTACTTAAAATAAGGCCTTGTTTTTATTTGCCCATAAACGCAGCGACTTAACACACCTTTTACACGCTAAATTTGGGATATTTATTTTTAATAGCTTCCCAAAGTCTTCCATGAAGCCTTGTTTTACAAACTCGAGACACGTTCAAGCGACATTATTTGAACATGTTATCACCATAAATGAAACAAAAACTATTTTCATTGTTTAAGCAAGTTCTTCTTTATAACAATATAGAGGAAAATTTCGCCGTTCGTACTGGTTTACCAAAAACTCGATCTGGTAGATGAAAAGTAACGGTAGATTTGAGGAATAAAAAATAAATTCGGAAAAAGGAACGAAAAATTAGTTAAAAGAAAATAAACATGTTGTTATGAAAGCCATTACATATGAAACCGTGGTTTCTAAATTTATACATACATATGGCGACAATTAAAATTCAGTGGTCTAAATTGCGTCATGTGAACGTGTGTAGATTTTGTGAAGATTTCTGCATCACATGTTGTATAAATTTAATAAAATAGCTCGTTGTAGGAATAAACACTTGGGAAACTACATCTTTGGCATCATAAAAGTTGTAGCACCCTTAGGCGATACGAAACTGTTGAGTTTTTGTATTGCTTTACTTTTACTTCCCTAAGTAGTGTAGGATTACAGGGATCGCGATGTGCCCATTATGGTGCCTAGTGTTTTATAGCAGCATAACCTACAGTTCTCAAAAAAAAAATACCTAAAAATTGTTTGCTTCTTTAATTGTTTTGAGCATAGTAAAGATATCTATGATCGTACATGCTAAGAATAAGTTCTTACCAGTGCTTAAAAACACTACTCCATGAGTTCTGTTTCGCAAGTCTGATTGGTATTTTAAGCATCGATAGTTTTGTGTTCTACTTGTGGTCCACTTAAAGGTTTTTACTCCAGACATTTAGTTTGGCAACAGCTAAATTTATCATTCAATTAATGCACAAGTTTTCATATTTGGTTTGCCTGGCAACACGAGTCTGAAAATGTATACCATTTTATTGCTTGCATCATAATATTCATAGTACCAAAACATAACGAAAGGCTACAGTCCGCTTGGGGCGAACAGTATGATACCCTATCCTTATCCCTATGTACCCCAAAGAAAAAAAGCATTAGGAAGATGATGGATAGCATTTTATTTCATTCTATGAAATTTATAGAAAAAAATTTTTTTTTTTCAAAAAACGCCCCCGAAAAATGGGCGTGGCCAAAAACTTTGTATGGGCGATATATTGAGAAAAATATAGGCATAATATATTGTTAAACATTTTTTTTCGATTTCTATGAAAATTTTCGGAGAAAACAGCATTTTAGTGAAAAACGCCCACAAAAAGTAGGCGTGGCAAAAAACTTTATATGACAAACTAATAAAGGTGGGCAGTATCTACATATCTTGTGAAGGTTGTACAACTTTATCTCTCTGACTTAAGCCTTAAAACGGTTTTTTCTAAATTGTGGGCGTGGCAGTGGGCGTCTTTTGAAAATCTTAACACTTTACGATTTCGGAACCCTAGGGAGTATATGTTCCAAATTTCAGTTTCCTAGCATAATTTTAAAGGCCTCAAAAGTTGATACTTGATTTCACTAAAATGCTGTTTTCTTCGAAAATTTTCATAGAAATCGAAAAAAATGTTTAACACTATATATTGCCAATATTTTTCTCAATATATCGCCCATAAAAAGTTTTTGGCCTCGCCCACTTTTTGCGGGCGTTTTTTGAAAAAAATTATTTTTTTTCTATAAATTTTATAGAATGAAATAAAATGCTATCCATCATCTTCCTAATGCTTTTTTTCTTTGGGGTACATAGGGATAAGGATAGGGTATCATACTGTTCGCCCCAAGCGGACTGTAGCCTTTCCTTATGTTTGAATTTCAAAAAGGAGCCTTTTAGTCAACGAGAAGCTGCCGAAAAAGTATATGGATTAATGTTTTTTCCGGATTTTCTTTGGTCGTTTTCTTGAATATACCCTATCCTAAGGGTATATTAATTTTAACATATAGTTTGTAACACCCCTAAATATTCGTCATAGACCCATAAAAGTATATATATTAACATAAGGAAAGGCTACAGTCCGCTTGGGGCGAACAGTATGATACCCTATCCTTATCCCTATGTACCCCAAAGAAAAAATTCATAAGGAAGATGATAGATAGCATTTTATTTCATTGTATAAAATTTATAGAAAAAAAAATATTTTTTGGAAAAAACGCCCCCAAAAAGTGGGCGTGGCCAAAAACTTTGTATGGGCGATATATTGGAAAAAATATTGACTAAATATATTGTCAAACATTTTTTTTCGATTTCTATGAAAATTTTCAAAGAAAACAGCATTTTAGTGAAAAACGCCCACAAAAAGTAGGCGTGGCAAAAAACTTTATATGACAAATTTATAAAGATAGGCAGTACCTATATATCTTGTGAAGGTTTTACAACTTTATCTCTCTAACTTAAGCCTTAAAACGGTTTTTTCTAAATTGTGGGCGTGGCAGTGGGCGTGGCAGTGGGCGGATTTAAAAACTTTTAACACTTTACCATTTCGGGACCCTAGGGAGTATATGCTCCAAATTTCAGTCTCCTAGCATAACTTTAAAGGCCTCAAAAGTTGATACGGACGGACGGACATTGCTAAATAGTCTTAGGATTTGGTCCTGATCATAAATATATATACTTTTATGGGTCTACGACGAATATTAAGAGGTGTTACAAACTATGTGTCAAAATTAATATACCCTTAGGATAGGGTATAATGATCAGGACCAAATCCTAAGACTATTTAGCAATGTCCGTCCGTCCGTCCGTCCGTCCGTCCGTATCAACTTTTGAGGCTTTTAAATTTATGCTAGGAAGCTGAAATTTAGAGCATATACTCCTTAGGGTCCCAAAATGGTAAAGTGTTAAAAGTTTTTAAATCCGCCCACTGCCACGCCCACAATTTAGAAAAAAACATTTTAAGGCTAAAAGTTAGAGAGATAGAGTATTGGAACCTTTACAAGATATGTAGGCACTGCCCTCCTTTATAAGTATGCCATATAAGATTTTTTGCCATGCCTACTTTTTGTGGGCTTTTTTTACTAAAATGCTGTTTTCAGCGAAAATTTTCATAGAAACTGAAAAAAAATTTTTAACAAGTTATTTAGAAAATATGTTTTCCAATATATCGCCCATACAAAGTTTTTGGCCACGCCCACTTTTTGGGGGCATTTTTTCAAAAAAAATATTTTTTTTTATAAATTTCATAGAATGATATGATATCCATCACCTTCTTAATGCTTTTTTCTTTGGGGCATATAGGGATATGGATAGGGTATCGTACTGTTCGCCCCAAGCGGACTGTAGCCTTTCCTTGTGTTTTTTTTAATGGATTGTGAGGACGGCGGTGGTGTTATTTCTGTCTGCGAAGATTACTTCGGTTTTCTTATTAAAAATCTTAAATAGACAAATTATTTGCAGAATAACAAACTCTCTTCGAAGAAATAAAAATCGTTAAGCAACTAACTTATCCACTTTAGTCAGACACAAACAAATTGTTCTTAGGAAAATTGCATTACCTATCCCCATTCGAAATTTAAATGTCATGAACAGTTTTTTCCATTGACAATGGGTTAGGGAAGTGCATTTAACACTCGAAATAGAGATGTGCAAATTATGTATGCAGCGAATGTTTGTTATCAAGTTGTAATAGAGGGCACATTTGGGGAGCCCAGTGCTCAGCAAACGTACCAAAAACTCCTGAAGGAGCTGTTCCGGCAATGCTGGTTGCAACATTGAAACCCGCTCTCACAGCTTTTGCTATTGCTTTGATTTAACAGGAACTATTAATCCTTGTCTTTCATAAACCAGTCCAATGAGATACAACACACACCAGCGGCACAGGCATCCACGATCCACCACGATAGCACGAGCCTTATGGCTCAGTGATGCCAGATCGTGGGCGAAATCCCTTTTCGTGGGCATTAGGAAAGAAAATAAGCTTATAGGGCGAAAGGGCATTTTCAACACTCTCAGTTGAAAAAAGGCATTTAAATTTTTAAGGCTATTAAAGGTCTATTTTCTTATATTCATAACGACTGTAAGAGACCTTATGGAAACCTGTTGGGCGCAATTTATCGAAGTTATTAACTTCCCTGAAGGCCTTTACGCACCACAGGCTCTTTAAAAGCAATATTTTCTTCTTGGATGTTAAGTAAGGACTTAAAGAAGTTATTGCAAATATCTTAACGAAATTAAAAAAAATTCCCGAATATTACATGTTTTCTTATAGTTTTGTTCGTATTAATAGTTTTCATCATATGAATTCGTCAATTTTCTTGAAAGTTTTTCTGAGCATATAGTTTAAATATAACACGCATATATTATTTACTATGGAAGTTGTTTGTATTCCCTGATTGACTAAATAAATAATAATGGTTAAATAGTTAGGAAAATCTAACATCTCTATGTTTCTGTATGTTAGGTAATAAATTAAAATGATTTGATTATTTGGACTGATTATTCCAAAATAAATCCAAGACTATTAGGAGATAATCTACTTTCAAAAATCTATGAAATCATTTATAACTCGAACGACAATAATGGAAAACAAAATTCTAAGCCAAGACCATTTTCATTTACATGTTTGAACAGATTCCAATTAATCCCTTAGGGACAGCAACTTGTCAAAAAAAAACATGCACAACCCTCCGATACATTTTTATATCTAAAAACATTAACTTGTTTTGGATTGCATCCTGTTAAGCTGATATTCCCCAATGGGGACGACGTGCATGTTAAGTTGTTCTTTCGTTTCCGTGTCATCTCAAATTGACAAATCTTCTTTTAAAGTTTAAAACTTATCCACCCGTGAAATCGAAATGGAATTGTTATTTTCCTGTAAGGCTAAATAGTCACTCTCCCTCTCTTTCTATTGGAAATTAAGATTTTTTTTTGCCACCAATTTAAATAATGATTTAAGCCTTTAAATTGAAACGTGTTTCTGCGGAATGGACACGGACAGTTCGTTTAGTGGGCGAATTGTGAATTCAAAATCAATCGACATTGCACCTTATATAATTAAAATGTCCACTTAACAAAAAATAACCCGGCAGTACTTGTACATGAGTATTCAATGGCGAATAATCTCTGGATTACGCATGTAGTCATTAATTTAGTGTGTTAATGGGGTGCATGATGATGATATGAATGTGCTGCTCCTGTTCATCCATTGTCCTCGTCGGGAATAAAGTTAACACACCCCCATATTCCTGTTGCTGTCGCAATCAATTCCTTAAGTTATCCAATAAAACTTTAACTATGAAAAAGAAAGAAAAAAAGAGAAAGAAAACGTTTTCATTTTTGTTTTGTTTTTCTTTTGATTGTGCTCCCTGTTAACTGTGTTGTTTTCCTCTTATAAGAACTTCTCCTTAGGGACCCATACGTACACTAATCGGAATTAATTTCGAGTTTCATTGCTTGTGTTCAAGAGGAATTTCAATTGAATTGGAGATAAAGAGGGATGAAGTTAGAAGTTATTTGTATTTTTATTTTCTGCGCGAGGCACATTTAGGGAATTATTCAAATGATATTGTTTAATTTTTTATACTTAGCAATTGTATAAGGAATAAGGAATTGTTGTTTATTCTTGTTTTTAGATGGACATTCAGATATGTCGAGCGACTTATGGTTTTCATTTACATTTGAGATAAAAAAAACACTATTATTTTCTTACTATTTAACCGTCTTTCTTGAGCTCTTAAATGAAACTGAACTTCACAATTCTAATAATCTTAATATTAAATTTCTAACTGCCTACATTACATTTTATTCCTAGCTTTACAACTTGTTTCCCACGAGTCTTACTTTTCAGCGGTTATGCAATATGTATCTCGAAATAAGATTTGTATTTCTGGGCATTGCATTTGTATAAATCTATGTCTGATTTTCTCTTCTGGCAAGATATTGCTGCTCATAAGATTCATTCTGGATTATGCAATATTATTTTGTACCTGTTCTAAAGGGTGATTTTTTAAGCGTTTTTTTTTTTTTAATTTAATAAAACATTCAAATTTGCATCAATTATTTCAAATTTTTATTGTAATCGATAAATAGGCCTTTGCCATTTACATTTTAAAGACATCTTCATGTAAATGTTGTCCGCGGCTCCGTTTCAAATGGTCCATTCGGAAGGTCCAATTGGCGTCACTTTTCGAGCATTTCGGCCTGTATTCCACGAATTATGCGTGTTATGTTATCCTGTAAGTCTTCAATCAATAATATGGTGCACCTTTTTTTACAGAGCACGAATCGTTGCTCGTTTGTAAGTCTTTCCATGATTAAATGGCAGAGTATACTGAAAACTTTTCATTTCGACAGATGACGTTTGGACGCCATTACTAACCAGTGCTGCAGTGTTTTCTAAGTTAATTTTTATGTATTTATCTTTATCAAACTTTATCTATCGGTTTGGTTTTTATAACGGAATGAATGGAGTTATTATACCATTCTATGCATTTGAAGAGTCTATCTTATATTGGCAAATCTGACTTTTCTGTTTCTAAAACTCTATGATTTTCTCCTATTGTACTATGGAACATTTTGATGTCTGCATTGTCTGTATGACTGAGGCTTTGTAAAATGCAGTTCTACTACCTCTTGTCTAATAAATTCTTTAACATTTATGGAATTAAACTCTTTGTCTAAAACAACTAAATTTGGTTTTCCTTTGATGGAGAAATATAATCTTATTTTGCCAACGATTGTGATACTATTCCTATCTTCTAAATAAAGAACAATTGCATGTTTTCAGAACTTGTCAATGAAGGTTAGAAAACTATGTTTTTTTATTTACATAGACATCAGAATGAATTATCTGATTTATATCACTTGGAGTTTCAGCTATGTGAAGTAAGTAAGTAAGTAAGTAAGTTTTATTTCGTTTATAATTTACAATTTGTTATAGCACAATTTACATAATTTAAATACAGAGATATGACAAATTCATGTCTTTCTACTGGAAAAGTGTTTATTAGAGAACAAAATAAATAAATAGAATTAGAAAAGAAAAATGTTTGTTTTGAGGAAAACAACGACTAAAAACCTCAAATTTAATAAAAAAAAAAAAAAAAAAATGTGAAGCTTTGGCTTAATAGGGTTTCTGTCATATTTGGCTCTGTTGCATGTGTCACTGTTAATAATCTATTTCTGAATGTATGTTTTTAAATTTTTATAGTATATCAATTTTTTCAATACTTCTTAGTTCTCATTTATACCTGTATGTCCTGCCTCATTCTTATGATATTTTCTAATGTATCTGAATGTTTCATTCTCATTTGCCATATCTTTTGCATAGTGCGTACATTTAAAAAAATTATAAACTAGTATTAAACGATTCTATCAGTTTTTGTTGGACTTTATTACATATATTCGCGGTCAGAAAATTTAGAAAAAAAATCCTATTTTACCTGATTTCAAAAATCTTAGAAATATGTCTGTCATGAAATTATTTTCAATGTCATCTTTATTAATATAAATATTTCGCTTATTTCCAATGACCGCAATTACTTTTGTTTTATTTTTTGTTAAAATAATTTGAGTGAAAACTTTATTAACAGCAGTGTCCAAGATTGTAAAGAAATCGTTTTGCACTTCCTCCTGTGAGTGAATTTTTGCGTCGGTACTTATGGTCACAGATGAGGAATTAACCAGATAGTCAACTCTGCAATCCCCTATCACTTTCAACCCGCAAAAAATATTTAATAACGGCCGCAAAGTCCTCTCTCAATTTTCCCATCTGTGAATACGTGTGAGCCAGACACATGAAGTTAGATCTAATTTACTAGATTACCCGCCAAAAATAATTGTGGGGAGTTTTACAATATATCCAAATCGCAACAACAAAACAGCTGGTCACGGCGGATGTGTTGGGAAATAGGAAATGCTGCGAAGTGTTGAATTTATGTGATTCAACTTTTATAGCTATTTTAATGAAAATGTTTTTAAAGAAACAATAAATTAGTTACTTAATTAAGTTGTTACAATTTAATTGGAATATTTTTTGCGGTTATAAGAAATAGTTCTCTATTGTTATATCTGCCTTAAAATAAACATTCTTGGGTTGTTATGCTTTTTCCATTTTGGTTAATAAAATTAAATAAAATGTATATTTTATTGTATTATTGCATAAATATTACTAAATTAGTAATGTTTGGGTGTAAAAAATTTGTAGTAAATAGTTTGCAATGGTTTTTTATACATATATTAAATTCTTTGATTGTTTTATTACTTTTTTATTATTTGATTGTTTTTATTCAACACATGAAAGTTTAATGAATATATGTACATATTCGGGTTCCGTGCATGGATAAAAAGAAGTATTTGTAATCCTTTTTAAAATATGTTGTACAAGGTTTGTACGTTTAGTCAATCAATTTTCTTAGCTGTTTCTTTTCTAAGGCGGTTATGTTACATATATATTGAATTAATTAGCCACTTTTTCTAACAGCCGACTTTATTTGTCAAGTTATAATGTTTTGTTATTTTATTTTATATGAAAATAAACAAAACAATTTACTACTACTACTACTACTACTAGGAAGTAATTGCAAATTTTTTTAAAAAAGTGTTTTGATGTAACAAAAATAATATTTGTAAGAAATTGGATTACGTTTTATTAAAAAGCGTTTTAAACCAGTGTTCAATTGTGTAGAGTTACTTAACTGCTTCAATATAACCATCCATAATCTACGAAATCCTTGCTAGTATAGTTATACTTAAATTTATTGTCAACCGAAAATGTATGATGAACTTACTTATTATATATTAGTCACGTTAATCAATATTATTTTGATTATTTTTCATTAAAAATTAGAATAAATTAGTTAAGACACAGCTTTATTCTTAATATTATAATATTTTATTATGTTATTAGTTGTGTGGTAAGTATGTTTTTATCAATCCATATTCACCGCATATTGACCATGTTTATTTTACACACCCAAATTGTGAGTTGTAATCATCAACTGTTCCCAACTTCTTGCTATAAAAAATGACAGTTCATGGGCGCGGCCATTAACCCCATATAATTCGATTTATGTGTGCGTGATTTCCATTTGATTTGCACGTAAAAGCCCATATAAGTGCAAATTATGTGGGGCTTATCAGTTCGACTTAGCTTGTAGGCAAGGTGAGAGATTCGCTCTCGAGTTGACTATCTGGTTAATTCCTCATCTGTGCTTATGGTTTCGTTGTTTTGTTCTGTATCTAAAGCATTTATTTCTCCTATTTCTGAGTTTATTCTTATCAAAAAATCAGCCACTTTATTGTCCGACCCTTTTTCAATATTTATATCATATTCTCCAAGTCTAAGTAACCAATGCTGTAACCTGTGATTAATATCTGTACCTTTGTTTTTGGTTTGGAGCTATTTGAGAGGTTGGTGATCAGTAAGACGATCAAAAGTTCTGCCATAAATATATGGGCTAAAATAGTTCACGGCCCAAACGATGCTAAGGAGCTCCTTTTCCGTTGTGGAATATTTTCTCGTGGTCATTAAGAATCCTACTTGCTTAGCTTAGAGGATGATCGCCCTATGTTTCTAGTGTGTTCTTTAAAGGTGGTACTGAAAATTAAAATATCGTCCAGGTATACGACGCATATTTTGTTTGTATATTCTGTGGTCCTGTTTTATTGCGACCTGATGCAAGCCTTTAGCAAGGTCCAAGATCGTAAAGTATTGTGCCCTAGCTTTTTCAATATAGTTTCTATATTAGGGATAGGATATTTATCGCTTACAGAAACTTCATTGAGTTTCCTGTAGTCGATTACGATTCTCCACTTTTTTTTGCCTGAATTATCGATCTTCTTCTGAACGATCCATAACGGCGGATTATATGGGAAATTGCTTTGTTTTAATATTCCCTGTGCTAACATTTCTATCATCTGCCTATTATTCTCCTCTTCATGAATCTGAGGATACCTATATACTTAAGAATAGGTGGTTTCTTTCTGTAGTAGTTATAATTTTATGGGTATGAGTAAGTTTATTACTCTATTTTTAGAAATAAGATTTCTTAGTTCCCTTTTTTCTTCTAAATTCATATCTTCTCGTTCTAGCTTTTCTAACATATTTTGGTGAATTGTGAATTCTTCTACTGAATTTATTTCTTCTTATTTAAAAGGACAAGAATAACAAATTTTGTTTTAACATTATTTATTCCTAAATATTCCCCTTCTAAATTTAAAGTTGCTTGTAAGGGCTTAAGAAGTTTTTGACCTATAAGTCCGTCGAAACTTTTATTATAAAAAGGTGTCATTTTTCAGCTCATATAATTATTGTCATTAATTTGGATTGGTAATGGTGTTATAATTTCTTAGTCTATTAAGGTTTGTTCACTTAGTGTGCAGAAAGAAATAGCATTTTGAAATTTTATTCGTCTATATTTGGGTAGTCTGTCTGAGTTTAAAAGTGTCGTTGTTGATCTTGTACCAGCAAGGTATTTAATTTTCTCCTTTCCTATTGTCAGTTCAACTATCGGTAGACGTGATGTTGCGCTTGTGATTGAAAATTTACTTTATCTGAAACTGTTTCAATATACCCATTGGGGTGGAATTGGAAATCCGTCTAGTATGTAAAAACGTCCTATCGTAGTTGTAGTTTTTTACTCCACTTTGTCTTGATTGCCTAGAATTTGTATTGGAGTTGTCGCAATGTTGCCTATGCTATCTAGAATAATTGTTCTGTCGAAATGGATTCTGATTTGTAGCTTCTCGTTTAGGATTGTAATTGTTTTGTCTGTAATGTCCTGAATGCTGATTTGAATTTCTATTGTATACCGATAAATGTTCCCTATAATTGTCTTGTCTATCGCAATGTCTCAGTATCCCTGTCTCTTCTAGTATATAATATGCGTCTGTGAGTGTTTTTATGTCCCTACAATACATAATACTTAAAGTATTTTTTAATATAATTGATTAATTTGAATCGGGGGAAAATTCTCTAGGTTTATTATCATCTAATTCATATTTAGCCTTTAATATATTTTTAATGTTTCTTAAATTATAATAGTATGAACTCACAGATGTAAACTTGCATGTAATTGCAAGGTGGTGTATTTTATGATAAGTGTCTCTTACTCCAAAGTTTTTCCTTAACTCATATTTGATTGTATCCAACGTTGGATTGGGTCCCAATGTTTTTATACACTTCAAAGCAGCTCCTTGAATTTTGTTGAATATATATCGCTGATAAACAAATTCCTTTAACGGCGAATTGTCATTGAAAATCGGGAGGATAAGCCCCGCTTCACGAATAAAGGATGATAAGTCATACTATTCATCTTCGTTGAACTCCCTTATTTTTACGGCTTCTTTAATGAGCTCGCTCACTGGTATTCCGTTATTTTCGTTTGCCGTCTTGATTGTATCAATGTCTTCAGTGTCTGGATTTCTTGCATTATAAGAGATGTCTCACTTTTTTTTTCTCACTGTAGTTTGGCATTTGCAGAAGTTATTTAATTTTAAGATTTGATTTTTTTTTCACTTGATTTTCTATGCAAAGGGTTGAAGTTTTCGTCGAAAGCTTTGACATTTTAAATTGCAACACCTCATTTACTGCAAAATTGTACCTCTTCTCAAGTTTATGCTCTCAATTTCTTACTTTGTTCAGAATGAAATTATTTACTTACTTAACAGGCTTCCATCCTCTGATGCTTTCTTTGCAGATCAAGCGCTCTGGCATCCGCGATGACTTGAAAACGGAGGTTCGGTCTTATTTGTCGCCTCGAACCTTGGGGTTGGGATTCGAGGAGCCTTTTGGCTGGAGCATTTGCTTGGTGTGGACGAGCCAATGAGCGTCATTTTTTTTGGATTATTTGACTATATCCATATCTTGGTACAGTTCATAGAGTGTGTATACATAGAACAAAATATCCACAAAAAAATGTTTCTGTCAAATGAGCATATTTTTCAATCTAAGTCCAGGTAGTCAGCGCTGTATTTCAGAATTAACGGGATAAGGATTCTCGAAGAGCACTTAGACCTTCCAGCCAGGAGTTTTGAACCCATTTGCATCGCCCGCACTGAATAAGCAACTGTTTCCTAATGTAACTCTTTGCCTGATCTCCACTAAGATCTCATTCGTAGAGTTGAAGTTTACACCAAGGTAGATGAAATCCGTCTCTAGCAAACGTCTAACAAACATCCAAGAGTAGGAAATGTCTTGAGAAACTTCTCAAAAATCAAATTGGCGTTCGGAATCGGCATTAAACCTTTGGCCCCTCCATTCGTGTTTAAAATATATATTCGCACACACAATGGTTGGAAAAGCTATGAGGTCCTAATATTTATTTTTATTCATTTTAGATGAAATCCTTTACCCCTCGAAAGTACTGCTATCAAAAGCGACATTGGGGAGTGGGCGAATTTTTCATGACTATATGAAAAAGCGCAAATAGCGCTGTTTTGATGCCACCACTCATGAGGACCTTAAGGTAAGGGGTATTGGGTAGGTGCACTCAGATCCACCTGGTGGAATTGAGAGCAACATTAGTCGCAGTCGGCGGACAGATGCTTGTTTGTTTGCCAATATCATATATTTAGTGTTGTCATCATTTACTTCAGGACCAACGAACTACTCCTGTTCTTCAATAACCTCTATCACGGCATGCTGGGAGTCAATATCGTCCGCATATCACAGTAACTCGACCGATCGGTTAAATGTAGTGCTTTCCGTGTTGACACATGCCCTGCGCACTATCTGCTCAGGAACAAGATTGAAGCCGGAGTCCGGTGTATTTTTGAAAGAGTTCAGATTATTTGTCGCATGTTCTCCAGCGTCGGGCGACATAGTTGGATAAGTATTGCCTGGATCCGGAATTCGGCCATCTCCATGTAGAGCTCCGGTTGATAGATAGATCATACGGATTTAAAAATGAAGCCTGTCAAAATGCAATACTATCATTTCCATTTCAATTTCCGTGTTAGATTTCGTAATTCCTCGTTTGTACCTTGTGCCATTACCATAACACAAATCCTGCTCATCGTTAAATATTTGTTTTTTTTTTCTTTTATTCCTTTTTCGTCACTCGAAACATTTTTAATCTGACATTTCAATTAAGCTTTGCAGATAAATAATTAAACCAATTCGAATACAGAATAGCTTTCGTTTTTTTTTTGTCTTCGCGTCAGAGCTAACATTGTCGTCCCCACGGTGGAAAAGGATTACCTTAAAGTTGAATAATATGCTCAGAAGTTTTATTCGACTAGGCTAAGCGGAGGAGAGGATGAACCAATCGACCGATTTTGACCAACAACCGTAATACTCACTCGACCCGGCTTAACTCTCGAAGGGATGTTAGTACTCGTGCACAATATAAAATGAAACGTTGTATCTCTGTATCTCTCAATTGAACGAACAATGCAATGGATAAGAAAAATAGAAAAATAAATGTAGCAAATGGTATATTGGGAGGGTTACAGTTGTTGAATAAGTCCTCTTCACCAAAACAGAAAAAAAGAAAGCACAGACAGGATATGCAGAACAAATACGAGTAAATCTTTAAGAGGACAACTGGTGGAATTTTGTGTTTTTCCCTTTCTTTTTTGTTTTGCTGATGAAGGAGGGGTAGAAGAATGGTGATTCAAGCCTTATGTGGTTGGTTTAAGAATGTCCTGAAACACATTTTACAAATTGATTACGATGAATGAAAGAATCCGGAACGAAATAAAAACTTGTAGGCATGAGAAGAATAGGTTAGGTATCTACATTATATCAAACTGGGGAATGAATGCCCCTGGGAGTGTATTAGTGCAACTGGTGCACTGTTTATCCCTTAAATACGTTTTATTTTTATTTATTTATATGTTCAATATATGAATATTAATGATATGGATGCTCCAAAACTGTATTTATTCCCAGAAAACAATTCAAACAATTCGGTGAGACTTGTTCTTGAAAAAATATGAGACGGAGGCTTCTGTATATAAGAAGCAGAAATGCATACAAATTGGACGACAGTAACGAAGAGATTTTTAGACTCAAATGATCATCTGCAGAAATTTACCGTTAATAGCACCCGCCTTCTGGACAAAGCCATGTTTGAAGCCATTACCAGAGAAGTAAACGAAGACAATTGTCCTGTAGTTGAGCTTTTCATCAAGTCCAATAAATGTTGAATGCGTGGTAAAAGCTGATCTTGATCGGATTATTCGTTAGCTTGACAGAGGAGACCATGCGTGTCTCCACCCATCTGAGCTGAAGGGATTTACGAATATGATGTCTTTGTTCCTTCTGATCTTCTCAAGTTGGGCCAAAGCAAGGGTCTCTCTACTGATAAGTGACCATTCAGCCAGTGGAATTAAGACTGAAACTATACTTTGAAGGCTATAAATTTTGTTGTGGATAATCCGTAAGTTGTGGCCCCTGAAAGGCTCTCCCTAAGACTCGATTTTCTCTCCGAATTATTACTTTTCAGACTTGAAAATAGAGAGGAGGGCTCCGAACCTATTGCGTTGATTACACAAATCAACTTGCAACATTTAAAGGCGGCCTCACATATGCATTGTAACATCGCCTTAAAAAACTGTCAACAATAACCTTATATATGCAAGGGGACTGTAAGCTGTATCTCAGAAGTACAATGATCCAACTTTGTAAAAGCTGGAACGAACAAACGCGTATTGCAATTACGTAGCAAAGGCCAGATATGGAGATAGGGAGGGACTTCTTCTAACTCAAAGTCGAAGTACATTTAAATAAAAAGAAGACGTTTAGATCACTTAGATATTTCTTAACAATTAATGTTTTTATCAACAATTAACAATTACATAAGTAAAGACTATCTCTTATTTGCACAATTTTATCCGGCGGACTGTGGGCGAAAATTGTCGATTTGGTGGTGATATTTGTACTCGTTAAATTAATTGAAAATTGTTCATAATTGTTTTTAACTTTCTCGTATACATTAGTATAATAAAGAGAAAGTTATAGCGATCGTGCGGATACTTCGAACTCAAACTGAGTTGGGACACTACGCCACACTTTCCACTTCTTCCATATTTTCCAAAGAGATTATGAATTTATGTAAGATTATTATGTAAGATACCATTTTACTGCATTCCTACTAAACGGTTTGTTGGGTAAGTAAGAGTCTTTTCCTGAACCGCACTCCAGCCTTCGTTCCTCTTTGGTCCCTAATAGGATAAAGAGGTAACTTGTTGGCCATTTAAGGGCAACCCAGCAGAGGAAAACCGATAAAGGTTTAAACGAGCTAGACATGACTGCAATGCTTATATTAATCGTGTCAAATTTCCCTATGACCTAAAGTTGGGGCAAAAAATAATACAAATTTCCACCGGTAGTAGAAACTCTTGGTCGTTTGTAAAAAATATTAAAAACTCGGCATCTTCATCTCTTTCGACACTCATTTACAATGGCATTCCAGCTGTCAGCTCTTTAAAAGGCATAAAGCCAATCTGCATGCTGATCATTTTACGGCTATCTCAACGTTTCCAGTTTTTGCTTTATCTCCGCGCGTACTTGGGCGCGTAGAACACTCAATGGGAGAAATACATTTCGGCAGTCGTACAGTGGCAAGAGTACTTCAAGCTCTTAACATGCACAAATCCGCTGATGCAGATGGTATTTCCCCTATTGTTCTGAAGATGTGCTCTTCTACGCTGGCAAAACCACTGCGTAAGCTTTTCTAACTGTCCAATTCTTCATAGCTCTTTCCGAGAATGGAGATGGAAAACACCATTTGTCCAGCCAGTCCCAAAAAAGGCGAATCTTCTCCTCTCCCTCCTACCGGCCAATTGCACTTATGTCCCTTCTTTCTCATTAAATATCTTGGATCACGAAAACTTCTTAATGGCCGGCAGTGCGGTTTTCGCAGCAACAGATCCACTGGTGATTTGATGACATATCTAAGCGAAAAGTCGAACCAATCCATTGACTATGGTGGTG
This sequence comes from Ferdinandea cuprea, assembly GCA_963576555.1. Classification (NCBI taxonomy): domain Eukaryota; kingdom Metazoa; phylum Arthropoda; class Insecta; order Diptera; family Syrphidae; genus Ferdinandea; species Ferdinandea cuprea. Next base: position 43,009,323 of record OY754962.1, on the reverse strand, counting down.
AAAGTAAGCTTGTTGTGCTTCATATTTCAAACCCACTTGACAGAGTTTGACCTCAAGCGATGATACGTTTCTTCAATGGATTAGAAATTACCTTTCGGACCATTCAATTCAAGCTGTTTTAGACGGCTTCAAGTCTGCAACCCACCAAATAAATGCTGGTGTTCCCCAAGGCTCTGGTTTATCTCCGACACTTTTTATCATTTTTATAAATGATCTCCTGTCTGTTACATCTAACCCTTTTTACTCCTTTACTGATGAAAGTACCCTCAGCTTTTCATTTTTGTTTTTTGGCCAATGCCCTTCATCTTCGGGCGTTGAACGGGAACGTATGTTATGCACATTCCGATCTTGACAGCATACTCAAGTGTAGTAAAACCAATAGAGTTGCATTTAATGCTTCAAAAATACAATGTTGTCTTCTGTTATTAAAGCGAAACGATGGAACGACCCCATATTCGACGTAAGAATAAGAACCCCAAGAACGCTGCGAAATGTCTAGGCTTCCTTAAGTCTAGGCATGAAATAGTTCACCCCTTCTGATCTGGCTGGCGTTTATCGTTACTTCTACCATACGTGCTCGAACAAATTAGCCAGTTACATTCCACCAGTTACATTCCACCAAACATTACGCACAATTCATAACATAAACACTCAATTGACATTTGTTCATACGGTCTATTTTTTTAAAAAATTTAAAACTTTTCCCTCAATCAAAACTACATTTCCGGCGTCACTGTCATCACTTAACCTGAACACAGAATATTAAAAATTCTATTAAAAGTAGCACAAATAACAAACTGTGTAAATATAATTAACACTATTACGTCGACGTGAGTTTGAGTTGCCACCATATTTGAACCACCCACAGCGCTCCTGTGTCTGTACTTCTATATGAAACTGCCACCGCTTCGACTCGGATAGCAATGAACGAAAAAAAAACAACTACCTCTGGGTAGTCCTGTTTACACAAATTTAATGAAGCATGCATTTTTAATTAGGTTAAGCTGGTGATGATACGCTTATAATTGAATTTAAATTACATTGCTCTGGCAAATGTTTTAATGGGGGTTGGTTGCTTGTTGTTGTTGTTGTCTGAGCGATCTATGTACCAGATGGGCGTACAACAAATCCATCAGTTGAAATGCTCTTTTAAGGACCAATTAATATTGTGTAAGCAATTTGAATGTGTCACTCACTTACTGATTTATTTTACTTTGCTTACAGGTTAGCACACCACCACGTCCGCCTGCATCTTCAATGACTTCTTAACAAAATCTCTGAGGAGACCATCATCTTAACAATAACAAGTCAAACAAACGAAACAATGGAGCTATCAACGACAACATCGATGACATTGATGGGTGGCGGAATAGGAACTTCGTCTAGCAATAGCAACAAAACAAATAACAACACAACATGTCCATCGAACAGAAGTGTCACATCGCCTTCTAATCATCACTTCGTAAAAAGAATCAATGAACCATCAAAAGGACAGCAACCACAACAAGCCGCCCAAAACTTACTGCAAACTCACATGGAACATCAGCATCAGCATGAACAAAGACAACAGGATGTTGATGGTCTGACGTCGATAGCTTCTTCACCGAAACCTAATCAGGTGAGTGATTGACAGTAGTTGAGTTTAAACTACATGACATGACTTGTATGTATTAACGTGTTAATCTAAAAAGCCATTGACATGAGAAATGGGCAGGTGAAGGTTGGGTGGGTGGGTATGGATACATGTACATATTTATTTTGGGAAAAATAAAGCAAAACAAGTATACAGACCAAAACCAAAATAAAGTATCCAGGGTAAAAATGTAGTTAATAAGGATTTTATTTTTAACTTTCTCGTATCCATTAGTATACTAAAGAGAAAGTTATTGAGATCGTGCGGAAATTTCGAACTCAAACTGAGTATGAGGGATGATATTAGGACTATAGAGAAGTCCAAAAAAGTGGGCCCGATAATGCCGTCCGTCGGTCTGTCTGTCTGTCTCTTTGTCCGGGCGCCATATGGCGAAACGGTTCGACGAATTTGCTTCAAAGTTCGTATATAAGGTTTTTTGGGGTTACATCTGGGGGCATCTTTTTTTTGCTCTATCGTTTGAAATAACGGTAGCTACCATACATTTTTTTTGTGAAATTCACTTATCACTAATTTTCTCTAAGAAGGCTCCATTTTGGTTTTTTTTTGTACTACGGATACATGGGATGGTAAAGCTAAATAGGACGATAATAGGAAGGGTCGTTCTGGTTCCCTTTTCCTGTCGGCAAAAGGACAAGTCTTTGGCGCTTCCAAGGCTAAAAAAAAAGCTTTCCTGAAGACGCTCGTTAAACATATCAACAAATAAGTCGGGCCGTATTTTGATTGCGACTTTTAGGGCTCTATTTGGAATACCGTCGTGTTCCGGAGCCTTTCTATCGCATACGTTCATACACGCTGCGGATAATTCTTCGGGTGTTATGATGGGTATAGACGCACTTTCTTGGAAACTTTGATTAGCGAGCTCTGTAATTTCTTGGCGAGAAAATAAAGTCTCAACTATTTTCCCTAACATAGCTGGGCACGTTGGTGATTGTATACGGGGACCCTTTAGCTTCATCGATACGATTTGGTAAGCTTTACCCCAGACGTGGTTGTTAAGTTCTTTGCAGAGATCGCTGAAATAAAAACGTTTTCTAAGCTTAATAGCTTTAAAATGAATTCTCGCTTCTCGGTGAGCTTTACATGCGATTGACGGCCATCGGCGTTTTGAATCCGAAAACGCTGATAAATTCTTCGAGTTCGGCTACAACAAGATCTAAGTTCCGCGATCTCAGGCGTCCACCAATATACCCGAGGTCGGTGCTTGATACGTTACACGCGTTGGCTACCAGGCGAGATACTTGGGTTATAAATTCTCCTGCGTCTCTGGCTTCAATTATCGCCTCACTGACGACGAAGCTTAGAAGGTCTTCATTTAGCTTATTTACATTCCATTAAGAACGCTTCAGCGTCGTCCGGTTAATAAGGTTTGTTGGTCCGGTACTGGTGCGGACTGCGGTTGCAGTACTTGCAGCTTTATTTAATGACACTAAGATGTCTCCGCTCGCAAATTTGCGAATTCGACTCACATTCGTCCCTACTTCCTTAAGTGCAGGATACGCCTTCAATTTCCTGAGTAGCTTCGCGTACGATAGATCGCCAGTCTTTTTAACGACTATCGCATCCCGACGCTGTGATTTTTAGCATCTTTGGTGTGCTTTTTTTTGACAACCTTTACCCATAAAGAATAAACAATATCGACTTTCTGGAGCTTTTAGCGAGACATGGGGCTTATCTGCGAAAAGAATCCTTTGGATCTATATGGCCATGATTAGACCACTTCTCTTATACGCATCGGTTGTTTGGTGGAACAGGCTTTCGCGGAATCATGTTGCTCCTTCTTTTGCCAAACTCCAAAGAACGGCCTGTTTCGGCTGTACAGTGTACAGTGGCCTTTCCTAGCACGCCGGGCTCTGTTTTATATGCTTTGATGAACCTCTCTTACGCTAAAAATCATTTTTCGCTTACAGATGACTTCTTCTGAATTTTTTCGGAAGGCTGAACAAAGGGCGTATTGTCTGGGTCCCAGGTCACACTGCCATGCACGGAAATAAGTCCTCCGACTAGCTTGCTAGGCAAGGTTCAGAAGAAGTTTTCTCAAGACCCGAACTTGTGTTGGGTCTGCCTGCATCTGTAGTTATTGATGCTTGGGTTTTTCGTGGACACAAGATTCGGTAGCTCGACTGCGTTGATACAGGCAGAGAAAACTACTGAGGCAAGACTTTGCAAAAAGTCTGCATCTTTCCTGGTATATTTCAGGAGAATCGACTGCAGGATGCTTTTAGGAGACCTTTTAGCTCACCAAGCTTTTGCTAAACATTTAGCGACACCACCAGTAGACTACTTTCTCTGCAGTTATCTGGCGATGGTGCGCATTAGGTAGCGGATTTTCGGTGCTGACGTGGTGAGTGCCGAACATTTAAGCTCGTCATTACTCAAGCTCCTTCTAATCTTTATTCGAAAGACAGGAAAACTGAGTACATTAATGTAAGGTGTCTACATGGTAGCACAATGCACCAGTAGTTGTGTCTGAGCGCTCCATCCGATAGTAGGAACATCCGACAAAAGCACCCAATGAAGATGACGTTGCAATGATGCTGACGTCCATTCAACAGACGCACCTTTAGTTATGGAAAATAATCCGGATATTTAAAATGTAACCTCATTCCGCCGACGCGTCGTTGCTATGTGCACGCCACCTAAGGCTCTACTTCGTTCTCTTTCCGGGTTGAGCGTTGGTGATCCTTCGCTCTAAACCTCAAACGCGCAAGGAACAGTTTTTTTTGGACCAGATCAATGTCGCTATAAAGCTTGTAGAAATAATCATTAAATCGTCTCCTCCAAAACCCGTCAACACTACGGGATCAAATATCTTAAAAATAATTATTTCACAACGACAATAAATGTCTTCATTCGCTTAAGAAATGGTCTATACTTCGGATCCATAGAGCAGGATTGGGATTATAAGGGTCTTATATAAAATTTCCTTTATTTGTTTGGGAGATTATATAGCTATTATAAAAAATCTTCGTTTAATGTCTAAAGAGATGTCATTTTCATGATCTGCCTCAGTGTGAATATTTGGTCAACTATGGACTTACCGGGCCTTAAATCGCACTGATAGGGTGCAATCAGATCGTTGGCAAATGGTTTCAAGCGCTCGCACAATATAGCAGACAATATCTTATATGCAATGTTTAGGAGACTGATAAATTATAGTGTTGTCGCAATTCAGAGGGACTCCTGTCTTGTGAAACGGTAAGGTTCCATCCATTAGACATAGATTCTTCTGACCAAATCTTGGAAGTGAATTGGTGAATGTTTTTTCGATTCATCTCCTGTTGCCTCAAATAGTTCGTGGAATAGACCGTGCGGCCCAGCCGCCTTGTTGGATTTCAGTTTATATTATTTCTGTCCTCGCCGAATTTTCATCTGGTGGACTGAATTCAACAAACCGAAAGCCTTCACAAAAAAACTAAACTAACTGTGCGACATCGTAGGTATTTGTTTTATAAGAAAACCTTAATAATATGTCAAAATAAGGCAATTCATATCTAGACGAATTTTGAGATTTAAGAGAAATTTTCAAGTGCCCCAGGGCCAAGGCCCAAAACACAAAACAGAAGGCCAAATTGACCTATAGGGGACTTTTTGGCAATGCTAACGTTCACCACCCTTGAGAGCTATATTCATAGCTCATATAACAAAGCACTTTGAAATACAATTTCCGCCAGACGGAAGTAGTACCATCGTCATTGAATGTGTTTTTGTAGTATTTCGAAGTGTTGCTGACCCATTTGAACGGCATAGACTTTTTTAAGAGAATGATTGGCAATCAACGCATTCTATGGGACACCTTCTTCCGCCAAATACGGGGGCGACAAGAATTGACTCGACGCAATGCGCGAGTTACGGTGGCCACTGGTTCCCCCGTTTCCCCCTAACACCGACAACCTCAAAGAATCAACAACAACAAGCACAGCAGAGTCAACGCACTCCGATTGCATTTTCGCAATCGCTGACACCTAGAAATAATAATAATGTGAATGCAAGTGATTCCAAGAATTTATTTCAATAAAGTGCTGAATTTACGTCTGGCAAGTTTCCGGCCTGCTTTTCTTACAAGTTCATGGAATCACACTGCATTAATTAAGTTAGGTTTTTAAGATCAAAAATTGTAAAAGTTAGTTGATTAAAGGCATTTGAATTGTAAAGGTTGTTTTTTTTTGTACGCTCCGCGGCTAAACACATAAGTGGCGCAGTCGTTAGTTCGGTGAACGGTTGTTGTATATTTGCAATTTGAAATCATTGCATTTTTTTTTTTTAAAGTATAATAGTGACTCGTATGATTGAATACCTTTCAAAAAAATAATAGTTTAAAGGAATTGCAACTTCATCATCGTATAAAGTAAAACTTTTGGACAAGTGTGTTTGGAAACTTTTATCACAAATAGTGAAGCAACCGTTGGGTTTTGACCCTTAGTCACCGCAGAACCGAATCCTGATCTCTCATCACCATTGGACCTTTCAACTCAACATTGGAAATAATGGAAATAACTAACATCATTGGGAGCTTGTGCCTGTAAGTGTTTGTGTGTGCTTTATAAATATATATATTAACAGTAACAAGATACTGCGATCTCAATCTTTGAGCACTCCTGTATGAAAACAAATAAAATAAGAAGTCCATATATCTAAATTTCCTACTCAAATACAGTTTTGCTATACGCATATATCTAGTTATAAGTACTAAATTTAGGAGATAAATAAATTACACTTGATAAGAATTAAACATATTACATAAGGCATCCCCGCACGAATGCCCAACGCAAAAAAATCAAAATCGAAACCTAGTTTCTTTCCTTATCAATTAAGAAGACTTGCAAGAACCTTGGACCCAATTCCAGAAAGCGACTCTCTCGTCACTCCTCTAAACAATTCTGACTCCAGTCTCAGTTCTGACTCTTGTTCTGACATTATGAACCAATCCGAACAATCATCAAACAATACAACACTACCCCAAGCAACAGGTCAAATTGACATCTTCAATTCGCTACGAATTCCAGATGCCATCAAAGATCTGCCGAAATTTGATGGCAACCCCAGGCTTCTGTATGAGTTTCTCAGCAATGTAGAGGAATTACTCCTCTACATTAGGGGAACGGACAACACTCCTTATGGCCAAATTTTACTGCGGGCCATACGGAATAAAATAGAAGGCCAGGCCAACGAGATACTAAACATGTACGGTACCCCTCTTAATTGGGATGAGATCAAAAACAATCTCATCCTCCATTATTCAGATAAGAGAACGGAAACGTCTCTTATTAGGGACCTGCATAATACCAAACAGTTTGACAAAAACATCGAAACTTTCTATGGAGAAATTATTGAACTCCAATCCGCACTTTGTAATAACATTCTCATTCATGAAAAAGAAGCCAGTGTTATAAAAGCAAAAAAAGACCTGTATTCCGAGATGTGCCTAAACTCATTTCTTAGCGGACTCCAAGAACCCTTGGGTTCAAGAGTAAGGACAATGCAACCCAATTCATTGGCAATGGCATTGACATATTGTATCAAGGAACAAAATATTTCTTATCAGAGGAATACTCAAGTACCCAGAATTGGAAATAGCTTCCAATACAAACCATATAATAACAACCGCTATCCCCAAAACAGAAATACCTACAACCACAATTGGCAACAATATACTAACTCCAGAAATCCAAGAACACTTCCAAATACAGGCAGAGAGGGTCAGCAACACTCCACACATCAAAACCTTCCAAATAGGACAAATAACTTCAACCCCCATAATAACCCTAGATACCGACAAACGCAGTCTACATCCTATTCGCCTCCAAATACCAATATAACCAGACTAAATCCCAGCCAGCAAACGAGGTTCACAAGGAACACCAACTTTAATTTCCATGAAGGGACCAATAGCAAGAAGAATCACCAACAACTAGATCGATACTTTCAAAACGATCCCACCAACATTGATGATACCGAAAATTTTACCATGTCAGCCTCGGACAACCAACCGGCTTTATAGATTCCATTAGATACCCAGTAACACTACCCTACATAAACATATCCTCCCCTTTCAATAGACCACTTAGGTTTTTATTAGATACAGGCGCATCAACGTCTTTCATCAGCCCCGAGTTTATCCCAGAAAACAAACTGACGTATTGTAAGCCTGTCACTATTACCACTGTTTTTAAAAGCTACCAACTGCAAGAACAAGCAATCTTACCAGTCTTTTCCGAATTCAATCAAAAAGGTTCATTGAAATTCCTAATTTTCAAATTTCACAACTTCTTCGATGGGCTCTTAGGACTTGACGCTCTGCTCTCATTAGGCGCGAAAATTGACCTCGAAAATAAAACACTTACAACAAAGAATGCAATTAACAACATAAATATCAAACCCAACCACTCCTCTGGCATAGTTAAAATTCCAGCTCATTCAAAGGTATTAGCAAAACTACCCGTCAATAAAGAAAGTGGCACCGTCTTTATTAATACCATCGAACTCAAACCCTCAATCTCTATTAGCCAAGGCCTGTACAACGCAGATTCCTGGCACAGTACCATGGAACTCACAAATCATTCCGATGAGGACGACAGTATTTTACTAGAATTCCCACTAAATGTAGAACAGTATGAAGACAAAAACTTTATAGAAATCAATAATTTAAATGAAATTCACTCCTATACTGAAAATACACCCTCATCTGACATAAGTCACCTACTGAGAACGGAACACCTCAATAATGAAGAACGCAAGCAACTCTTGAAACTATGTAAAGATTTTAACGATATAATCTACAGGGAAGGAGAAGCCTTGTCCTTTACAAACAAAATTAAGCATCAAATAAACACTACAGACGACATTCCGATACATACGAAATCGTATAGATACCCGTATGTACATAAACAGGAAATCCAAACGCAAATTAATAAAATGCTAGAACAGGGCATCATCCGTCACAGCTATTCTCCCTGGAGCTCTCCAGTTTGGATAGTTCCAAAAAAGCAAGACGCCAGCGGTCGCCAAAAGTGGAGAATGGTCATTGATTATAGAAAAATCAACAACAAAACCATTTCTGACCGCTACCCAATTCCCAATATAAACGAGATATTGGATAAACTTGGCAGATGTTTGTACTTCACCACACTTGACCTGGCGAGCGGGTTCCATCAAATAGAGATGGACCCCAAACATATTCCAAAAACGGCTTTTACTGTCGAAAACGGTCACTACGAGTACGCAAGAATGCCCTTCGGGCTAAGAAATGCTCCATCGACTTTTCAAAGAGTGATGGACAACGTCCTAAAGGACTTAGTCGGAAAAATCTGCCTCGTATACCTCGACGACATAATAGTATACTCCACCTCCTTGCAGGAACATCTAGATAGTCTAACGCTGGTATTTGAAAAACTCAGAGAATCGAATTTCAAAATACAGATGGACAAATGCGAGTTCCTAAAGAGAGAAATAGCCTTCTTGGGACACGTCATAAACCCAGAGGGAATAAAACCAAACCCAGCAAAGATACTGGCAATAAAAAATTTTCCCCTACCTAAAACACGTAAAGAAATCAAAGCTTTCCTAGGACTGGTCGGTTACTACCGAAAATTTATCAAAGACCTTGCAAAATTAACCAAACCCCTTACCAATTGTCTAAAAAAAGACGCATCTATTACAATAAATACACAATATATTGAGGCCTTCGAAACGTGTAAACACCTATTAATGAATGATCCAATACTTCAACACCCAGACTTTACCAAGCCTTTCATCCTCACAACGGATGCAAGCAATTACGCGCTAGGGGCAGTCCTATCACAGGGACACATAGGAAGCGACAAGCCAATTTGCTTTGCAAGTCGCACTCTTTCCCAAAGCGAATGCAATTATTCTACAATCGAAAAGGAATTGCTCGCAATAGTCTGGGCAACGAAGTATTTTCGGCCGTACCTATTCGGAAGAAAATTCCAAATAGTAACGGACCATAAACCTCTCACCTGGGTAATGAACCTTAAGGAGCCAAATTCCAAACTCATAAGATGGAGGCTCAGATTAGAAGAATTTAACTACGAAATCGTTTACAAAAGAGGCAAAGCTAATACAAACGCAGACGCTCTCAGTCGTGTAAAAATCGAAGAACCTCCAGAGCAGGAACTCCACTGCAGTACAATACACAGTGCTCATGAAAATTTGGACGACGGCATTCACATATCAGAAAAACCACTGAATGAATTTAATCTTCAGGTCGTTCTCGAAACCAGTAATAGGGGCTCCCCAATGACAGTAGAAACCATCTTCAAAAACAAACAAAGAAGAACAATACGTAGGGAACATTTTAGCGAAAAGGTCATGATCAATATTTTTAAAAATTTTCTTTCCCCCAACAAACTAACGGCCATTTATACAAGTAACGATGTCTTTCCGATAGTGCAATCAACTTACTCGAAATATTTTTGCCAGAGTAAGACATTTCGTTTAGTAAGATGCATGGAAATCCTTAAAGACGTAAGGAAAGAGGATGACCAGGAAAAATTAATTCGAGATTACCACGAACGCAATAACCACAGGGGAATTAACGAGACCTTATTACATCTCAAGAGGGAAACATACTTTCCCAATATGAGGGACAAAATCACTAAAACTTTAAATAACTGCGACAAATGCAAATTACTTAAGTATGATAGGAACCCTCCGAAATTACAGTATGTTGACCCAGAAATACCCTTGAAACCATTAGAAATCATCCATATTGACCTCTACAGTATTAATAACAACCAAATGCTTACGTTAATAGACAAATTTTCCAAGTTCGCTTGCGGGTATACCCTCAACTGCAGGAGCAGTATAACAATTCTTAGATTCCTCAAGCAATACATAAGTTCGTACGGGATCCCCAAAAAGATCGTTTGTGATCAAGGCTCAGAGTTCATAGCAAATATCTTCCAAGATTTTTGCAAACAACTCGAAATCAACCTTCACTATACATCCTTCCAGCAAACAAGTAGTAACTCACCTGTTGAAAGACTACACTCCACACTCACCGAGATATATCGACTGATTTTATCTAAGAGAAAAGAGAATAAACTTACAACAGAGCATGAGGAAATACTTTCCGAAACCTTCATAACCTACAATAACGCTATACATTCCGCGACTAAACATACACCATACGAACTTTTCTTTGGGAGACCGTACAAATTTACGAAAACGCTAAAATTCACGAATGAACATGACTACTTGTCAAAACTAAACACTTTCCTTGATGAACTATACCCAAAGATTCAGGACCAAGTTCAATGTGTAACAAGAGCTAGAATAGAGAAAGCTAACATGTCAAGAGAGAGTCCCGAGGATGTGGATGAAAATCAAATCGTTTTCAGGAAAGAAGCTAAGCGTAACAAAGTTACACCAAGGTTCTCAAAGCATCTAGTCCAAAGAGACAATAGAATAACAGTAATAACTAAAGAAAATAAGAAAATACACAAAAGCAAACTAAGAAGGAAACACAAAAAGCAATAAAATAAATACTTATTACTATCCAAAGAAATATATTGTACACAATTTTTTTTTTCATTATACATTTATGGCATATGAATGTAAACAAGATAGTATTGTCATGGAATATGATAAAGAGACTATCCTTTTTACTGACTATTTTTTTTTTACAAACCCACCTTTTTGGTAATTCAACTAGAACACTGCACTCACCTCCTATATCTCCTCTTTCCAGCCTCCCACTAATTTCCACACAACTAATCGAAGTCTATAATTTACCAGCAGACCGAAGCATTTTACCATTACGATTAGGACCCGCGAGAATAATTACTAATTACCATAGCCTTATCCACATTATTAAACTTGATGACTACGTTACTAACATTAACGATATCAATAATTCCCTAAATTCATTTCAAAAACACGCAACTATTACGAACTCGGTAGAAATAACTAAACTAAAACTCAAAGAATTAGAAAAGAAACTTCTAACACTATATCCTATTCAAAGACAAAAGAGGGGTTTGATAAACGGACTAGGATCCGCTATCAGATTCATTACGGGAAATATGGACGCAGAAGATGCGCAAAACATCAACAACCACATAGAACATATTTACACTAACATGCATAACCTTTCGGACACAATACTAAACCAACACACCATCAACTTTCAAATGATGGAAAGATTTAAAAACATCACATCCCACATTAACAATGAACAATACACAATCAAATCATTTTTAGTAAACACAGCAAACAAAATTAAACGAGAAGAAGATATTGTTATTGAAACACAGTACCTTAATCAAATAAACTTCAATATAGACCTATTATCAGACCACATTTCAAGTATATCCGAGTCAGTGATTCTTTCTAAATTAAATATCATTCCAAAACTCCTATTAAATTCGGAAGAAGTAAAAATTATAGAAACTAAATTAAGCAAGCAAAATATTAAAATAGAATCTACAGAACATATATACGAACTATTAGGTTTACAAGCCTACTACAATAAATCAAACATTATATTTAATATCCTCATTCCAAATATATCCGAAGAAAACTATTTCCTATACCATATTATACCTTTACCTATAAATGAAACAAAAACAATAATAACAGAACCATATGTAACATTAAACGAAAAGCACATACAACACTATAAGACACTTTGCCCCAAAATCGAAGGAACACATTACTGTAAACAACAGAGTCCACAGGAGGATACCCAAAACTCAAAATGCCTGGGGAACCTGATGAGCAACAAACCAGCTCATTGTCCTATAAGCGATGTCGGAACAATAGAAACAATAATGCAGCCAGAACAAAATTTCATTCTTTTCATAAATGTACCAGAAACACTAATCAATTCTACTTGCAGTACCAAGTCTCTCACAATCAAAGGTACAGCCCTAGTCCATTTCAAGGATTGCGATGTCTCAGTAAATGGCATAATCTATCAAGACGACGCAGACACCTTTTGGGATGAAATCCACATACTTCCATCACCCAATAGCAACGTTACCGCGAATTCTACCATAGATGTCCTGACCCTGGAAAAGCTGAGAGATTTCACCTTCCAAACCGACACCCAAGTCAAAAACCTAAAGATGACAACAACGATTTTGCATTCAATCACTAACACATCAGCTGCCGTATTCATCTGCATAAGCATAATAGCTATCATCGCAATCAACAGAAGGAAGATCATCAGAGATGCCGCACCGACCCTGCAATCCTTCGCTCCGACCCCAATGACGTCATTGTGGCCCTCGCTATATACTAAGGGGGGAGGAGTTACGGTGGCCACTGGTTCCCCCGTTTCCCCCTAACACCGACAACCTCAAAGAATCAACAACAACAAGCACAGCAGAGTCAACGCACTCCGATTGCATTTTCGCAATCGCTGACACCTAGAAATAATAATAATGTGAATGCAAGTGATTCCAAGAATTTATTTCAATAAAGTGCTGAATTTACGTCTGGCAAGTTTCCGGCCTGCTTTTCTTACAAGTTCATGGAATCACACTGCATTAATTAAGTTAGGTTTTTAAGATCAAAAATTGTAAAAGTTAGTTGATTAAAGGCATTTGAATTGTAAAGGTTGTTTTTTTTGTACGCTCCGCGGCTAAACACATAAGTCGCGCGACGTATTTTATGTGTCGGGGTTTTTACTTATTTTTTTTTGTCGGGGGAATTGAATTCTTTGCTCTCATCGTCGACATTAGGTCGACTTCGCCTTTTAACGGTCTGTAGACATCGTTTTCCTCCATATGTTTAGTTTATTTTGATGAATTTTTGTTGATATAACATACAAATTTAATAAGGTTGACAATAAAATTCTTATTGACAAGCTGGTTTTCAAAGTTTTATGTTTGTAGTGAAAAAAAAAATTAAAAGATTAGGAAAGCGAAAGTGGCTGTTGGAGGCTTTGTTTTGAGTGGCACCCTGCCGTGTGCCACATGAACCGCAGGGTGATCTCCGTGGTCGTCGTTCCGGTGGAAATTGCTAGAATTTAATTTAACCCCGATGTGGAGCCAGTGCTACTGACAAGTAACAACCTTGTTAACCATGATTGTTAAGAAATACAAATTAAATTAAAAAATTGTCAACGGTGCATCATGTCTCATATATCGCCTTCCGTTCAACGTTCTGAAGGATCCACAAGTGTTAAGACATTTATCTCTGCTAATAGCGCTAAGACCGACCAGATTTAGAGAAGAACAAAAACTGTCGACAATATATTATATATCCTTATCAGATTCACTAACTCGCCTGACCGCCCCTATTGACTTTAAATGGAATCTTATAACCACCTGAGGTCATTTTTTTATTTTTATTACACAACAAATGACCTTAACAATACACATTCTAAAGGTTATATAAAAGGCGTTGATAATGTCCTAAATAAAACACATATATACACGTATAAGCTAGAACATTATCTATGTGTTGAATGAATCGTACCCCAGGGACGATGATTGCTAACTTAAACTCAAGCGCAAAGGGGTTGCTATGGAAGGTATATCGCAGGATTTTTTCTCCTTCCTTTTCCGAATGGAAAAGGCAGCAAACTTGTTAAAGAATCTTTTTAGGTCGTTTTGATTATACAATTTGTCGAAAATAATTGAGAACGTGAGCAGATTAGGAATGGAGCACGAAGTTACCTCTGATTTATTTGGGCTATTTTATTGATTCCGAAAATTCTTCTGAATTGTCTTTCTTTTTTTTTATTTCTTTTCAGGTGAGCACCGTTCTGCTGTATGGAATTCCCATTGTATCGCTGTACATCGAGTCACAGGAACGTCTGTGTTTGGCTCAAATATCGAATACTTTGCTCAAACAGTTCAGCTACAATGAGATACACAATCGACGGGTTGCCTTGGGAATCACGTGTGTTCAGTGCACTCCTGTGCAATTGGAAATCCTGCGAAGAGCCGGCGCTATGCCAGTGAGTTCAAGACGTTGTGGCATGATAACCAGACGTGAGGCGGAACGCTTATGCAAATCCTTTCTGGGGGATAATGCTCCCCCTCGTTTGCCGGATGACTTTGCGTTCAGTGTTCACCACAAATGCGCTTGGGGTTGCCGCGGTTCATTTCTCCCCTCACGGTATAACTCATCGCGTGCAAAATGCATCAAGTGCTCCTATTGTGGGTTGTTCTTCTCGCCAAACAAGTTTATCTTTCATTCGCATCGAATTGGACCAGGTGACAAGTATGTGCAGCCCGATGCAGCGAATTTTAATTCATGGCGGCGTCACATGAAGCTGAGTGGAAATCCACCGGAAGAAATCACCCACGCATGGGAGGATGTGAAGGCGATGTTCAATGGTGGAACAAGAAAACGTCTCATGACAACAGGGAATTCGTCAAGTTCCATGTCATCTGCGGGAGCAGCAGCAGCAGCAGCGGCCGCTGCAGCAGCGTCTACAGCCGCCAATACCGGATCGACTTCATCGTCATCTTCGTCTTCGTCGTCGTCGGTAGCTGCACAATCTCCGAAACGCTTAAAGGAGAGCTCACCGGGCAGAAATGCTTCCGTAACACCTGTTTCAGTTGGACAATTTCCCCTGAGACCTCTAAACATCCACCACCACCACGCCAATAGCACTGGCTCTACATCGGGGTCAAATCAACTACCAGCAATTGCCGGCGGAACGACGTCCGCAGAGATCACCCTGCCGTTCTCTAGAAATTTCATGATGGATTACATGTGGCACGCGCACACTCAAAACAAAACCTCCAACAGCCACTTTCACTTTCCTAATTGCACTCTGCCTTGGATTAAGGGAAGTGCAGGATCGTTTATTTTTGGCAGCAATGGCAACAATGCAACTGTTCCCATTGTGAATTCGAGTCCCACACAGGACCAAACTCTGACAAGTTCAACGAATCCCGAGGCAAACCGATGCAATACATCCCCCACAGGATCAATCGAACGATTTAGTTCGCCGCCACACGCTTATCCGTTAGCAGCAGTTCCGGAAGTCAAGGCACTTTCAGGATTCTACAACAACTCGGCGTTTAAGCCGGTCATTCAGGTGAATCGATCGGCTTCTTCATACTCTGCCGCCACAACTACCTTAGCCTTAGAGACAGTGGCAGCAGTGGCAGCAGCAGCTGCTGCAGCGGCAACTTCATACGACAACGAACAAAAGACGCTGCGTCGGACACCAACAACAAATTCGATATCTCCACCACCGTCAGCTACGCCTTTAATAAAAGAGTCATTTTCATCAGACGATGAAATGGTAGACATCGAGACGACCGAGGAGGAGGAGAAACCTTTCAAACTGGTTGACCAACAACAACAACGCATAAGAGTAATGAAAAAAGACGAACACAACGAAATTAGACATCAGATCAGTGATACTCTGCTAGAGGCGCCAATCGTAATAGACAATTCCAGCGATGAATTAACGTGGAAAGGACTCATGCACAAAGAGGTACTTTTTATTTAATTTAATTTCATTCAGTCGAATAATATAAATAGCTATTGTAAAAAAGGGTCTAGTAAGGTAGGTTATATAGATATATGATGTCTACTTGCTTCCGGCAATTAAGACGATAGACATCTCTGTACTTGGGACAACTTTTTGCAGAGATGGGTCCGTCACGCTACCCTTGAGGTAAGAGTTCAACAACGTCCATATTGAAAGTGTCCAGGAATTTCTCCTCCATGGATATTTAAAAAAAAAATTATCAGAACTGTTATTTTGACTTAGCCTGTAAGCAGAGGTGGGATGATTTCGCCTAACTTTTGGGATAATGGTTCTCACCAAAGCCCTTTCTAGTCTAGACAGCGACGTAATCGAAATTGCTTCCTGACATGATTAATGAAATCATGGAAAGGGCGCATGGGCCGCAAGTTGTAGCAAAACGGAACTAATGTTCTTCACCACCAAAAGCAAAATTCCCCTTCTAAATAGATATGATCCCTCAATAGCCTCCAAAATAAAATATCTAGCTATTGTCTTCGACCTTAAGCTCAAATATAAGTTGAATAACGAACATCGAGTGCAGATTGTTTGACATCCATTTACGCTAAAGCATTGATACGAGACTGCTCGAAAAAACATGTAGAAACGTAAACGCCTTTGCATACGCTGTTACGCTCATATGGTCGCCTTTCTGGACATAGAAGGAACTTTTAACAATGTCGAAACATCTTCTATAAACAATGCACTATCAGCTGCGTTGCCTGCTAAACATTAGTGACCAGGTATCCATCCAAGTTTTACTTTGATGTGTTTGGCTAGGTTTTGCACGGCACGGTAGCAACACTTCACTGTCACAAAATTAACAGTGTTAGATGATAGTGACTGTACTGCTTGGCTATCCGAGAAGATGTGAATTCTGGCTCCTTAAATTCCTTAGTCAAATTTGCGCAGATCTCAATAGCATGGATTTCCGCCTGAAATACCGTGGGACACATTTCCATGGGCATCGAGACTTTGATGTTGGGTCCAAAGGCACCAGCTCTAACTCCAGTTTCTATTTTTGATCCGTAGGTGTACCAGATCAGACTTCTTGGATCTAGTGTCGGAACACCATTCGCCCATTTAGAGTGGTCTAATATTTCAACCTCGAATAGATTCCCAAACTTGTACTCCCTAACCATAAGATCAGCGATGCAGTAAAACATGTCCATATTTGGGATTTTTTTAAGTATTTTGAAGTGACCCACAAGGTCAACCGGATTAAACTTATATTCAAGTTTCAGCTTAATAGCGTTTCTAACAGCTGACTTCTTCATCTGAAAAGGTGAGTGCGGTTGCTGGGCAGGTGCGCACCGCACCTGTAATGCCGATACCTGAAATATGCTACAGCTTCGGTAGCTTATTAGCCGTTGTAGCGATGAGTTGGAGACTGCTGACCAATCTTTTATTTGCATATGCACAGACTTACAAGTCAGAGATTCATTTTGGAATGTTAGTTTGCTTGGTGGCTCTTCAAAAAAAAAACTACCGGATTCACCTGATGCTAAACGCATACAGCTCCTGCAAATGCACCAGCCAGTGATAGGATCTTGTGGCAAGCCAATTTTCATTAGTTTATTTAAAGATTTTGAAAATTGTGCTTCGAAAATATTGTTCCCGATCTCTATTGAATGATATACATACATCATCATTGTGTTCTGTAAGCTTTTTGGGATTTTTCGCATTTTAAAATTAATAATTTTTTCCACAGCCCCTTATATTTTTTTCTTCTGCTTCCCAAATTTTCAATTAGAGAATCGAAAAGGAGGCTACCCAACTGCATCGTGAATGTCAGCTTCCCAGTGAAGGCGTACAGAAGCAGAATTTCTTTCAGTCCCCAATTATAGCAACTCTTCAATCGAATGTATTTTCGAACATAAAAAATGTTTCGACAACTAGTTAACACATTTCTTAACTTTAGCTTTAAATTATTTTACAACCAAAAGTCTAGATAGTTTTTGATAATATTCCATAATGCCGAAATCGCTTAAATAATATTATATATTTTTTAATTATGTTTTTCAAAAAAGTATGTATGTTTCAGTATCCGGACATAAAATATATTGCTAGCATTTTAAGATATCTTTACTTTTTTACTTCAGATATACAAGTAAAAATTATTTCATTGAAAACAAATCATTCTCGATTGAAATACATTAAAAACTAGTGCTTAAAGTGCTTACAATTGGATAAATGGTCTCACTATTTTTTCCGGACACAACACAATACCGGCTACCGTCCTTTTAAACCGCAGACACTGAATGACGTGTAACTCTAAAGGAAAATTGTTATTTAACTTGAAACTTTGCATGTGGCTGTGTAATACATAAAGGAATATTATTTGATAGCAACACTTGTGAGCCTATTTCTTTAAAGTTAACGATGTAGTGTCCGGACACTAGCTTTGTCCGGATACTAGTTCCTCTACCTATCAGGAACTTGTCCTTTCTTTAAGTTTATATGTACCTACTTCGAATTCTCTTTCAAAATTTTTCATCATATAGATTTCCTCTTCTTAGCTAAACTTATCCCTCGACAAAACACAATTACCTACATATAATGTGAAAAGTCCCCTCTCAAACAATGAAAACAATTTCAAATCGAGAAAACCGCAATTCACTACCTATCCGTAAATGTGTAATTGCAAAAGTTAAATATACCCATTCCTAGCTGGCACATCCGCCCAAGTATTTATGACTCCCAACAAAACCAAAACACCTTGTTAAGCTTGGTTAACAAAATTAATTTACGTTATTTACGCCTCAGTTGGTCCTTACTTTACATTCAATTTAATTTTCAATTGTAATCCAATTTTTAACTTGAAATCAAAACACAGCAGTTAATTAATTTTAACGGGTAGTGGGCAACCACAAAATCCGTTCGTCCTTGTCGAACCATCTCTTGTGTGATGCATTTTGAATGTATGAGTATCCTTGCTGGTTAAAACATTTTCTTCTCTCTATATTTATAAAATCAGGGCTTAGCCAAAGAAGAATATACCCTATTGGTGGCCGTATACCAGTGGCAGAGCATTTCGGTTGCTTTTTTGGGACAAAACGAGACAACAGTATATACTTTTCGTGTTTTTATTTTATAAACTCTCCCACTGCTACTCTTCCAATCTCATTGAGAGGGTGTGTACCTTCGGTGGATCGCCACATCCTCTTTACCATATCCATCCCTTTTGTCTGTGTATATGTGTGTGAGAAAAAGGACACAACATCAAAAGGAAATAAAAAAAAAAACATAAAATGTGAGGGAGGCGACTTTGAACATTCGCCTCCTTTTGCAGGCGGTAAGGAAAGTGGCTCTTTGTTATGCACCCCACCCAAGATTTTAGTCCTTTGTCAATGAGGAGTTTTGGCTTATATAAAGCGGTAAATGAGAAAATTCCCAATCTGTCCCTGATGGCAATACACTGCTGAGTGCTGATGGGGATGGTAAATTTAAATTGAATGCGGGTGTCAATGCGAATGATTTTAAACGACTATAATTATGATGTTTCGCTTGTTGGCCCTCGTCCTGTTAGTGACTATGGTGGATCGGTAGTCTCCTATCCATACGAACTGTATCCATTTTAATTGAATTTTTTTGTTTCGTTGCCATTCCTGTTGTACACTCCACTTCACTCTACTCCGCTCTTCTCGATCTGTGTTTTAATGCTATGAGCGAGGACTATGACGACGACGATACGAGTAGGTCGTCCTTTTGGTTGAAAGAGGATTTGCTGTATCGCTCAATATGCTGCTCACTGAAAGAGTAAACCAAAAATTGAATTACCTTAATCTCAATTTACATAGTAAATTGAATTGCTGTGTGCGCTGCGCGTTGCTTATTGTTGGCGTTTTTTTTCTCGCTAGGTCCTTCGGTTAAGGGGACTTAAAGAAGATGTGTAGCAATATAGGTAGATACTGTATAATTTAGCAATAATGCTGTTTGTGATTTCATTTATTTTGCAGTCGGATACACGATTTTTCTCAGCGTATTACACACAGCTGTAATCACGTGCATAAGCATGTGTTATTTAATCGGCAAATGTATATGTAGCAACCTTTGTATCAAATTAACGATATTGTTTTTCCCTGAATTGATTGTTGTTTTTTGTTTAACCGAGAAGCGAATGATTAGTCACTTAATGAGATTATTCAAATTAATCATAAGAAAACTGGTGCTTCGGGAATACGATTCGTTTCTGAAGCTTGTTTTCTAGGTCTGAGGTTTGGTAAGGTTAAAGCGGCTGCCGTAATTAGACACATTTAGACTAGTATGTGTCCTAGTGATACCACAGGAATCTGGGATATAGATTCTTTGAAATTTTGGAGCTATTTGGAGTTTCCGACGAAGCGAAGAAGAGTTTTAACGTCAACATTCGAGTGAGAAAACGATCCTACACCCACCTTGTATTTCCCCTGAAGTCAGGGGATTAGGCTAAAGTGGCTGCCGGAATAAGACACACTTAGACTAGTATTGATCCGTTGTGATACCACAGGGATCTAGGATGTAGATCCTTCTTACTTTTTGAACCATTTGGAGCTTCTAACGAAGCGAAGAAGAGTTTTAATGTCAATACTCGAATGAGCGGGGCAAGTACAAAGTGGGTGGAGGATCGTTTGCTCCTCCTCTTTGTCCATGCAGCTTCTGAAAAAGTCGCTTGCGAATGTGCCAAGCCTTGTTGCATACTTGATTATAAGACGATGTAATGATAAATGACACCTATTGCACTGATAATATGCCGTTTGCTTAGAGACATCAAATTGTGAGAACGATTCAGGTGTACTTGAGGCCAGATCTGTTTCATCGGTAGACATCTGATTCCTTTATTTGTTTTATCAATAGCAGCCAGCCTTAGGAAGAATTTACAAGCAGCATTGGTATACTAAACTCTCTTTTCAGTTCGGAGAGGTATGGTGGTTTCTAATTTAGCTATTTCATTAGCCTATACAATTCCCAGAAATTTCCCTTTTCCCCGGCACCCAGCAATAGTAAATCTTAAACTTTCCCGCCATCTCCTAAAGCGATCTTTTCTAACTAACCGCATCAGTGGTTTACTACGGTAATTCATTCAGATTTAATGCTGATTCTGAGCGGCACATTGTGAATAGCCTTTCATGACCAGTTTGCAAGCTCTTGTTATACTCTCAGACTTTTGCAAGTCATAAATCAGCGAAAAACGTACGAAGTTACCATGGCAGATTTTTAAATGGGGACCACTAGCGCAGTATTCAAACACACGCACTAACCACTGAACCACTGAACCACAAAATATACCAAAATTGTCTATCGTGCTTAGGTACATTTTTTGTTTGCTTGAGTCCTTTCATGACTTGTGTCTGCAACTCTTCTAACTTGTTTGGTGTTTCAGTATATCATGCATTTGTATATATAAGTATATAATATATATTGAATTAGTATCGTCCGTTTATGCCTATACATATTTAATGTGTTTTAAGATGTCAGTCATTACCTGCTGAAAAATTTCTGGACACGGTGCCAGGCCAAATGGTATGACTTCTTTTTTCACCACGCAGAAAAACGAACAGAAAACGAAACATTTTTTGTAGAATATTTTTTTTTCTTATGAATACATACAATGCAACTTACTCTATTACCGGCATTTCATTTTGCTAAAAGTTAGGAGGCTCACAGCGGCTGGCTCACCTTACCTGGTGAAGGCATTGTTTTTAATTTTGCGGCTTTAACTAGGCACTTTGGCAGGAAATTACATTGGGCACCTGAGTCAAGCTTCATTTTTATCTTTGTGTTTGATTTCGTACCTGTTTTTATCATCATCTTTGTTGTTTTCAGATATTTCATTAAGTTCGTAGCCTTCATCACTTTTGTCTTCAGTTTCTAATGCACGTACATTTTTGATGCTTTTGCACATTGATGGGAAGTGGTTTCTATTTCGACATTTTGTACACTTGTGACCAAATGCTGGACACGATTTTTTCCCATGATGAGTTCCACACCTTTTGCAGTCAAATTTGTTTTCGGTTGTTGTTTCTTGTTTATACCTGAATGATTTACCATTAGCTTTTGATTTGTATACTGCATCTAAACTTTCTTCTAGATGCATCTCCTTAAATTGCTTTGAAGTGATCTCACTTGCCCTCCAGATGTTAATTCTTTTCTCTACGCTCAGTTTTTCTTCAGAAAGCAGTTTTTCTCTAACAAAATCATTGCAGATTCCTATTATTATTTTGTCTTTAATCAAACTGTCTTGAAGGTTTTCCAAGGCGCACTTTTTAGTTTCAGTTTTTATTTTTGTGAGAAACTCGTTGAAAGGTTCGCCTTCACTTTGATGCACTTTGTTGAATAAATATCGTTCGTAGGTGATGTGATATCAATAGCTACATTTTATCAATGTTACCTGTATTTTTGCGTCATTTTTCATTTTTCGTTGTCATTGCTACTTGCACTCCCTGTGGCCTGGAGTGCAGTTGTATCGCAATCTCGAACCACTCATACCGGTGGATCCAGTTTTTCTAGTTTGTTGCTGCATCGCCTGTAGTTATTAATTCGTAAAATTCGCTCCAGGGTTTCCAAAGACGTTGATTTTTGCCGCTTTTGCTTGCGTTTTGTTTCCAGATGCGTTATTGCTTTGAGCACTATCGATATCGTTAATTTGCATTTTTATTATTTTATAAATTCGGTCTTAAAAAAGGTACATTTTCTTATTTCCTTAGTGTTTCTTGGTTTTTTTCGCGCCACTTCTGGCACCATGTAATGTCTGTATTGAAGTGATTTATGATTTATGTTACATGTAGGAATGATAGTTGTGGTCTTATGGCAATTGTGCCAAATACTTATGCTTAAGCCTAATACCATATTCTTACAATATACTTATTACAATGTACCATGTTACAACTTTCAAATTTATGTGTTTTATTTAACATTATAAATCAGACCTCACGATGAATCACCCTTTATTTTTCATAAATTTTCAACATTTACTTAAAATAAATTCAATTCAATTGTTTTTCAACAGCAATCTGCACATCAGCTTGACAGTTGTCGCAATCAAACGCCTACTTCTTCATTACTCTCCCAATCACCGGCATCGTCGATCAACAGTGAACATCATATTTCTTATCAGTTGGCAAACAAATCAACATCAAGTACTCCGGAAGTGATTTTGTCCGGCTCTCCAGGACCAGGAACACCAAACATAGACCAGCGACAAAACTGTAGTCCCGAACGGCATCGAAATGTTGCAGCAGTAATTGCATCAGCATTCAACCATCATCGACATCATCATCAACAGCAACACCAACCCCAACAACAGCACCAAACACTACATCAGCAGACACCGCTGTCACCACAATTACCCTCAACGTTGCCCTTAGCTAATGCAGCCTCTCTTGTCAACGGATCATCATCATCATCATCCTCATCATCATCACTTTCACCCGCGACAGCAGCATCTTTGGTAAGTGGACGTTTGGCGGCAGACAGTAGTATGCTATTTGGTGCTATATCTAGCAGCAATAACAACAACGCCAAACCCAATCCTGCATTTCTTATAAACACAAACAACAGCAATACAAATATAAATGGCAGTAGC
Source organism: Ferdinandea cuprea (assembly GCA_963576555.1). Classification (NCBI taxonomy): domain Eukaryota; kingdom Metazoa; phylum Arthropoda; class Insecta; order Diptera; family Syrphidae; genus Ferdinandea; species Ferdinandea cuprea. The sequence goes on along the minus strand of OY754962.1, from coordinate 42,985,647 downwards.
AACAATAGTATAAATATAAATGGTAGTCCAACAATTCCACAATGTGTCAATAATGAATTCTGGAGTGTAGCTCGATTGTCGTTTAACAGGCCTCCGGAATACAATAACCATCATCGTCTGCCACTAACAGCAGCTTTCCATCGACATCATCATGATATCACGAAACATTTTCAAGCGTTTAGACATCATGGACATGAAACCCCAACGCAAGCGAATGGTGTAGGTTAAGTTGATTAATATTTATTTTCAAATCGTAAAATGATCGCATTTGCAAATTTAAATTTACTGTATGCAGTATTGTTAAAAAAAAATAAAAAAATTATATAATTAGTAGAAAATGATAGTCGATTAGTTATATATTTATAAAATAACTTAAGTCCACGGATGATCAGTTTGCTTTGCTATGGATTGGAATTTCCCACCCACCGACCACTACGACCTTTTTATTCACCATCCTAAGGGTATATTAATTTTGACACATGGTTTGTAGAACATCTTAATATTCATCGTAGACCCCTAAAAGTATATTTATGATCAGGACCAAAACCTAAGACTATTTAGAAATGTCCGTCCGTCCGTACGCAATTTTTAGGGCTTTCAAATTAAGCTAGGAAGCTGAAATTTGACTACATATTCGCTAGGGCTTCGAAATGGTTAAGCTTAAAAAAACGTTTAATACGCCCACTTCCACGCCCATAATTTAGAAAAAAACAGTTTTACAGCTAAAGTAAAGTAAACCTTCAAAGGATATGTAGGCACTGCCCTCCTTTATAATTTTGTCTTATTAAGTTTTTTGCCACGCCTAATTTTTGTGGGCATATAAAGCTGATGGTTCAGTCAGCGGCGACTTAGTGAACACTTAGTGCATGCGCTCTACCAAACTATCACCTGGTATACCATCAGAACTAGCGACCAGATGCTAGCTTTTTTAGAGCTAAGCTTGGCTCCATGAAATTACGCCATAGGAAATTAAGCCAAAAAGTGTTAAGCCAAAAATTAAAAAGAAGAATATGCCAGAAAGTTAGGATATTACGCCAAATTTAAGGAAAAAGAGCCTAAAAGTAAAATGGAAATTACGCTCTTTTTTGTTGGCATAATTTCCAAATTTAATATGGAAATTGAACCCAAAACTCGTAGAATAAATTGCCTGCACCGATAGGGTAAAATTTTTTGGAAAAAACACCAAACCATAATGTTTTTAACGCTTTTTTCCTTGGGACATGGATAGGGTATTATGCTGCTAGCGTTTTTCTTTTTTGGAAAAAACACCAAACATTTGTTTCTATTTTTTTTTTCTAGGAAAAAATTACACAATTTGTATGGAGGTGTTTGGGCTCTTTTTTCCATTTTAATTTTTTGGCGTGATTTCGTAATTTCAGTGAGCCCTTAGCTTTACTCGAGACTCGAGGTTCATCACTCCTTGCTCGTGAATTCTCTTTTCTGCCCTCTTCTCGATATGGAGTATGCTTAGCTGCTGCTGAAAATGTTGCTAAAATACATTGTTTCCATTGCTGTTTCAAAGAATGGTGGCTAAGCCCAGCAGTTAGTTCCTTCCTTCTAAATATACAGAGATTGTCCTTCTAATATATATCTTTTAGTGAAAAGGAAACCTCAACCAAATTGAAACCTCAACATCCACCCCTCCCCCCCCCTCCCTTCCCCTTCGGACTACAGTGCCGGCTAAGTAAGTACGTAATGTGGGTAACGCATGAGGTACATATTCTATTTTGATCAGACTGAAACTAACTTCAATCATTGCAAACATTTACTTTCACTTACTTCCTGCCACTGGCAGATTCCCTCTTTTACAAGCCCATAAATTGAAGTTAACGTTAACGAAGAAAAAAATACATTCCAATCAAAGACAAGCCCTCCATAAAAAAAAGCTTTATCGATTATTATTATTTAATTTTTTTATTTTACAAATTAACTAAAATTCAACAATATATAAAGAATTAAAGTTAACTACTATGTAAGATCGAGTTATTAACATTTAACCAAATACACTTATACAAATTATTTAAATGTAATAATATAAATATATGCATTTTATTACATTTCACACAAAATCTATAGATTTTTGTTAATAGAAAAAAACAACAAATAAATTACTATTTGCGAATTATAATATTCATTAAAACAAAGTATTTGAAAAACATTTGCGTGTTTCAATTTTTATCACTAATTAAAAAATAAACTGAAAAAAAACATTCTGCATTTTGGTAACTTCCAATAAATAACTTTTTCTTCTATCAATTCTAGTCATATAACTGATATTGATGCGCTTAAAGCTACTTTAGATATTAAGATTAAGCTAATAAATTAATTAAATAAAAACGCTATTGTACAGTTTTATATCATAATTTCATAATTGTTTAATTTTTAATAAAATTATATTGAGAACGAGTTTACCAGCATTTGTTTAAGCTGTTTTTTTTTCTTTTCTTCTTCGAGATAATAACAAAATGAATTAAAGGAAATTCAATTATATTGTAAATAGTCGAATTAAAAAATAACTAAAAAAAAAAAATATATTGAATTAAATAATCCCTAAAACTAAAATAAAAAAAATAAACATATATACTGGTAAATACGACGTGGTTTCATTAAACTAAGGAAATTATAATTATTTACTTTATGTGGCGTTATAGTCCAAGGTAGCTGCCTCCAGGCTTCGCACGCTAGGTTGATCGATTCCCTTTTCAGTCTCTGTTGATAATTTGGTAAGTTTTTGGGCATTCACATAGAGTACCAATTCGTCTCTTGGTCGAAGAAAAGCCTTACATGTGCCGGCTTAATGACAATTAAATGTGAAATAACAGGAGATGTGAAAGACCTTTTAAATGACAGAAATACCTGTAGTCAGATACAATACATAGAGAAAGTGCGAGAGAAAGGAAGATATCTGTAGAGAGTGAGGAACTTGACCACTATGTTAAAAGCTCTTTTTAATTACTTTAGGTGGCATCATTAAGGAGAGTGAGAGAAGGAGTAAGGAATCACGACCCATCAATTAAATATTACGACAACAGCAGCAAATAATGTTGACATTACCGCAGCTAAAAACGGAAAGTTTCACAGAAGCAAACTATAGTTGTGGTTTAACTCGGAATTTATAATGGTCTCAATCATAATCCCTCCTTTTGAAGAGGCACAAGTACTTCAATCATACAGTTGATGTGAAATTTTCCAAATAGAAGTTTGCACAAAAATGCCAAATTGTTGCAACGCGATTGTAATGTTAAATAAAACCTAGCGTCAGTGTTGGGTGCTAACGCTTTGAAAATGGTGTATAACCTAGGCACAAAACAACATCAATCGATCAGAGCAGAATGTTGTTTGAGTGCAACGACATAAATTCCTTTGCACCAAGTAATATTCGTTAGCAATCGCTGAAATTCGAACTTCTCAATGCATTTTTAAAATGTATACATACATTTGGAAACGAAACAAATACTTAATTGCACAGACACACAACTATCGAATGCTTAAATCAATTACATAGCGTTGCAGAAAAACAAAAAACACTCACCTTTACTATATGCGGAAGGCCAAACTTTGATTTTTAGTCCTATGTCCACACACATTCGCTTTAATTAAGACCAACCGCCGTCATTATTCGTGATTCCAAAATATTCGAAAGTGTCGAGAGTATCACTTCACTTGAGCAGACGTAGCAAGCTAGTACTATTGCTGTGACTTGCAATTTCTAAAATGTAGTAGAAATTATAAAGATTATACACGCTGCAAAAACGTTATTTATTTAACGTATGCAACGTTGCATAGAGGTTGTCTAACTTAAACGCATTTAGAGGTTGTTTAGTGTACGCTTAAGTGTGTTTTTGTATGGAAATGTCATTTTATTTTTGTCCTTTTTATTTTATTTTTGTCCTTTATCTTACTACCCTCTTGATCGAATATGTGTTGAAACTTTTTGCAATGTAAAAATTATTTCAAATTTTCTATTGAATTACCAATAAGGATTTAAACCGATAATGAATAGTAAGAAAACAAAATTGTTATTTGTTATTTTGTTTATGACAGTGTAGGAGTCTTGTTGTGCAGTTCGAAGTTAAAGTTGTGGTAGTAATTTGGTGACGAATGGAATTATGTATTTTTCTTATTTAGAATGCGTACAAATGCACAACTACTTACATAGATTGTATGAAAAAACATTTACTCCGTTTGCATGTTCTGCTTAGTACGAAATTTTCGAGTCTCAACAAAATACAAAAAATTTATTTTTCTACATACGGCTGAGTTCTGTTTACCAATTCGGAAATCTTATTGTAATAGATTTTGCCTTTTTGATACTTAATCCGACACAAGCACTGTTCAACTAGTATGGGTAGCAAAATGTTTTATAAATAAGGATTTAAGCAACGTTTTATAGAGACCGTTTAAATACTTCGACCCTGTATAACTATGCAACTGTTTTGAGTCGTTTTAGTGAATTCTAATAAAAAAGGCTGTAAATGCGTTATAATAAACAAAACAAACTATTGTATTCAGAGCCTACTATTTTAGGCTTATGTAAAGTGTCGATAAAATTTGGCTGATTTAAAAATTGTACCAACCACCATAAAAAATGCACAATCTATGAACCTAGGTAAAATATCAAAAAGTTAGTTTTAGATTTGCAAAAATTAATGGATGAACTATATCTTAAGTTTTAGCGTTATTTTTTGAGAAATGCATTATATTTAAATACATTATTAAAAGAATGTTGTCTCAGTACCCGGCCACAATAGGTACTTGGTTTAGATTCATATATTTATTATAGAAATTAATGAAACAACTAAAGAAAATAGCCGAACTTTCCTGAGAAGATTTTTGGCAGCACAAGTTAAACCACTATAAAGCTAATTCCAAGCGTAAAATAAAATTTATCAGATGGGTTCTATAAACAAGTTGCTAATATCTTGATGAAGAAAACACAATTAAAGAAAAATGATCAAATCGTAGCGAATGCCAATATATGTATAATAGAACATAGGTATGCATATTTCACAACCTAACGCGCACCTAAGATATCGTTAGACCATATTAACAGACTGGAACGACGGATCCATCCCAGATCCTTGTTATATATAGGTTATCCGAAGTGAGGGATTTTTCCGATTCTTATAAATTCCATGATCCTGATATCGGTGGGTAGGCATTAAAACTAAAGTCTTATATATGAGGCAAACTACAGTATTATTATACCCTATCCTATGGGTATATTAATTTTGACATATAGATTGTAACACCCCTTAATATTCGTCGTAGACCCCTAAAAGTATATATATTTATGATCAGGACCAAATCCTAAGACTATTTAGCAATGTCCGTCCATCCGTATCAACTTTTGAGGCCTTTAAATTTATGCTAGGAAGCTGAAATATAGAGCATATACTCCCTAGGGTCTTGAAATGGTAAAGTGTTAAAAGTTTTTAAATCCGCTCACTGCCACGCCCACAATTTAGAAAAAACCGTTTTTAGGCTAAAGTTAGAGAGATAAAGTGTTCACAAGATATGTAGGCACTGCCCTCCTTTATAAGTCTGCCATATAAAATTTGTTGCTACTTTTTGTGGGATTTTGTCACTAATATGCTGTTTTCAGTGAAAATTTTCATAGAAACTGAAAAAAAATGTTTAACAAGATATTTAGCAAATATTTTTTCCCATATATCGCCCATACAAAGATTATGTCCACACCCATTTTTTGGGGGGCGTTTTATAAAAAAATATATTTTTTATTATTAATTTTATAGAATGAAATAATCATCACCTTCTTAATGCTTTTTTCTTTGGGGTATATAGGGATATGCATAGGGTATCGTACTGTTCGCCCCAAGCGGACTGTAGTCGTTCCTTATGTTTATACCCTATCCTAAGGGTATATTAATTTTGACACATAGTTTGTAACACCCCTTAATATTTGCCGTAGACCCATAAAAGTATATATATTTATGATCAGGACCAAATCCTAAGACTATCTAGCAATGTCCGTCCGTCCGTCCGTCCGTCCGTACGCAATTTTTAGGCCTTTAAAATTAAGCTAGGAAGCTGAAATTTGGACCACATATTCCCTAGGGCTCCGAAATGGTTAAGTGTAAAATTTTTTGGAATACGCCCACTGCCACGCCCACAATTTAGAAAAAACCGTTTTAAAGCTAAAGTTAGAGAGATAGAGTGTTACAACCTTCACAAGATATGTAGGCAATGCCCTCCTTTATAACTTTGTCATATAAAGTTTTTTGCCACGCCTACCTTTTGTGGGCGTTTTTTACTAAAATGCTGTTTTCTTCGAAAATTTTCACAGAAAGCGAAAAAAACTGTTTAACAAAATATTTACCCAATATTTTTTCCAATATATCGCCCATACAAAGTTTTTGGCCACGCCCACTTTTTGGGGGCGTTTTTTCAAAAAAACTTTTTTTTTTTTCAATTAATCGAACTAAATAAAATGCTATCCATCATCTTCTTAATGGTTTTTTCTTTGGGGCATATAGGGATATGGATAGGGTATCATACTGTTCGCCTCAAGCGGACTGTAGCCTTTCCTTATGTTTATACCCTATCCTAAGGGTATATTAATTTTGACACATAGTTTGTAACACCCCTTAATATTCGTCGTAGACCCATAAAAGTATATATATTTATGATCAGGACCAAATCCTAAGACTATTTAGCAATATCCGTCCGTCCGTCCGTCCGTCCGTCCGTACGCAATTTTTAGGCCTTTAAATTCAAGCTAGAAAGCTGAAATTTGGACCACATACTCCCTAGGGCTCCGAAATGGTTAAGTGTAAAATTTTTTTGAATACGCCCACTGCCACGCCCACAATTTAGAAAAAACCGATTTAAAGCTACAGATGGACAGATAGAGGGTTATAACCTTCACAAGATATGTAGGCACTACCCTCCTTTATAAGTTTGTCATATAAAGTTTTTTGCCACGCCTACTTTTTGTGGGCGTTTTTCACTAAAATGCTGTTTTCTTCGATAATTTTCATAGAAACCGAAAAAAAATGTTTAACAAGATATTTAGCCAATATTTTTTCCAATATATCGCCCATACAAAGTTTTTGGCCATGCCCACTTTTTGGGGGCGTTTTGACACATAGTTTGTAACACCCCTTAATATTCGTCGTAGACCCATAAAAGTATATATATTTATGATCAGGACCAAATCCTAAGACTATCTAGCAATGTCCGTCCGTCCGTCCGTCCGTCCGTCCGTACGCAATTTTTAGGCCTTTAAATTCAAGCTAGAAAGCTGAAATTTGGACCACATACTCCCTAGGGCTCCGAAATGGTTAAGTGTAAAATTTTTTGGAATACGCCCACTGCCACGCCCACAATTTAGAAAAAACCGATTTAAAGCTACAGATGGACAGATAGAGGGTTATAACCTTCACAAGATATGTAGGCACTGCCCTCCTTTATAAGTTTGTCATATAAAGTTTTTTTCCACGCCTACTTTTTGTGGGCGTTTTTCACTAAAATGCTGTTTTCTTCGATAATTTTCATAGAAACCGAAAAAAAGTGTTTAACAAGATATTTAGCCAATATTTTTTCCAATATATCGCCCATACAAAGTTTTTGGCCACGCCCACTTTTTGGGGGCGTTTTTTCAAAAAATGTTTTTTTTTTTCTAAATTTTATAGAATGAAATAAAATGCTATCCATCATCTTCTTAAGGTTTTTTTTGGGGCATATAGGGATAGGGATAGGGTATCATACTGTTCGCTCCAAGCGGACTGTAGCCTTTCCTTATGTTTTTTTAATGAGTTTAGTCAAAAACTTGGCGTCCAAACTTGAAATGCCAAAGTTTTAAGAAAAAAGTAAGATTTGAGCATATGTATGTGCTAAAATGAATTTTATAGCCTGCTGCAAAGTTGGAAAAAGAGTTAGGTGGCCGGGTACTGGTACCCTACCTACATTTTTTTTCGTTTATTTTTGTACATTCTGCATTCTAAAGCTACAAGGTGAAGAGTAAATTTTAAATTTATATATATATGTACCTGCAATAATAAATTAAAAGAAGAGTTAATTTCTTCAAGTTTTTGGCGAGTGATTTAGTTGGCGAATAGTGAACTATTGGAAGCGTTGTATTATAAAACACCGCTTTTTAATAAAGTAATATCTACGCCATTAAAAGAAATGGAATACTATAAACTATAAACAATTAGGTATTTAGATCGGTTAAAATTCACCACTAAAAATGATGAATGCCTTGGTGAAACAGTTAAAAACATATTTAGAAATAAGCTTGCTGCGTCGGTCAAAAAAGTCAACTTAAGTGATACTCTGTTTCTACTATTTTGTTGGGTTGTTTAAAGAGAATGTGTATGGACATAGGACTAAAACTCAAAGGTCGGCCTTTCGCAAATAGTGAATGTGAGTGTTTTTGTTTTTCTGCAACGCCATGTAATTGATTTAATCGTTCGATAAGTTGAGTGGCTATTCAAATAAGTGTTTGTTTCGTTATAAATTCAATGTATTCATTTCAATTTCTCACAAGAATCTGGCCTGATAGATTGTTGTTGTTTTGAGCATGGGTAAGTCAAATGTTTGTTTATACATTCATTTATTTCATTTTTATTTTATTTTGTGTTAATGATTTGCTTAAACACAGTAAGATACAATATCTTTTAAAATAGTGAAAGCATAAAAATTGATACAAATTAAATGAAGGCTACATGAGTTGTATTAAAACGGAAGAAAAAAAAATATAAATATAAACGAAAAAGGAAAGTAGGAAGATTAATTAAAGTTTTTAAAGATAATAACAAAAAGGTGAGATAAAGACAAAGTTACAATGTAAAAGAAGAAAGACGTGCTTTCAGCTTGCTTCAACATCTTGTTGTGCTGTCTATTCTTCTAATTTGACGCAGTAAAGAGTTCCACAATCGAGCAGAGCTAGCAAAAAACTGACGTTCCGAAGTCAAACAAGAACACCGAGGTGGAATCAACTGAGCAGATCTGTTGGAAGATGTAAAACTATTTTTTTCATAAAGACATACAGGTTGATGTGCTAAAATAATGTTAGAAAGGAGGCTCAAAGTACGAAACTTAAGAAGATGTTCAAAAGACATATTATACAAATACGTAGAGTAATTACAAACACGATCAAAACGTCGCTATCCAAATACACAGCGTACAATGCTGTTAAATGCTACATTAAGTTTGTGTTTGGGGGCGTAGCTACAATTGTAAAAAAACCGTATGTAAGGGTCGGTACAGCGAGTGCTTTAGCTAAAAGACATCGAGTTTTAAAAGGAGTGAAAGATTGAGTGGCCCACAAAGTTCGAAGTACACCATAAGTATTTCCAACAGCTATATTAATATGGTCGTCCCAGGTCATGTGCCTATTAAAGGTCATACCCAGGTTTTTAGCAGTTTCAACGTATTCAATTGTCTCGCTGTTAAGAAATAAAGATGGAAAGTAAGACAAATCTAAAGACTTTTTAGATATCGCAAGGCAATTGGATTTCTTAGGGTTCAAAATAAGACCATTAGGATTTGACCAACGCACTATATCAGTAAGATCTTCGTTTATGCAGGCAGCACCATTCTCGATCAAGCCCAAGGGACAGCTCAGAACCAGTTGAACGTCATTAGCATACATGTTTATTGAATAGTGTTTAATAAGGGCTGGGAGTTCATTAATATACAGAGAGAAAAGCAGGGGTCCCAATATGGAACCCTGTGGAACACCTCTGACTGTAGGTAAAAAATTAGATAAATTACCATTTATATCGACTGCTTGCTTCCTTCCACTCAAGTAGGACGACATGAGCTTTACAGCACTTAATGAAAATCTATAGAACGATGATAGTTTGCGAGTCTTGTCTTGAAGACAGAAGGTTAAACATACAAAGGTTATGGTTAATTTGCTTTTGTAAAATCTTTTCAAAAACCTTAGATAAAAAAGGAAGGATGGAGATCGGTCTAAGCTCGTCTCTCTTGGAAGTTTTGGGAACAGGGATAACTTTGGCGGATTTCCACTGGGAGGGAAACAAGCTTGTAGTCAAAATGGAATTAAAGGCATAAGTAAGGTTAAGAAGGAGTATTGGTAAAACAATTTTTAAAAACGTTGGATGTATGTCATCAAGTCAGTGGGCCTTCGATTTGATGCTAAGTATACTTTCGAGTACATCAACGGAGTTTACAGCTGTAAAACAAAAAATAGGACAACGGGCAGAGAACGAAGGTGTTTGAGGTAAGTGATGAATGTTGTTATTGGCGAGGGAGGATACAAACTTATGATTGAGTAAATTAGGGTTAATACCATCTAGACGAGGAAATTTCGGTTTACCCAAGCCAATGTTACGCAAGTTTTGCCATACAGTTTTACCGCCAAGTGACACATTGAGTCGATTGGAATACAATCGCGCCTTGCTGCACGAATCTCAAGAACAACTTTGTTACGAAGTAAGCAGTAATTCCGTCGGTGTTCTGCCAAACGGTAGAGTTTTCAACGATTATGTGCAAAATCACGCTGCCGCATTAGTAAACGGATTTGACTAGACATCCATGGTGCACTATTAGATAAAATAGCTTTTTTTTTCTTAGAGGAACATGAAGATTATACAGCTGTTTAATGTTGGAGGTTATGAATTGGATTTGATCATAGGGAGAAGAGAAACAGTACACAGTACTCCAGTATACGCTTCTAACATTTTCATTGAGAGAGGAATAATTGATGTTCATAAAATCCCTGTATTCGACAGTACGAACCGAGGGGAAAGTATTAAAGTCGAAGGTCAGATAAATAAGATCATGTCTAGAGAAAGCTGGTATCGATAGCTGAACATAGAACAGAACTTTGGTTAAGTGAATCCATTTCTATAGCTAGGGAGTTATCGGACGGCAGATTGCTATTAAGGTCTCCCCACAGGATAATGTCAGGGTATGTGCTAGAGATATGTTCTATTTCAGCTAAAAATGGTAACTAGCTTGTATGTTTACTTGGTCGGTACGCAGTCCCAACAAGAATTCTAGAACCACCATTGATCAGTTCAACAAACACGTAACACTTTCTTGAATTATCGCGTAGCCTGCACGAAATACCATCCCTTACATAAATTGCAACTCCGCCACTGACGCGCACAACCCTGTCACAACGGAAAACCCGATATCCAGTAAGGGTAACATCATTAAAGCTGCTCCTGAGCCACGTTTCCGACACACAAACCTCATCAACCGAAGATTTTGCAAACAGATCACGAAACTCATCAATATTTGGTAGCAGACTTTGAACATTTATATGGCATACATGTAGGCCAGAATGTTGTGCTCTGAAAATTTTTACCATCGCAAACAAAACGACATTTGAAAAAAAATTAATTAATATTTCATCCACACGAGAAAAATGTAGATATATAGTTAGCACAACAATATTTTTACAAAAAGGAGGAAAGATAAAATAAGATAATTGAGGAAGTTTAAATAAAAAAATATAAGAAAAGATAAAAATTATAAAGATAAATATAAAGTAAGATAAGTCAGAAATTAAAAAAGAAAATATAGGAAAAATTTTGAAGATGTATTTAAAAAAGAAATTTTACTTATTCTAATTTACATCGTTCAAGCTGGCAATGCTGTCAAGATCCTCAATTCTTTCGACCATTACTGCAGTTTCGACCAGTTTACGTTTGATATTAGTTGTTAGTTGTTAGATGTTAGATGTTAGTTGTTTACATTTTTTCAGCTTCAGTGCAGCATGTAGAATTTGTTGATTGTCATGAGTTAGACTTTCACGCAGGTGTATTATGCGGGAAGAATTTGTACCGACGTTTTGTAAACAAAGCTCTTGTTTTGTTTGCTTTCGAAATAGAGCAATCGATTTTAAAACAAAGTTGCGTCCATACGGTGTCCTAAATTTTATTACAATTCCTGTGTCTTTAGAATCGGCTTTCGGTTTAGTGCGAAATATATTAACAAGATTTGAGGGTTCTAATTTAAGTGAAGAGCAGAGATTAATTAAAATTTACGTGAGATTTTCGTTAGCCAAGTGCGGGATTCCTAAAAGTATAGCATCGTTGGCTACCATACGATTTTCCTGTGTCGATAACGATTTTTTTATAGCAGTCAGTTCGCTGGTGACAAGCTCAAATTAGTTTTTGAGGTCGGATACCTCGGACGAATTCTCAGTGAGAAATGCTTTAGACACATTATATTTGTTGTTGACATGGGTGAGTGATGTTTTGATGGTTGAAATTTCAGATTTAAGTTGAGTAATATTTGAGTTTGTGGTGAAAAGTGATTGTTTTTTTTGCATTTTGTCGATAGTTTTTGAAGTTATTTTGTCCCCGTCGGATAAAGATGTATTAGTGTTGGCTTTGTTGAGTGGGGAACACTGTGACGCTAAGGGGCTGGGAGATTAATTTTATTTCCTTTCAAGCGAAAACTGGAACGTATAGGTGATGGCGACATTTCGAGTGAGAAATAGGTGAAATTGGCACAGAGCACTAGTTTGCAAAATGCAAAATTGTTTTAATAAATTTAGTGATCTGTATGAACTGCAGACTTTAAAAAACACCAGAGAATGTACACAAATTAGCTTAAAAATCGTTGTAAACTGGATTATGGCTTTATTATTTGAGGAATTAAAGAAATGCCAAGCAAAAAACACGCATCTACTCCATAGCTGTCATTTGTGCTTACACCCTTAGTGCTATTCCTTGTGCTATTCCTATTTCGAAATGTTGTTTTAATAGCTAGTTTTGAAGCTAGGTTTTATTTGATCTTTAAATCGCTTTGTAACAAATTAACATTTGTGTAAAGACTTCTTAGTCTTCAGATGATTTCACATCAACTGCATGATTGAAGAACATGGGTCTTTCAAAAAGGAGGAATTGTGGTCGAGTTTTTATAATGCCAAACAACTATCATAGGTTAGGATATGTTAAGACAAGGGTGTGGTGTAAGAGTCACCACACAACACTTAGCACCGAATCGGGGCCTTTGCGATCCCTAAGGAACCGGTTAAATTTGTACTCAAACGGTAAATAAAAAACCTAAACAGTTTCCCTTGCATTTAATTACCCTACAAAAGCTAAGAAGGCCTTTGAAGTTTGTACCGTCTCCTTCCTCCAAAGCTTCGAAGAAGTGTCTCCCTAAGCATTTCCTCCGACAATGTTAGGTTGCCTCACATTTACACAATATGTGATATAGAATCTGCAGATGTTTATATCTGACAGTCCGAGTCTCTTTGCATGTTTTCGCAAGAGACAGTGCCCTGCCAGGATTCCTACTAATAATCTAAGCTTATCCCTGGTAAGTTTTTTAAACTTCTTATAACTCTTGCAATCGAGCAGATAAAAAGAGCATTTTCAGCTTTTTTAATTGGCAACATTAAGATTAAATTTAAATTTTCTATCTGAAATTACGCCCAGATACTTCGCACTATTCGAAAGGGACAGTTCTACTCCGTTGAGTTTTGTGAGCTTGAATTACGGTATCTTGTATTTTCTGATAAAAATAAACAGTCCCGTTTTTCAAGGGTTTGCCCTGAAATCGCAGCTTTCTGGTCAAGTGCCGATCGTCCTTAGAGCTACCTCAATGACATCACTAAAGGTATTTAAATATTTTCCCTGCACTATTATGACCACGTCATCTGCATATGCCGTGACACTTACGTACACCCATTGTCCTACGCTTTTTGAGGATGTTATTAATAACCAGAACCCATAGGAGTGGTGATGAACAACTATTAAAAGGCGAACAATATTACCGTTTGGAGTCTAAATCTATGTCACTTTAGGCTGCACGCACAGTAAAGCGAGAAAACAATACGAGAAGCATTAACATGCGATCAAATAGTTTAGGGCTGTGGGCACAATAATAGGAACCACTTTATATGCAGATAGGCTCAGACTGGGTAATTGATTTTTCTTCAATGAATTTTGAAACGAACTTAATTTTTGCTTTTCGCGAGCAGGATATAAAAAGTGGCTGTAATCCGCATCAGAACAACATTACAAAATATAAGCCTAATATTTTCACACTCCCCTACCGACGAGAATAATAACCCGTTCAGGAAGAATTTTATGAATTGTCCATAAAAAGAAATGTAGCGTTGGACGCCTTAGCAAACATGGACTAGCCAGAAACTATCTAACCACCTAACATAGACACCAAGAACCAGTGGTCTCAATATCGCGACATCTTCCAAGAGGTAGCCGAAACCATCCTAGGTTACCAAACACCCCAGAGAAAAGGACCGGAAGAAGGTGACAGAAGATGCACACATTAGAACGTGGCAGCGGAAAACACGTTCAAGCAAGGGAAGAGTACCGAGCTAAATAAGGAGGGGAGAGAAGATCATACTTAGAAAGAAAAGAGAGTACGCCCATTTCAAGAAGATCGAATGGACAATAATGCATGGCAGGGTGCCGTGTCTCAGGCAGGGGCTTTTGACGGGTCGGGAGCCCGTTAAGTAAGTAAGTACGAGGAGAAGATGCAAAAGCGAACTCTATGAGCTGTACCAAGACGTGGATGTAGTCCAAAAAGACAAGACTCGTCGACTACATTGGCTCGGCCACATCGAGCGAATGCACAATAATGCTCCTGCTAAGAAGATCTTCGAATCCCAGCCCCAGGTTCCAGACGACATGATTACGGACGCCGGAGCTCTTGGTCTGGATAACTGGAAGAAGGGTGCCCGAGTTCGCAGATGAAAAGCTGTCGCGTCTTATGCAGGGACTCTTCATGAACCAGGAGCCTGTTAACTAAGTAAATACGTAAGTTATTTGGTTAAAACCCAAAGAACGATATACCATATTATTTGTTCTCAATAGCAACTATTCTAATTTGAACAGCTAAATGTAAGTTTAATTTTTATTCCGTTGCACAGTATTACCACGCAAAACATAAACAAATAAACCTGTATATAAATTGGAAGAGGTATTTGTTCCCAATAAAATAGTGATTTGTTCAAATGGCTCTAGGTTGAATTTCTACAGAACAATATTTCGAGGGGAATGCCGCGTTTTTATCGCATCCTAATGGTATAATTTGTTACACCCTTTCATAGAGTGCACTGTCAGCCCTTAGAAGACTGCCTGAATTGCCTATATGTTATGATATTTATATAATTAAAACGTAATTTCAAATAATTAAAACTGGTTCTTCGGTAATGGCAGGTTATGCACTTGCTCCAAATCCATCGTGCAACAAAAACAATTTCTATATTTTCTATTATCCTAATGGTAATCTGCAACATTTGATTTCGTCGTCGTTCTTAAGAGTCCTTTCGCCGCACATTAATTGAATTCAAATCCGATCAAATTAACTTGGGTCCAGGTTTCCACCCCAACCATGCCATGCATGCCTTAAAGGTTTACTTCTCTATTCTTTTCATATATCGCCTCCAGATATTTTACAAGCACCATACCAGCAGCACCAGAAAACAAAAAAAAGAGAACAACAACACGGCAAAATTTGATTACATTGTGCGGGCCAGGATAATTCAATGTGCAAATAACGTGAAATGAAAATTACATTATTTTAACTTTTTGTGTAAGAAAATTGCAATAACAATAATAATCATAACCATCATTGTTAGTCATATGTACATGTAGTCATCCTCTTGCTTATGCAATGCAACGAAGGGTGTTGGTGGCATGGTAGCATTGTAGCACTGATAGAGCACGAGGCAGATGTTGAGATTTTGTCCAGGGGGTTGATTTAATTTCGTTCCTTCCTTTAATGACGGGTAATCATGTTTATTGCCGCGCGATGATATTAATAGTGTGCCTTTTTTTATGATACTCAAATTTGATACACTATCATTTGAATGGAATAAGAAGTGGGCGTTACCTGAGATACGCGATGTAAATAATAAAAAACCAAAAAAAAAACACAAGGATATATTTAGTTTCATAATAAGGACTTGAGTTGGAATTTGTTTCACAGATATCAATTGAAAAATTGTTGTTCAACATATTTAAGGGTTATACAATTGTTTTGACTCGAAACATATGCGTGGATAATTGGTTGTTGGCTTGTTTGTTGCAAATGTAAACATGAAATGGCAAAAACACGGGTGAATCGGATTTGAAAGAAGAGTTAAATTTACGAAGGGTTTCTGGTTTGATATTTGCGTGGATGGGTAATAAAAAGCAGGTGCTGTCATCTGGATAAGAGAAGATTTTTCGGTTTTGTACTGGGAATACCTTGTGTGTGCCTGACGTGCGATTTCTAATACGAGATTTAAAATTCAATCGAAACCATTACTTTTTCCGGCGACAGAGGATTGATTGATTTTAACCAATCAAATTTTGATGAATTGATGCAGTCTGCAGTCTTGCCCCATTTCGGATTTTAAAGCCTTTGGGCAGCTGTGTTTGCGAAAATTACATTAATTTAACCTATCCATTTATTGGGATGGCTTTCCCGGAAAATAAATTCTTTGCTTCCACTGTTTCACTTGTTGTTATTAACAGATCCCAATGGGTAATGGGGCCACAGGCAATTGAAAAGATTGTTTGGTCATTAGCTCATTCCCCGCATTTAGTCCCAGATGATGACGGCATTTTTTTAGACATTCTATAAAAGGGCATCCCGCCTATATTCTCATCCCTCATCAACATCTTAAGCTTTGTGTCAACACCCAAATCCGTCTCCCCATGACAAACACTCAACATACCAGGGGTGGAATCAGCTATGTCGCTTTTTTGATTGTCATTTTTGATTATCAACTATCCTTTGATCTGTGTAAAGTGATCACTAATTTATTGATTATTGGCAGCACTTAGAGTTTTAAACGCTATTTCCTTGCAGACGCTGTCATTCCGAGCAGCTAAAATAATTAAAATCAAAGTGGTTCTCTTTCAATGTGAAAAATGTAAGTTAATTTAAAAATATTTATATGTTCAAAAATAACAAACCATTTCTTTCTTTTCTCAAGGTCTCAAGCTAATAAAGAACAAATTCGTATAATGTCCACCTATATGCAAGAAAATCCGGATTTGGGTAGATCATATAATGTTGTTTCAAGCACATTTCTTTCTATACATTTCTTTCTTTACTTTGTCGCTAGGCAAAGCTGTCGTGAGCACTTCCCCTATATCTAGCATTTATAGCCAACATTTTTGTGTTTTCATCGCAAATCTGGAATATGTACATAGATTATTTTGCAAAACGATGTTTTAAGTTAAACTCACAACCATGGCATTTATACTATGCCTTCCTTTTCGATTGAAGAACATGTTCTCATTTTCCACTGGCCTTCAAATCATGATATGAGTTCCATCAACGTACCCTAAAACTGCA
This sequence comes from Ferdinandea cuprea, assembly GCA_963576555.1. Classification (NCBI taxonomy): domain Eukaryota; kingdom Metazoa; phylum Arthropoda; class Insecta; order Diptera; family Syrphidae; genus Ferdinandea; species Ferdinandea cuprea. The sequence goes on along the minus strand of OY754962.1, from coordinate 42,968,376 downwards.
AAATGTAAAGGGCAATCGAAGTTTAGGATAAATATTTGTATTATATGGCATATAATGTACCTCCAGCAATTTTATATCTTTCAAAAAAATATGATTTTGTTGCATCTTTAGGGACAAATTTAATCATAAGTGGGTAAAGTATTGACTTAATTTTTTTAATGACTGAAGCAGTCATTTCAGCCACCGTACTTCGACCCATTGGTGCAGCCCAGTCAGCCCCAACTTGTCTTTGATAGCCACCACCTCCAAGAAGATTTAAAAATGCAGCCAATTGAAGGATGGGTGGAACATGAGTTGACCTTATTCCAGTTGGTAAATCAAGCAGTCCCAAAATAGACACAAACGCTTTTTTTGATAAGCCAAAGTTTTTCAAAAATCTAAAATATACAATAATTAATGCTTCAGAGGAACAATGAATATTTATAAATATGCATTTTTACAACGCTTTTAGAAGTTCCAAGATCAGGTTTCTTCTTAATAGTTGGACATTTTTGTAATTATTTTCTTCATTTTTCTCTCTGTTTGAGCCGTAGAAAAGTTCCAATGAAGTAAATATTGCACTTCACGAATTTCAAAATTTGACTAAAAGTTTTTTATTCTAATTTATTTAAAATATTCCTTTTTTTATTAAAGTATTTAGTTAAGTTAATGACACAAATGTATGAAAGGGACACCTAAATAGCTGTCATACGAAATCGATATCAAAAAAGTGATTGTTAATTTGTTAATCACCTTACATGGAGAAAAATTTATGATTTTGACTGTCAACTATAAACATTCACCGTAGCCGATTCCACCCCCGGTTATGCACATGTATTTTCATAGATTTTAAATTGATAACAAGCCCACTGCATCGCAATAACATGGAAATGCCGCTTTTGGGCCATTGTTTATTGGGTTTGATAATAAAAATACGCATAGGTACTAAAAGGTCCGAAGATGAAAAAGAACCACCAATCAAATACTTTCGGATGATGCTGAACGCAAACCTTCACCTGGCGAAAATATAACAATCGATGAACAATTTTATCAGTTTCTAGGGCTGACATGCATCGTATCCACTGTATGGGATAATTTAACTTAACTCATATCTTTACTAGTATCGGCTTGGCTTGGCTTTGAAGAACGATTACAGATCGCCGATTCTGGGGCAGCATTCCCTTCTATGCTGTAATTTAAGTATATTTTAGGTTATGAGAATTTTTTTTGTTGAACTTAGTACTCCCCAACTGAGTACTCTCGACCCATGATGGGTCCCGCCTGAGACCATTGATAAATGTAATGTATGTATGTAAAGCGATGGCTTTATCTGTAAAACGGAGGTTCGGTCTTCCTGTCGTCTCAAAACCTGGCGGCTGGGATTCAAAATCCTCTTGGCTGGTCCATTTCGCTCGATGTGGCCAAGCCAGTGTATTCGGCGCTTTTTTGCTTTTCGGAGTACATCCACTTCTTGGTGCAGTTCATAGAATTCGCAGTTATATCTCCGTTCTCCTCGCACACAGGACCAAATATCCATCGAAGAATTTTTTTTTCGAATTAGGCCACTATTAACTATCCTTTCCTGCACTTGTCGCCGTATAGCAAAACTCGTAGAATAAGGGTTTTGTAGAGCATGCACTTTGTCCTTCGAGTTAGGAGTTTTGAAAAGCGCAGGGACGTTTTCCTTTGGGACTTATGTCCCAATTAATCGGCCACTCAAGCATACTTAAAATCTTTGAACGGAAGGGACTCATTCCACTTACTGATTACGAAAAACCCAGGTTTGATTTCAAGAGAAATTTCAGAATCACTATACCCGAAAGATAGGACTGGGACTCACCCAGTACCATAATTTAAGGTATATCCGTCTATGCGGATAGTTCAAAAATAGAAAAGGTATAGGACCTGATGTCTTCTCAGAAATACATGCTATTAACCATAACCACGCATTTCGCGATTAAGAAAGTAGCACACACTATCCTATCTATGGAACTACCAGCAATGGAAATAATTATCAGTGTGGAAAGTCAAGCAGCACTTAAAACAATCGGCCCCAACCTTGTAAATACGAAGTGCGTCATAAATTGCCATTCAGGGCTATAAGTCATCACTCACTTCCACTCTGCTGGGTTCCTGGCCACGTTGGAGTGGAAGGGAACGAAAAAGCGGCTCTGATATGAACTAGCGGACGGAGAGGTGCTTCCGCCTTTTAACACCGCTAAGACTTTTATCGATGATGTATCCTACAGCTGGCTAAGGAACAATGGAGCAACACTAGCGGTCGCATCATAACCCGAAGCCTGTGGCCTGTTGTCGACATCAAAAGATCAAAATCCCTAGTCTCTCTTAACAGAGGTCAAATCCGGATGCTCGTCGGGGTATTAAGCGGACACTGCGTCATCGGAAACATGCCTAAAAAAATAGGGCTCTTTGCAAATGACTTTTGCCAATGACTTCTGCAAAAGCTGCAGAGACGAGGAGGAGATAGAGTCCGTGGAACATCTCCTATGCCACTGCCCAGCTCTACAAGAACGCCGCTTTTCCTGCATTAGAGCACGTTTCTTCGAAAGCTTAGACGACGTGGCTAGAGTACCTCTATCAAACCTAAAACTTTTGTTCAACAGATCGAAGTGGTTTTGTTAGACACATGTCCCTAGATGCACAAACAGGGTACTCACAATGGGCCTTCACGGTTTCTGGGTGAAATTTGCATATGATGCAAAAACTTCCCTCCTAACCTAACCTAGTACCGATAATAGTTTCAATTTTTAAAATATTACGCTTCAAATTCATAAAACATACCTTGCGGGTGTTAACACAAGTGTTGACGGATTTCTATGCATAGGGTTATATATTGCATAGTTAAAAATATGGTAATGATTATCCTTCCCAACGTGGGGCCAGACCAACTGAGGACGAACTGTTCTATGAGAATCACTATAGTCTTAAAGCTTCCCCATAGGTCCTCATGCGCTTGGAATTTTCGAATTTGGGACTATGGATGTATGATACTCCTTAAATTAAAACAGCTTCAACTATTCAACCAATGTCAAAACAAAAATTCAAATGCAATAACCTGGCACTGACCTAACTAAATAAAATCAAGTGCAGTGTCAGATATTGTGAGAATGCATAATGTCGATTTTGTAAAAAGAAACAACACACAAAAACAAAAAAATAAAAACTTCTACACGGAAGTTCATTAAGTTTTCACTGCCAACATATGGTCAAAGTGCTGACATTTCAAAATAATTCCACACTGACAATGTGCAAACAACTTTATCGACAAACTTAGTGTCACAAGTGTTCTCCACCAACCAACACAATAAGCTATCGCGTTCGTTTCGAAATGTCTGCAAATTTATGGCAGGGAATTTTGGTGTCTCTAATTTTGGTGTCTTCAGTTTTCGTCCATCATTCAGCTAACGGATTTCTCGAGGAAGATGGTCGAATATTAGAATACGACAGCTTTGATGAATTCAAAGTAAGTATTGATAAGCGAAATAATTTTGATTTGTAATTTGTCGGCCTTTCGCCAGGGTTCGATCAATAAAAGCTATGCACATTTCTTCGATGAATACCGTTCCCGACTTGCCTATCAGGAAAATGTAAAGACGATTCAGGAGCACAATCGCGAATATAAACGTGGAAAGCGATCATTTCGTTTGCGGGCAAACAGTCTATCCGATCTAGTAAGTGCGACTAACCGAACCCTTATAGTTTGGTAAACAAAATTGTCTTTTATTTAGAACAATACTTCATATTTAAAAAAATTCCTTCGCCTCGTTCGGAGTAAACGGTTCGCCGCCCTCGACCTTGTATCGGATATTGTTGGATCAGCTCTTATGAATACTATTCCAGAGAGCTTGGACTGGCGAGAAAAGGGTTTCGTTACACCGCCAAATAATCAAGGAACATGCGGTTCATGTTACGCTTTTAGCATAGCTCAAAGTATTCAAGGACAGGTCTTCAAGAGAACAGGCAAGATTTTGAGCTTAAGTCCACAGCAAATTGTCGACTGTAGTGTGTCGTTTGGTAATCAAGGATGCACTGGAGGATCCTTGAGAAACACCCTTAAATACCTTGACTCCTGCGGAGGTATAATGCGGTATCAAGATTATAAATACTCTGCTAAGGTGATGTTATTTCAATTTTTTTGTCCTTAAATTGAATTTTTAATCTCGCAGAAAGGTAAATGTCAATTTGTAAAAGAGCTTGCTGTTGTGAATGTCACATCTTGGGCTATTCTACCAGCAAAAGATGAAGTAGCTATTCAAGCAGCTGTTGCGCATGTTGGGCCGATTGCAGTGTCAATAAATGCCACACCAAAGACGTTCCAATTATACAGGTATGAAAATTAAAAGGATAAAGAGTGTCATTTCAACTAAAACCTAAAAAAAAAGCTGATTGCGAAAGAACTAACTATAGTGCTTTTTGTTGTCTTCAAACTTTCATGTCACGCTTCTTATACTTGCCATTTGGTTCTTATACCCTATCCTAAGGGTATATACATTTTGACACATAGTTTGTAACACCCCTTAAAATTCGTCGGAGACCCTTAAAAGTATATATTTTATGATCAGGACCAAAACCTCAGACTAATAGCAATGTCCGTCCGTCCGTACGTATCAACTTTTGATGCCTTTAAATGTATGCTAGGAAGCTGAAATTTGAAATATATACTTCCAAGGATCTCAAAATGGTTTAAATACGCACAATGCCACCCCAACAATTTAGAAAAAACAGTTTTAAAGCTGTAGTTGGAAAGTTTAAGGGTTTAGAACCTTAACAAAATATGGAGAGACTGAATTCCTAGAGTTTGTCATATAAAGTTTTTTGCCACGCCTATTTTTTTTTTCATCGAAAATTACTACGGAATTATAACAAGATATTTACCCAATATTTTTTCTAGTATATCACCAATAAAAAGTTTTAGGCCACGTCTACTTTTTGGAGGCGTTTTAAAAAAAAAAATGTCCTTTTATATACATGCTTTGTGCTGTAAGCCAAGAGCCCCGAGCTCTCTTGCGACATTTTATTTCCAAATTTGACTTTTCTGCCAATATGAAAACCTAAAACTTCTTGACTTCCATAAAAACAGTTTTCTAAATCTAATACTCTAATTTTTCGGTCAAATCGGAGAAGTTTGTTGTTAAAAAAAACTGCTAAATAGGTTAACTGGACCTCAGAACATGGGTCCATTTCATATTTTGTTTCCGATTCTCAAATTTTTGTGAATATATCAATAGCCCTTGAAATCAGTCTCCGTAAACTTAATAGTAGCCCCAGACTGTCGATCGTCTCTTCAGGAGTTGTCGGAGGGGTTCAACATTCACCTTTGGTGGGTGCCGGGGCACAGGGACATTTCGCCAAATTGGAAAGAACGATACCTCTCTCACCTGATAAAGGGGAGCTAGGTATACCATTCGCTACTTGTACATTATCACTAAGGCTGGCTCCTATGGAGAAAACAAAATTTGGGTGCACAAGTGGTATCATATGTCTAGCGATAAAACGGATCTGATCTAAGCTGGATTTGAGACGCTCTAAAAATTTGATCTCTCTACGCATACCGCATACCGATCTTAAAGGTGTCATCACTGAATACAGTTGTCTTATAGGCAAACATGCAACAAGACTTGGTGCATTTTCGAACGAATTTAGCAGAAGTTACATGGACGAAGAGGAGGCGGAAACGATGCCTCGCCTGCTTTGTACATTAGCGTGGAGCGTCTATGCATGGGGGAAAAAGTTGATGTATTAGTTTCGAATACGCTAGATATGTTGCATTTTGATGAGTAGAATAATTTAGCTTTAACAAATGTTTTGTGGGATGAAGACTTAAGCCCTCTACCTAACCTCAAACTATTGGAAATGACATGTAATTTGAAGTTTTGTTTTGTAAAAGCTCTTTCAATTCCTCATCACTCATTCGACCTTACATTGAGTGTGATGTGACTTCTGTCTTTTATTTTTATTTTCCTACCTGAGATTGTTCTTCTTAAGCCTAATTCTCGGACGTATGGTCTTTCACATTTTAGCATTGCCATGAATATGTTTTCTATAATTTCCCTTACTTCCCTAGAACTAAAAGATCTTGAAAAATTTCTTGATTTGAGCCATTTTAAATGAACTGAATTTTTTAATACGAAACCCAACTGGACTATACACTTTTAAAGTATATTCAGAAAGTATAATTAAGTTATCAGTTGGATTCGATGTAGCTACATAAAGCCTGTTGCATCTTCTTAACCATCTCGAGTGTGTCATTTTTCCCGGATTTCTGTTAGAGAGATCTATAGAACAGGATCCTTTGCTTATAGCGTCATACCTACATTTGAAAAAAACGTTTTTGATCCATCCATAGAATCTTGGATATTTTCGGATAAAATTGGTGCTTACTTGGGTTGGCTAGAACTCAACAGCAGGAAAGATAGTACGATTTTCCTGCGGCTTTCCAATCAGTCCCGAATAAAGTTGGCGTCCTAAAGTACCTCCATCCAATTTAAAAAATAAATGACGTAGTACCAATTCGTTATCATGTAATTAGCATATAACCCATTGCAACGTTATCCCAAAGTTCAACTCCATAAGCCGGATAGCCCCACTTCTCCAACTAGCTGTACCATCGCATCCAAGAACAAATAATTTGCTTAAATCTAGCTATCTATCCGAAAGAAAGGAGTTTATCTAATATGCTTTACCTATTCCGGAAGATACTGCTAGACCAAAAAGTGGAACCAAACTTTTCACTGTGGTGGTGAAAATAAGGTCGATGCGCTTAATATTTCAAAGGCATTTGACAGAGTTCGGCATCAAGCGATAGTCCTTTAAAGGTTCCTGTATATATCCTTTCCACAATTTTGCATTATATTCTGTTTCGGGACATTATGTTCTCTACTAAATCTGGTCCTTTCTTCGAAAAATTGGAGCTGTTCACGCACTGCATGTTTTGTTACTATATGCGAAATGCGGTGGCTGGAAAATGGCGCTTCCCTTAAATGCAATATGTACTACCGAAATGTAAAGATGTATACAGGGCCAGTCTTGTTTCTAGGTTATAATTCTTCTTTATAAAGAATCTTAAAAGTTTTTCTACTTCCTCATACCGATAGATACCCCAAACTTGTTCAGCATAACACATAATAGATCGAACAGCCTCTTTGCTCCTTTTTGTTTTTGGTGAAGGTGATACTTTAATGACATTGTAGGTGTTAAGCTTACTTCTTAGCCAACTCAACCTTATCATTTTTCCAGAACCATTTTTCCCGCCTTGATGAAATGGAAAATATCTTTTTTCATTTTTTTCCTGTTGGTTGAGATCATTTTATGAACAGCAAACCGGCGCCTTAGAATATCCAAGTCTGAATTGATACCCGAAATCAGAATAATATAGAACTACAATCATAGGAGAAGGAATTGTCCTCAGCAAAAGCTGTAATTATGCCCTTAAAATTCTGTTTAATTATTGAGTCTCATCTGTGAGACAATCAACCCATTTCTAAAGAAAACGTTCGTATTCATGCAAATTAATGAATCGTTGCGATACTTTGTCCCATAACTGCTACACATAAGTTAGGTTGGATTAAACAGGGGTGTGGTAAAAACGAAATCCACCACACAACACTACGCACCAAAACGGGCCCATCGCGATCCCTGATCTGATCAGCTGATTTCACAATTCAAAGGCAGAAAAACTTAAATAATTTCCAATTTCTCAGCAAAGTTTTCAAAGAAGTATTTCCCCAAAAAATTTCTTCGACTATGCGCAATTGCCTCACATTCGCACAGTATATGTATTATGTCCTCAGTAGTACCGGGTGATTTTTTACGAGGTTTAGAACTTTTTTTAAAAAAAAAACACAAAAAATTCGAAAAAATGAATGAAATATTTATTTGAATCGATAGTTTGAACCTTGCAATTTAATGTTTAAAGATAATTTCATGCAAATGTTGACCGCGGCTGCGTCTCAGGTAGCCCATCCGCTGAGTCCAATTTTGGCATACTCTTTCACACATATCGGCCGGTACCTCACGAATGAATGCATGGATGTTGGCTTCCAGTGCGTCAATCGAAGCGGGCTTGTCCCTATACACATTAGCATTGGCATACCCCCACAAAAAATAATCTAATGGTGTCAAATCGCACGATCTAGGCGGCCAATTGACCGGCCCGAAACGTGAAATTAACTGTTCACCAAACTCGCCTCGAAATTGCGCCATTGTTTCGCGTGCTGTGTGGCATGTGGCACCGTCTTGTTGAAACCACATATCATGCAAGTCAATAACTTCCATTTCGGGCAAAAAAAAGTTTGTTATCATCGCTCGGTAGCGTTCACCATTGACAGTAACGCTGCGATTCGCATCATCTTTGAAGAAATATGGCCCAATAATGCCGCCGGCCCATAAACCGCACCAAACAGTAGCTTTTTCGGGATGCATTGGTAGCTGTTGCAATGCTTCTGGCTGATCTTCACTCCAAATGCGGCAATTTTGCTTATTTACGTACCCATTCAACCAAAAATGAGCCTCATCGCTGAACACAATTTTTCGATAAAAAGCGGATCCTCGGCCAGCTTTCCAAGAGCCCATTCACCAAAAATTCGGCGTTGTGGTAGGTCGGCTGGCTTTAGTTCTTGCACCAGCTGTATCTTAAAAGGCTTTACGCCCAAATCCTTCCGCAAAATTTTCCACGTAGTGCTGTAACAAAGGCCTAACTGCTGGGAACGGCGCTGAATCGACATTTCGGTCTTCTGTCACACTAGCTGATACGGCCGCAATATTTTCTTCAATACGTACGTACCACAGTACGTAAACGTGTTGGTGGTTTAATGTCCAACAAAGTAAATTTGGTGCGAAATTTGGTCACAATCTTCCGAATAGACTGCTCAGAAGGTCAAGAATGCCGATCATAAAATGGAAACAGCACGCGATGAACATTTCGAACCGAGCACGAATTTTGATAGTAAAATTCAATAATTTGCAAGCGTTGTTCATTTGTAAGACGATCCATGGTTAAATTGCAAACCAAACTGAAGCTGTTTGACAGTGACACAAGGTACTAAACACACGTCAGCTGTCAAAACCAGTGTTGCCAAAACCAAACCAGCTAAAAAATCACCCTTTATATCTTCGCACACAGAGAAGCTAAGCTTTGGGTCCTATATGGGCTGTTTACGCCTAATATATTTTCCCACTCAGATTGGCGGTTTTTTCATCAATACAGAGGGGAGGTTTGATGTCTTCAACCTTACTATCAAAATGCAGCCCTCCTATTCTTGCAAGCTCATCCGCCTGCTCATTTCTATCAATACCGCGATGTCCGGGTTCTCAGCACAGTCTCACTCGGTTTTTAATGCATAATGCTTTACAGCCAGATAGCCAGACACTGAATGACACTGCTTGTGAACGGTAGTCGTATAGACACTCTCAGCTCTGCATCCTCTGAGAAGAAACCAGAACCTCTTTCATCCGCTGTTTTCGAACCAACAGTATAAATCGCAATTTCATTCGATCTAATTATTCCGTTTCTTTGCAACTCCTTCCTTCCCGGATATGTTATGTCATACGGAGTGGCAAAGTCGACAAAGGAAGGGATTTCATCCGTTATATAATTGGATTGCCTGGGAGTAGCACCCCTAGGATCATACCATGTCCAAAACGATTACTCCTAAAGAGTCCCAAATTAGTGAGTCGTATAGCACTGTTGCCAGCAAGTTTTGTGATCTGTAGATCAACCGGTGTAAGATACAGAAAGGTGTCCAGAGCTGTCTTTGGGTTGGTTTGAAGCGCACCCGTAATGGATATACTGGCCGTTCTCTGAACCGTCATCTGTTATTATGACAACGTCATCTGCATTTATACCCATTGTCTTACGCTTTTTGAGGATGTGATTAATAACCAGGACCCACAAGAGTGGTGCTATGACTCCCCCTTGGGGGTTCCTCTGATAACACTCATTCTGACTGAGCTCTGTCCAATGAAACAGTTTATTTTCCTACTTGCAAGCATGTTGCAAACCCAATTTGTAATGGCCCGTTTAATTTTGGCGTCTACTAGAGCGCTTTAATGGCGCTACACCCCAAGTTGTTGAAAACTTCTTCTATGTCGAGGAAAGCGACCAACGTAAACTCATCGAAGTGTAGACTTTTTTCTATTTTACCAACCACTGCGTGCAGGGCAGTTTCCACAGATTTGCCTTTTATGTGTGCATGCTATGACTCAGTCAAAATGCCATTGCTGCATATATTCCTAATATGGCTTTCCAATAATCGCTCTAGGGTTTTAAGCATAGAAGATGATTCTCCAAGCTACTGGTATCTCCCCTTCTTTTAGACTCTGTCCATAATTTTTTGAATGGCTATCTCTGGTGCTTTCTGTAGCATAATCAGTAGAATATCATCCGGACCTGGAGATTTGTACGGCTTAAAGGACTGAATTGCCCACCTTAATTTTTCCCAAAAATCAATATTTTTTCTCCTGACAGAAAGAGATTCATGTTCTCTGTATGCCTTAGTGGGCCAGAGTCATCTGATAATGTGGATCCAGGGAAGTGGGTTTTAACCAATGTTATCAGAACCTTTTGGCTTCTTTCAGCCCAGGTTCCGTAATTTTTCCTGAGGTAACTGGGAACGCTTGCCTCTTTGGAGAACCTCGAAGCCTCATTTGTTACCTTAATAGATTCGCAGAACTTCTGCCATGAACCCCTTTTTGACTTCCTTACTAAGTACTTGAAGTGTTTCATATAGTCATAGAACTCATTCCTTTTTCTAAGAATTTTTGCCCTATTGTAGAGTCCCTTCCTCAAGAGTAAGAAATGTCATGAGAAACTTCTCAAAAATAAATTGCTGTTCGGAATCGGCATTAAACTTAAACTTAAACGGAGGGACCTACCTCCGTTCGTGTCAAAAATATAACTTCGCACACATAATGGTTGGAGAGGCTAGGGTTTAAGTCCTGTATGGGCCGTTTACGCCTAATATTTATTTTTTAATTCTTTGCGCGAAAGTATGTTTACTAACGATTCAAAAATTGGATGAAATATAAGTAACTACCACCAAGAAAAAACGAGTAAACCTGTACTAGACAAAAATGCACAAAGTATATTTACATACTTTTATATGACATCTGTTTGAAATCCCAAATAGCATTCATATGTTGCTTTGTTAGTTCAAACCGTTAATATTTTTTAAACTTTATAAACAGATAAATTCAAAAAGATACTTATTTTCCTTCAAATGTCTTATGTCCTATATATGGGACAAATTCACTGAAAGGGTTTAACAACCCTTTTGGAGAGGAAGCTATCCAATTATAGATGAAACCACGCATTCCTGCATCATTTGACTAAGTCAAAAGCTGTAGTTAATTCTATAAAAAGCCCTGCCGTAAAAAGATTTTCGTGTAAACTTTCGTAACGCACGCAGTAACGCACTTTAAATTGGTTGTTATGCATATCGGGGATAAACTGCCGTCGTAACTTCTGCACGCATCTCATTAATCATTCATTGCTACCAATGGCATTTGTCTAAGCAATTTCACATATTTAAGCACATCCTTTTTTTTCATTATCCAACAGCGACGGCATCTATGATGATGATGGCTGCTCATCGGATACAGTTAACCACGCAATGCTTGTTGTAGGTTATGGCAAAGATTATTGGATTCTCAAAAACTGGTGGGGCGAACAATGGGGCGAAGACGGTTACATGCGAATAAAAAAGGGTAAAAATCTTTGCGGAATTTCCAACTATGCCGCATACTCGGTAGTTTAAGCTCCCTAATTAGACACACACACACATACACAAATAAAAACGAACACACAAATAATGTTAGAAACTATAAAGTTGTTTCCTTTCTTTTATTATTATTTCTTACAAAGAACATCGACAATAATACTTTTTGAAGTAAACAAAAAACCTTTTTTTCAGTTAACAAATAGTTCTTCTCATTTTATGATTAAGGACTTGTATTTTAGTTGGTTGGTTGTTTGTTTTTCTTTACTTAAACAATAGATAAGTTTACATTTTTTAAATATAAATAGGTACTTTCAAACGAAAATGAAAAAATTAAAAATAAAAACTAAAATTTATTTTTTGGAATAAAGATATCTTTTTTTTGTTTTTAATAAAAGAAACATGGCAATCACTTGAAGAATAATGTTTGAGTCTTATTTATTGGTATTTTTTAAAATATCCTTAAGACTGGATGAGGCATCACTCAGAATTTGCAGTTGTGTCTCCAATGTACGTGCTTGCGCCTCTGTGAGGTTTTCATCATCATCATCGTCGAGGGAAAGTGACATTGTAGAGTCTGAAGTCATGGAGGTTGATGATTCGCTGCTGCATCCACCATGACTGTGCTCGTGACCAGCAGCTGAAAAGAAATATAATGATATATAAGTTAATGGATTTGATATTAGTTTAAAAAAAAAATAATAATAAGACATATCTATTACGCCGAAAAGAAGATGGAATGATGACAATGGAACTTTCTCAATATTTTTTCACTTACAATTAGTGTGAATTTATTTCCTTGCACCGTACACCAATATTTTTCCAATGATATAATCAAGGCCATTTATTTAAAAGACATATAAAGATTACAAAATTTGCCCAATAGAGATAAAACAATTTTGCTACTTTGTGATACGATTCGAACAATTAATGTAATTATTCGATAGAAATGCTTTAAAACAAATCCACCAACTTTGTTAATTAAGTTTTTTATTCTTCGATACAAGTACGTACTTGGTTCGGTTTTCAATATTTAATTGCTCGAGTATCTTGGTTTTTTTTAATTAATTAATCCCAAGTGTATTTGTTCAACGATAAGATATGAATACAATGTCTTGGAAAGAAAAGACAAAAGATTGTTTCTAATCTGTCAAACAAAAGGAGTCTTTTAAACTGCTGCAATAGTCAAAGAGATAAGATTTGTTTTGAAATAGTGAATAAATATATAAACAAAAAAATTAAAAAAAGGCAGCAACGGGGCGCGCTGCCATATTGTGCATTGTTTCTTTATCAATTTTCGATTTGAAATTAATATTTTAAGGAGAATGATTTATAACTATTTGTTACATTGAATTTTTAAAAGGTTTTCCCCCCCTATGAAGAAAGTCTACACCTTATAGCAATGTAGTCATTTGGCTAACATATTGCTCACAGGTATTACTTTACAACTTTGACTCACTTGGGGCTCTTAATTTTTAGGTTGTAGAGATAAGACTTCATTTCTGAAAATATTTGTTATTTATGCCGAATAAATGGGGGCTGTCGCTTTTACACACATACCATATGTAATTCGATTATATAATGAGATAAACACTGTTTGCGTGCTACAAAACTTTTCTTGCTGGCGACCTTAAATGTAGGCGGATTCTCAAAACATTCAACTTTTTTATAGTCGTTGATTGAAATCACTAAACTGATGCCCATTGAGTACGAAACACGAATGTGTCGCCACAAATTTAACAATCTAATTTGGTTAACATGTTTTTTTTTTTTTTTTTGTCGGAGGTTGCTGCTATCCGATGGAGCGCTCAGACACAACTACAGGTCCATTGTACTACCATTCAGACACGTTACATTAATGTACTTAGTTTCCCCGTCTTTCGAAGAAAAACAAGAAGGTGCTTCAGTGATAAAGAGCTTAGATGTTCGGCACTCACCACGTCAGCCCCGAAGATCCGCCACCTGATGCGAGCATAGGCCGGACAACTGCAGAGAAATTGTTTTGCTGTGTCATCCTCCTCACCGCAAGCAGGACAGGTAGTGGTGTCGCTTAAGCCCAACACATTTAAGTGTTTAGCAAAAGCTTGGTGGCCCGAAAGAACGCCTACAAGCAGCCTACAGTCGATTCTCCTCAGAGATAGAAGAAAAGATGCTCACCTTTTGCAAATGTCCGGGCGCAGTAGTTCAGTGTTAACATTCTTCAGTCCAATAACAAACAATATCGAATCAAAGAGCTCCTTAGCGCTATCCTGCAGTTGGCTCATCTCACGTATAATAAGTGATAACTTCTCATCCCTACCTGTTTCTATACCTAATTTGTGTAAATACCATTCTCTCGTATTTGAACGTCGGCAATATTTACATCAAAACTAGTTAACCACGTGCTTCCTGCCTTTTGCGCACGACCTGGACTTTTCCATGAGCAATCATACCAACAATCATTCTACAGAATCTGGTTTACTAAGAAAAAAAAAACGAACCACATTTTTTCAATTAGCAACCATTTTGTATTAATTAATTACATTAACTGCAGAGAAAGAAGGACAAGAGCTGCTGCCCGAAAACGGATGTTAATGAACCATTCACGAAATTTCTTGTATGCAACTGCAATTAGTAAATATATTTTGTATAGGATCACCAAGATATGAATAAATGGAAAAATACAAAATGTGTAGGCAAACAATTATTTCGAACTCTGTGAATGGGGAAAAACACTTAAAATATATACACACAGATATTAAATTGGTACTTTGATTTAAAAACATACTCTCGGATGGCATCAAATTGAACCCACGTATTTTTTGCTTTATATAGCTCCAAAAACTCAAAGATTTTCCGCCCATGTTTAACTATTTTCGGGACGCTTAATTTTATACTTTGTCACGCAAACTTGTTGATCACACTAATACTGCAACTGGAATGGTTAATTTATATTGCACTCGTGCAGCTAAGGCATGCGTTCTATGTATTAGGACATACCATTGCGTTCAGACAGTGAGTAGAATATTTTGACTCCCACATTACAGCATTGTTTTTCATACGGAGATGTTGTGAGAAGAAAAGGCTGGCTGGCTTAATCCTTCCAGTTAAATCGAGTAACAATATGGGATAGCCTGGTATCGTATTGGCATCGGTGGACTGATCAGTGTTGTCACTTCTACCAGAATGTGGTAAATTAACAACTTTATTTGCATATTTGTCCAATCTACCACTGTGCTCAGAAATTCTACCAATATTTATCAATCTACTTTCAACAGATTTTTTCTAGCCATGCTTTTTCATACGAAACCTAAACCACAATACCTGCTAAGCAAAAAAAGTTGAATATTTTGCTGAAACTGTGCATACAGTTGAAAGTATTTTCGATTTACTTTAAATAAAGTCAATAATTTAATTTATTAGAACAAGGTAAGTGCCGCAAAAAGAACTAAAAATATTGCCTCTGTAGCTTAGCGTGGACGATTAACCCCTTTATTCAATTCCACGCCGCTGTCAAGAATTTGTCATGTAACAAACGTCCACAAGACCGTAATATCATAAATAAGTTTCGTTTTTCAGCAAATTAATGAAATTGCACGAACATTTTTCTCTATATTATATGCGTTCTTGAATAACAAGCCAATATTTAAAAAATTGCTCCGCCTGATTCTGAGATATTGGCATTTTCCTCCAAATGTGAAGGAATATACAATAGGCCGTTTACGACATTTCCATCAATTAATATAAAATACATAAGGAAAGGCTACAGCCCGCTTGGGGCGAACACTATGATACCCTATCCTTAACTTTATATGACAAATTTATAAAGGTGGGCAGTACCTACATATCTTGTGAAGGTTGTAAAACTTTATCTACCTAACTTAAGCCTTAAAACGGTTTTTTTCTAAATTGTGGGCGTGGCAGTGGGCGAATTACGAAAATGTTAACACTTTACCATTTCGGAACCTTAGGGAGAATATGTTCCAAATTTCATCTTCCTATCATATATTTAAAGGCCTCAAAAGTTGATACAGACGGACGGACGGACGGACATTGGTCCTGATCATAAATATATATACGTTTAGGGGTCTACGATGGATATTAAGGAGTGTTACAAACTATGTATCAAAATGAATATACCCTTAGGATAGGGTATATAAAATAAAAATGTATATGTACAGTTTGCATAGATACATTTCAAATCTACCACAATTTTATCAAATCTACCACTGTTTTTTTTTACAATTTCCAAGTGACAACACTGGCACTGATTAGCGAATCAGACTTCATTGGTTATCTTTTGATTCGGTTCGTATTGCTGCAATAAGGGTTGTTTTTGCAATTTGTGCTGCTTTTGATGCCTGTTTCTTTAGTGATGGCATTTCCAGTTGCATTCCAATAGTTTGAATGTTAAAAATTGGCAAAGCCAGTTGAAACGAACTAGATTCGCTTTTGCTTACCTCGCAAAAATGTAGATATAGTGTACAAGTGCTTTTTAAAACGAAGTTTGTCCTTTTAGATAGCACTTGCCAACGAATGTGATGCGATTTTTTTTAATTTATTTTAAGCTTCACAGTGCGATATGCCACATCTTTGGAAATGCTATCGAGTCGGTTAAGGATAAGGCAATTAGTGGCAAAACAGATATCAGCTCATCCACTTATCCCACCTACTATCGAGAAGTTTCTCTGATTTAACACCCCACAATACTAAACATAGAAGAAAGTACATAGGTAACTTTAATTGAGACATATAAATCAATTACATTTTCTTCTTCCAATTTTTTTGGTCGAATTAAAGATACATATGTCTGACCATTTACTATAAATTTCAAATAAAATATGTGTATACTTGCTTCCGGCATTCAATCGCAACTTTGCTAAGTTTTTCTAACCAACAAAATGTTGACTATTTTAAATCAGAAAATATATATTCCTATACCGTGGCTTACGTTTTTGTACTCGGATTGAAATGATTGCTCGGAAAGCCATATTTAAAATAAATACTATACTATTTTAGTAGATACTCTAATCAATATGTTTATTAGATATCAGCTCGGTCAGGACCTGCGAACTTGGACGTAAGAAACCAAAGGTCCTAGAGGATGCTGTGATATAAATAAAATAAAATACATATATAACATTAAACCATATTTTTACATTTCTTCTCTGGCATAACATATTTTTTTGTCAGTGGTTTTAACCATCTCTCAAAAACATACAACATTCGAAATGTTGGACAATTGGCCTGAAATAACGAATTTTAGCTTTATTATAACTTACTATTAACTATATCCGTACAACACAGTAAAATACACATTCAGCCTTATTATAAACGTATTTTAAAGAGTGCACAAAGTTATACACGCTTTATAATGCCTCTAAACGCAAAAAACGTGATTTATAAAATGTATGCAACGTTGCATAGAGGTTGTCTAACTTAAGGTTGGAGGTTGTTTAGTGCCAACTTAAGTGTGTTTTTGTATGGACATTTTATTTTAATTGTCTCCTTCTCTTACTGCCCACATGATCGAATTTCTGTTCGACGAAATTTTTTTTGCAATGAAAAATTATTTCATATTTTAAATGAATAGTAAGGAAAGGGAGATACTCAAAACTGTGATAATTACCGTTCAATTAAGTTGATCTCACACGCCATGAAGATCGTTGAGCGGGTATTAGATGATCGCCTAAGACAAATAATACGGCTTTCTGACGACCAGTGCGGGTTTGTCGCGGGTAAATCAACCACAGATGCAATCCAAAGTATAAGGATAATAATGGAAAAGCATCGTGAGTCCTTAAAGGATCTGCATATGATTCTGGTTGATTTTGAAAAAGTATTCGATAGACAACCAAGAGATCTGATATGGGTACCGCTAAGACAGCGAGGAGTTCCTGAAACCTACGTACAGATAATCATGGGCATGTACGCGGGAGAGAAGACAAAAGTCAGATGTCCCGCAGGGGTCACCACGATGAATTCCCAATTAAAGTCGATCTTCACCAGGAAATTGTCTTAAGTCCTTTGCTTTTTATTACAGTCCTAGATTATCTGCTTGAGGGAAAAGTGACGGACCCTAAAGTGCATCAGTTATTCTTTGCTGACGATGGAGCCATCATAAGTGATGATCAGACTTCCCTGCAACGAGCACTTGATGTTTATGTAGATGTTTTAGAAAGGAATCGTATTATCGTATTAGCCAAAAAAAGACAGAGTATCTGCACTGCCCATTCTCTGACCCAAACCAACCCATTACAGACATTTATTTGAATGGGGTGGTGGTTGCCAAGTGTGAAAAGTTCAAATAACTGGGAACAATGATTAACAACGAAGCAACCGTTGATGACGACATCAATTATCGTGTAAGCGTAAGGTGGATGAATTGGCAGGAAAACTCTGCCTATTCATCCACCAAAAAATATCCCCTAAGCTGAAAGGAAGGCTCTACACGGCAGTTGTGCGTCCGGCGCCCACATACGGTTCACAATGGTGGATAATGTACAAAAAGTATGAGGGTGAAAGCTGAGATAAAGATCATGACAGCAGGAGTAACAAAGCTAGATCGAATTAGAAGTTCCAGAATCTGAGGAAGCCTTCACGTCAAAGAACCCATCTCGAAAAAATTGGAGCACGACCGACTCAGTTGGTATTGTCATGTTCAAAGGAGGCATCCTACGAGCCCCGTAAAAAAGCATTCAACATTACCTTACAAACGCGTAGAACTATATGGGAGAATGGATTACTTAAGAACCATAATAGTTGTGACATAAATCGAAGTTACACATATGTATGTATGTATAATATAGAGCTATTTAAATGGGAGGAGATAGTTGATGATAATTGTGTAAAGAATCGATGCTAAATGTAGGGCGAGTATAGGCGCCTGAAAAGCGGCACGACATTATTGATTTAAATCAAAGGAATTGCGACATTTAAAACGAAGATAAGCATTCTCTCTACAAAACTTAATTAAAAAAGTGTTCGAAATGTAAGAATATTTCTGAGTAATTCTCCCATTTATCGATATTTATTAATAGCCGCATGTATTAGAATTTACTAAAATGCCTCTACAACGTAGTTTTACAGGTAGAAGTATTTAAGCGGCCTCTACATAACGTTGCACAAATTCAAATATTTTTCAAATTTTAATATTAGTAATACAGTGCTTGTGTCAGATAAAGTACCAAAAAAGGCGAAATCTTTTACTATTAGATGTCCGATATGGTAAACACAACTCAGCTGTTTGCAGAAAAACAAATTAAATGTGTTTAGTTGAGACTCGGAAATTTCATATTAAGCAGAACATGCAAACGTTTTTTAATAAAATTTAATTGGTTGTGCATTTTTAGTACACGTTTTGAACAAGAAAAATACATAATTCAATCCGTCACCAAATTACTACAGCAACTTTAACTTCGAACTGCATAACAATGACTTCTACACTTTCGTATCCCTGCCACACAAATAACAAATATTTTTCTCACTATTCATTCTTCTCTCCATTTAACGACGAGATTAAGATCGGGATTATAGGGATCATAACCCTCTCACTTCACTGCATTCCTACTAGCCTGTGGGGTTCGCCGGTTCGAAGTCAAAAAATATCTGCAGGCCTTCCGATTTTGGATCACTTCATCATTGAGGCCAATCAAATGCTGATGTTTCTGCATTTGTGTGATCCAGGAGTTTTTCAATAACATTTGAAGGAGTTCAGTAATAACATTAACGCAAATCTAATACTATTCAACTATTACAATCAATCAAATTTTCGTTGGCCATAGAGCATTTCTCAAGTTTAATGTTAACAAATAAATGTTATTTAGATTTAACAGTGCAATGTGGACAATAAAACTGAAAAATCATAAAAAAACAAAGGGAAGTGAGAAATTTTTGCAGGAATAATAAAAAAAATGTTTTCATTTGCCTGCTAAACCATCGTTAAACCACCTTCTACGGTGAGTTAAGTTAACTCACAGTTGAAAAACGTCAGTTAGTCTCAAATTTGTTTTATTAATGACATTTAACACAAGTGTAACTTAAGGGTAACTCACCGTTAAGTCGTGTTTATTAAATCGTGTGTAAAAGTTCTAAAATGTTGCCTCCGCCTTTAAACTAAGAATAAAAAATGTATTGATCCACCTTTTTAGGTGCACCTATATTTACCAGTAATTATGAGTCGGGCAGAAACGCCGTACAGAAGATAGAAAATTGACTTAGCTATATAATTATGCTATAAATATAAATCACATCACATCCAAAGAAAGTTTACCATTTTATGCATTTTTTCCTTATTTTTTCGTTCCATATCAATATCAAATTCATATCGATATCATCCAACCATCTTATGCATTTTTTCGGTTTATATCGATATCAAATCGGTATCGATATCATTCAACGATATCAAAGCAATATCGATATTATCAAACCTTCTTAAGCATTCTTTCCTTATTTTTTCGTTTCAAATCGATATCATCCCCAAAGTTAAGTAAAGATGGTTTTTCGTAAAATGGAATAGAAAGTGTCCTACATGCATCAGGGCATCACAGAGACATAGAATGTTTATTAAGCAAATCTAATGGAGGTATATAATAATTGTATATAAAACCCTGTCCAAACTCAATTTAAGATCTAACAAGTAGATTCGGATGTGAGCTGATACTTTCCATCTTTTTTAAGAGCAATTAAATTTGATACATCATTAAATGCGTTACTTTTGTTGATTCATATAGAGTTTTATTCGGAAATCACCTATTCTCTGGTTCTCTAAATTTTCTGCAGCAAAATCGTAGAAAGTTACGGTGAGAAATTTCCATTTCCTTGGAAAGCCACAAAGAGATTTTGTGAAAAAAATTGCGAAGCCGCATGTGAGAATGAACATTTGTTTAAAGATAAGTAAAGATTTCAATATCATTGATACCAATTTCTGTTTGTCACATGCCTTTTAAAAAGAAATCGCTTATGGAATTATCAAAACGCAATGGTAAGAGATTTACTTACTTTAAGCATTATGTAGTAGTGTCCTTTTCCACTTGAATTCCTGAAACACGTAAGACTACATTTATCAGTGTTGATTTTGTGTGTCCACTTTGCTATTTTTTTTTAATAGCAACGCTTGGCCTTATATCAGTAACTAATATAGTGACATCATCAGCAAGTGAATAGATCCTAGCTCCTCGGAGATTGGATCTGATAGAGGGAAGTCCTGAAGGTAAATGTTAAATAAAGATGGACCAAGGATTGAACATAGCTGAACACCTGAACCCACAAGAAAAAGCACGAAATTCCATGATCCAATAAAAATTGAAGGTGACTCAAAAAGCTGTATATCAGTTTTGTAAGCCAATTGAAAGTAAGATCATCTTGCCATATCAAGTCAAAATCCTTTTCAAGATCAATGTCCATGCTCACAGTACATTTTTCGTTCCTTAGCTTTTGTTTCACTTTATTATAAAAAACAAAATGTTTCTTTAGTAGATTATCTGATTCAACGCCTCACAGTACCTTTAAATTTGTTTTAGGGACTAAAGTATAATGTCTTAACTTTTAGTCAGAAGCTTATATAATAAACGAACGAAAAGCCCATGCCCATGCTTGGAAAAGTATTTAATTGTTAAGATATATTAAGATGTATTATATATAATCTAGCAAATGTCAAATTTAGGTTCGGTTCAGACGTTTCTGGAAAAAATAAGCGAAAACTCGACGAAACAGACGAACTTAAAGTAACATAAAAAATGTGTTACATTACGTTCTTGGTCGTATAAAGCAATTTGAAAACTTACTATATTACTCGGACAAAGATGCGATTTTAAATCAAGCGTAAATAACAACCAACAACAGTCAAAGAATAAAACAGAAACTTGGAAATACATATGTATGTGTCATGCTCTTTAATACTATTTCCATGGCACACCTTTACTTGTCTGTCAGTTCATCTAACTTTCAATGTCATTTTATCATTGTTTATGACTTTTTTTTCTTTTTTTATTAGAACTTGTATTAATTTAACTATTCTGTTGCACGTGTTTCTTTCCAAATGAGGTGATTCCTTTAAACAACAAAAAAAAAACTGGTCTGATTACTTATTTATTATATATTTACCTAGCTATTTTGTATTTTTATTTACATATATTTATAACTTGAGCTTCTGGGAAAATCGTGGTAAATATCCAACTTTGCTCATCTGTTTTATTTGAATAATTCATTTTGTTTAAGAAGAAAGAGAGCAAGAGATATGTCTTCATTAGAGGCGAGGTGTGAAATTCTGAAATCCATTTAGATTACTTAGTTTTCATCTCGAGGGAATTAGCTTTCATTTTGTTGTGATCAATAATCACAAAGATGTGAATGATATTATAATATGTATGTCAAGAAAATATAATAATTTATTATTATAGCTTAATTTTAATGAATCTATTTTGCGTGAAAATTGCTTGATTAACAAGTAATAAGTTATTTATGGTGAGACTGAGAACCATGTGACGTCGAATAATAACATTCGGAATGAAGCACTAATAAATGATAGCATTACAGCATAATTTTATTATGAATTATGATCTCTATATTGTGATTGAACCGTTGTCAGATATGTACAGCATAACAATACACAATACATCGCATGAAGTAAATTCAAGGTGTAACTTTTTGGTTTAATCTTATTTGAGTCGATTGCGCATTGATTTAGCTTCAAAAGGAAATAATTACTGAGGGAAGGGGGAATGGTAGTTTACGAATCAAAACAATTCCATGTGTTAACTATGATTAATTACCTAGACAAAAAGTCAAGATTATTTTACCAGTTCGAAATGGCGCATATGTCGAATGACAAAAAGCTGTGCGCAATTAATCCACCAACTTCTTATCTTATTTAGATAATTTTCTTGATTTTAAAGAATATTTATCATTCGGGGACGTTAAAGAATTAATGAAGGAGGTAAATTTGAACGACTTGCAGAAGACGGGAATGAGATGTATAGCTTTGGATAACTATGCGGCAAATTTGCAAAGAAATTAGAGAACAATTGTCTCTCATTTGCATCTTTTTTTTTTTGTGGATGTTATTAGATTTTATTTTCTAGTTGTATTGGTTATACGCAGATTAAATTATCCATAATATAATACCAAGCATTTCAAGTGACGTGCAAGAAGATTTCTTGACAATTGGCCTTCCAGAGGGAAAGACCTCGCTTTTCTTCTTCTGTCAGTGGTTGCTACTATCTGATGGACAGACACAACTAATAGTCCAAAGTTCAGTCGCAGTAGTTTGGTCTGTCTGCATTTATCGCAGTCGCGCCACCGAATCTTGTGTTCACGGCAAACCCAAGCGTCAATGGAAGACAGATGCAGGCAAACCTAATACAGGTTGGGCTCCTGAGAAAACTTCTTCTAAACATTGCCTAGCAAGCTCATCGGAGATGTTATTTCCCTGGATTTCAGTGTGACCTTCACCCCAGACAAAATTCACAGAATTCCGACCAAATTCAGAGAAAGCTTGAGTTCGAGCACTAACTTCGACCAGGTAAGAGGGATGAGCAGCGATTTAAGTGCAGCTTGATTAGCCCTCTACCTGATGTTCACAATATCACAAGGGAAATACCTACTTTGCAGTTGATTCCTAAGAAGTGAGGAGTGAGGAGGTGAGGTAAAATTAGACAACGGAAATATTACGATACAATTAGTACCAAATTTGGTCCTTTGTGGTACCACGTGAAATTAGAAATATTCAGCGAACATTTTTAGACAGAGAGGTAAGTGAGTTAGTATCAGTTGATGTGGTCATCTATTAAAGATGCAAGTAAAGTGATTGTCGTGTTAAGAGTTCTTGGCTGACGCTTAATAATAAAACTCGCGTTTCCCTTATAAACTGACTTTGCTTCAAATCATTATTTCAAAATATACCCGTCCAACTGGGTGAGGCAACTTAGGGACGAGAAGTTATTAAAGAGCTCAGGAATACCTTTTAAAAGCTATGAATAAATCTAGTCCTAGAAACGCTAAGAGTTGAGTTTAAATTTTTATGAGGCAAAAACGTCTTTTTCCATAATAAAAAAACACAAGTGTGCAGCATCGGCACTTAATATAAGATGACGCATGACGCATGACGCAGTACATAATAATTATTATTTGAAGCAAACGTCTTTGACGAGGAAGATTTCTTCATTAACATCTTTTTATGACTGCATTAAACACTATTTAGCAGCTTTTTGGTGTGTAATAAATCAACGTAATTCCAACAAATTAAAATTGTCTAATTATTAACTCGGTACATTTGCAAGTAAATTTTAAATTTAAAAAGTCTTGTCGTTAACTTGTTTTTAAAAATTTTTCTTTTGGGTTTGATGACATTTAGAAACAGCGGAACTGATATGAATTTTATTGCCTTCACAGTTACATTGAAGTATTAAGCTAAATATATAATTTGTCACTAAAAGTACGTTTCGGAGAACTACGTCCACGTCTAGTTCTAGTTCAACTGGGATGCTAGTTGCTAAATATAAAGGCGCAAGTGTTGATCACTTATAGGTTTCAGTTGTTATACGATTTTGGTCCTTTATTAACTCAAAACGGAAATCACTTAACGTGGGATTACTAATTCTATGAATTTCAATGGTAAAGTGTCTAATGAAATAAATAAAACTTAAGAACTTTTTTCTGAGTTATTTGAATTTGTTTACTTGAACTTATTTTTGAGTTATTTGAACCTGTTAGTCTAACTATCGATAAAATGCTGTCATTCCTTGTACTGTTCTGCCTAAAGTGGATATAGGGTCCATGTAGCATGTCTTAGAAGGATAACGAAGTCTTATTTATTTATTTTTTATTGTTAGCTTAAGAACTAAACAAAAATAGGATTGATGGAACTAGGATGAAACTACGAGGTTAGGGATTTATATTTATTGGCAGGGCGAAGCAATCTAGAAATTGGTTTTAAATGTCCACAAAAGGTGCGGTGGGTTGTTAGTAGCGCTGCCGGAATGGCTCCTTTGCTGAACACTGGGCTCCCTAAAAATCAAACTGGCTCCCCGAATTCTTAAAAGTAAAGTTCATTTTATTGCAAAATGCAAAAAAATATTTGCCTTCTATTTAAACTTGATAACAAATATTCGTTGCATACATAATTTGCACATCTCTATTTCGAGTATAAAATGCTTTTCCCAAATCCATTATCAATGTCAAGCACTGTTTATGGTTGGTTTACATGGTCATAGGAACCTACCACGCGGAATGAGTAGGAGGTACAATAGTCTCCTAGAAGGAAGGGACAGCTCTACCAAACATGCAAAAATGCGAGACTCGTATTTTGGTCTGTAATGTTAATTTGCGTGGTAGCAGCCAAATGAAGACTATTGATCTGCTATCTCCCTTGTTCTAAATTGCTTGATCAAATGAAACACCATAATATGCTTTCAATGAAGTAATTTGATTTAAAAAAAAATGGTAACTTTAATATCTCTGCTATCTATTCTGGAACATCCGGTGTTAGAATTTAGGGTGCCTATAGGTGAGTACTACCAAAAATGCTGTGTTCCATCTCTATACTCTTGTGCAAAAATTACATGCGTGCCCATGCAAACTAACCATTAAGTTTAAATTTCGAATGGGCATAGTTAATGCGGTTTTTCTAAGAACAATTTGTTTGTGTCCGGCTTAAAAAGGATAAGTAAGTTGCTTAAAAATTTTTGTTTCTTGGTAGAGCCTTAGCTATGCTGCAACCAATTTAATTTTTTTATTTAAAATGTTAAATAAGAAAACCGAGATAATCTTCGCAGACAGGAATAACACCACAGACTAAAAGATATCCAAAACCAACATCTTCATGGGATTAACGGAATTAATGGAATAATTTTTTTGTGGCTTGTCTTTTACTGAAATGGCTCCCCAAAATCTTCAAATGGGCTTCTTATTGAAATTGAAAAATGACAGCACTGGTTGTTAGGCGAAACAAGTTGAGGGCTATCAATTTTACCCGTGAAAAGCTAGAGGATAAAGAGAATCAGTTTCAAGCGATGATCATATAGATGTAATATCCAGTCAAGACTAAGGATTTGGTGAAACCATGTTGATCAGCAGAAAAAACTGTGCTAAGGACGGTTAATTTTTAAACCTGGCTCAAAAACAAAGTTAAACACTATAGGGGGATTTTTAAATTTTCTGGAATTCCTAAACTTTTGGAAAGTTTAATTAAAATAAAGATCAATTTTCTGGTAAAGGAACATGTAAGTTGTGCCCAACATGGATTTATTTCAGGAAGGTCGACTGAAACGACTGAAAATTTATCATGTTGTGCCTCTTTTCTGGTTGAATCAATCGAAAATCAAAGCCAAGTTGATGCTATATATAAAGATTTTAGCATAAGGCTAAAGGATGCAGTATGTCATAATATTTTGCTTCGTAGACCTGGCGTCAAATTCAATGGATTGGCTCATTCTCTAATCAGCAGAGTGCAAAAGTATGAATAAAGTTGAAGAATAAACTATTAGATTCACTTCTGGTGTTCCTTAATTATTAGTTTCTGTTGTCAATTAGTTAAGACTCGTAGATAAGATAAATAAATCGAGATATTTTACAAAAGAAATAAAGACTGGCCTTTTGAAATGCACAACAGTAGCAAGACACTATTTAATGACCAAACATGTCGTCAAAACGTGTCCATTAAAAAAAACAACTGGTTTTGACGATTTTATTTCATGTATATCGGTGGCGCTTTATTTACAGAACGTACTGTACTGTGACAACCCAAGTCGTGTAGATACGTAAAATTCAAGTCACGTTTTGGGAAATATAAATAAAATAGAACTAGAGACACGAACAGATAAAGGTGCAAAAAAAGGTAGCGATGCCACACGCGATACAAAAAGATGTACAAATAATATGGCTTTCAAGTATGGCATGCGATCATATTTAGCGTTCTTTGACGTTTGCCATTTTTTTTATGGTTAACGGACACGTTAACCGGAACGGTTAACACAAAATAGATCCAAAAGAGGTTTTATACACGTTTAAAAAACATTTTCCAAGAACCCCTACATCTGACGAAGGTATTAAGTGTTTACCCGAAAACTCTGATTTTTTTTCTTATATTTATACAAACATTTGTGGGTGCAGTGGCTAATAGTGATTAAGTGGGCAGGACAATTAAACGAGGACTCTCCGGTTCCTGGAAGATTTTATTTGCGAACGTCTGCAAACGTCCAAGAGTAAGAACTGCCATGATAATCTTCCCAGAAATAAATTGCCGTTTGGAATAGGCAACAATGCAGAGTCACGGCTTTTGTGTCCAGGAGTACACACCACTAGATTGAGATGTGCACACAAACTTCCAGTGCCGATGGTCATACCTTTAGCCAAACACCGCCCATTGTGGTCTTCTTAACATTGCTTATAAATGAGAAGTGCACACGTACGTTTTTCTAACACGGTGCCGTGAAGTAAACAAACTCAAGTGTAAATCGGGCCTTAAACTGTAGGCACTTTCATGCGGGTAAAAAAGTAAATCTTCGCACCCACAATAGTAAGAGAAGTTAGGTCCTGTAAAGGCTTTATATTCCTTATATTTATTTATTTTACACAAACAATTTTAGTTTTGCAACATCAAAATGACAATTTTCGAGCGAATTTTTTCTGGGGATTGAAATGATTTTCTTTCTTTTATACAAAAATTATTTGTTTCGCGGTGTTGATATGTACTTCGGTTTTTCTTATTTTAGAGATATACGTTACGCTACGTAAAATCAGTTCTGCGAAACTGTCAACTTTGCAAATAAAATAAAATACATTTTGTTTATTTCTTAATATTTAATTGCCTTCATCACACTCGTTAATGGCAATCAATAGCGCTATCGATTGAACGCTATCGTTTCTTTATTGTGACATTTTAAAATTTGTAATTTACCTAAGCTTTGTCGGTTAATGTTTTGTTTTGTTACCTTTTTTTAACTTCATCGAAGCCATTGCCCTCTGCGACAATGTAATTCATAATAACAATGCGCGAGATGCATTCGATTACGCAACAGGTGATAGGCAGGTTACTGAGAACGGTTGGCAGTATTAGACATGTTTGCAATTTTAAATACTGCAATTATTTCGTTTAGCGGGAAACATAATTGTTTTCAAGTTGAACAAACTTAAGATAATCAAAAGTTACTGACGGTTGGTTTTGCTTGTGAGTGATAGTCGAATAGAAAATTACCGAATTGCAAATTATGGTATGAAAAGTTGTTATGAATTTAAAGCGGGGAAGTGCCACACTGAGGCAAATCGAAGCGACTGATCGCGTAAGCAACTGTCAAATGCATTTCTTGCGTTATAAGGTATGATGTTGAAAACTGTGGAAAAGAATTCATCAAGGTGATTTAATTATTTTTACTTTGTCCACTGATTTTAAAGAAGCCACAGATAGCACTCATGCGGCACGGAAACGATGCTTTTACAAAAGAACGTCTGTGGCAATTTGTGTGCAGAAATGTACTAGTTAGTTAGTATTGCGCAAAAGGTTTTCTACATCTTGGTATAGGTTTAATTAGAACACGATTTCCAAGCTCCTCCAACCATTAGTTTATGCGAAACTTTGGTTTTGCCACGACTCGAAGCGACCTACTTACATATATCCGTATTGCGTCTTAGAGTTCAGAAGCTTTTCATGAACGTATTTATTCTTGGATAAATTGTAGGTCTAACCAGGAGCCTAGAATACAATACGGTCCTTCCAAGTTCAACGTACTAAACAGAAAGTGTTAACTGCGTTCACTTATATACCAATATATATAGCTGGCAAATCTATTTACCGCAAGTATAATGTGGTGTTGTATGTGAAAGAGTTTTAAATATTGCATTTAAATATCTTGCACCATATACCAACCTTGGCAAACGCAACAGAAAGAAAACAAAAGCAATCAATGGAAAAGAAACAAAAAAAACATAAATGAAAAGCAAAAAAAACCGGTACCCCAGCAACTTTACCTTTTCTGACATCATAAGCTTCAGCCTTTTGTCCCATAATAAGATCAACATGTTTGATGTCATATTATACATACACAATTGTGCAGTCATTCTTCGCAAGTAATAATAGAAAACGCACATAGCGCGATGCGGAAACTTTTATGTACTGCGCACTCCCATCCTACCAACTAACTAACTAACTAGCTAACCATCAATCACTTAACACTAACACATCATGTAAACCACAAACTACCAAATTTATGTACCTATTGCAAAATATGATTGCGATACGCGTTACCATGATCTTAATCTCTCAACTACTTTCATATCAAATGATTAATTTTAAGCTAAAAATAGGGTGCGCAATAAATATATATTTTGTTAACGACAAATTTTTTTAAATTGACATTGAAAAGAGTCAATTTAGCTTAATAGCGACTGATAAAAATAAAAAATTTTGACCAATTATAACAATTCAATTCAGCAGCTTAAGTTATCAGTTAAGGCAGTATGTATTTATTCATGGAGTTGGTAGTTGGTTAAATAAGGTTAGTCTGGCAAGCCCGGCTGCAAACGCTGTAAGTTTATGGTCTAAAGCACTTTCATAAAAAAGGAAAGCATTGCGGATGTTGTTATTTTTCCATTGAGTTCCTATTGTATTACACGTGAGAAAAAACTCAGAGAAAACATAAATCGTTATTTTTGAGTAGAAATTTAAGGTACATCGGCGCCTTTTGTAGGTATTTAGATGATTCCTTATCTTTATGCACGTAATTATTTGTTAATAACCGATTTAAGCTGAATTCGCTGTGACGTGTAATAAGCTGATGGTCGAAAAGGGCCTAGAAAAGTGAGCATAAAATAAATGTCTTATCGCATAACGAAGGAAGCAGGAATGACGTAAACAGGAACACAAATAAAAACGTAAAAGTTTCATAAGTTCTTCGCCGAAAACATTTTTGGAACTTTCGACGTGCTCTCTCCCACGCAAGTTTTAACCACATTTTAATCCTGTTTAACCTATAACCTGCCTGATGAGAAATATTAATTATTAGTAATTCTGACAATGACGTGATTTATGTTTTCACTTAGGTGGCAGTGAGCTCAAATTAGTTAAATCGTGCGTGTTGTAAAATTTTGTCTGCTTTTAGCTAACTTTAGCTGAGATCATAATGCTCTATATCAATAAGTAATTTTATATTGCACGACATCAAAACTCGAATGTTAAGTTGCGTTGCTAAACTTCCATATTCCGCAGAGGAATGAGAGGCTTCATTGTTATGGTTAAAATGAATCTTCAACTCGTTGCATCACGAAAGCCAACTCTAGAAGCATTTTAATAAAATTAACTTCTTGTTTCTTTGGGCCAAGATTGGTAGCACCATTTTATTTGTCTATCTTAACTTTACAGATTACGTCTGTCAAACTTGCAAATATCTTTTAGACAGCTGTATGCAAATATTTGAACTTCATCTCATAAAAAACAAACGAAAAAATATATATTATCTTATCTGTACCTATTTTGAGCGTGCGTGAATCATTGTATAAATTGCAATCACATAATGCAGATCGATCGAAAACATTCACACCCACGTTATTATTTGTCAATAACAATAAGACGCCGATGTTTACGTGTAGTTTTGCTTTTATATGATCATTGCACAACTGGAAAGTGTAAACAAGAGTCCGGTGCACCATTTCGTGCGTTGCAAAAATAATAAATTAAAAACTCAGGCAATGTGGTTGCATTGAAGTACGTGCATTTAGTTAACGTATTCTATGTTTACCTACCTCACTTAGCCAACAAAACAAATCAACAGGAATGCAAACATCTCCGGAGAAAACCTCACTCTCGCAAGCAACAACAAGGTATTTCCGTTAATTAATTGAATCTGTCTTCGCGATAAATGAACGTCAACATCATAAAAGACTGTCACTTAAGAGTGGTTTACCAAATCGAAAAGGGGTAAACCCGATTTATGTTCTTTTTTTTTTGGGTTGTGAATTTCTTCGGAACTCTTTTTTTATTTTTACTCTTGTTCGTAGGTTGGTTGGTTGAAGGGGATTTTTTTTTTATACAGTTGCTTTGTATCTATAAAAATAAATTTGAGTGGTTTATTTTTGTGAACTGAATTGCAGGTGAACTGTTTACTAAATAAAGAAATTAATTATATTGTTATTTTGGAAATTGTGTGTGCCATGAGCTTAGTGATAACCTCCTGTATAGTCTAAGCCAATGTGTACTTGAAACCTAAGCTACAAAATTTGAGGTTTAATAAATTTGAACGTGACTATGTTTGGAACTGACATACAAATATATGTTCCTTCCACTCGTGTGGAGGATGTTTTAGCTTGACACATAAATATACGGAGCTAGGCGATAGATATTTACGGCAAAAAGCATTAATATAGAAGATTTCAATGGAATTTTTTTGTGTGGAAGGTTCTTAACATACATTTGTTTTTTTTTACTATATGTGTCACTGTTCGAAATCTAGAAAATGTGAAAATGCATCCATAATCACGGCCCAATCGTGTCCTTTCGTCTAGAAACATAAGATTTGAAATTTTTGTCTAAATTTTCAATATATTCACAAATCTTAATTACAACTAAAACTTCTCAAGTTGATTTTGTCTAAAACCCTTTTGAATTTTTTAACCCCAGTTTTTTAAAACTAATGTTCGCCTCAGAGGTTTTCGGTTTTTCCCCCATATTTTATGATCCCTAGTTAATATCAAACCACAAGCTCATGTCAATTAAGTATTGCTCTGTTTGAGCTTGAGTGTGAGCACGCAAGTCATATTCTGGTTTTGGGTTGCTGAGTTACAGACCATCGTGACGCTTGGTAGGCAAACATATTATCCAAGGCAATAAATGACGCGCTTGCTGCATGTGTAAATCATCTGGTTGGTATTGATGATACAGCAATAAAGAAAGGAAAAAGGTCACTATGCAACTTTGGTGTATGAGCGTTTACTACTGCAAAAAATGCATACTGCATAGATCAACATATAAAGATCACCAATTTGATTTGAATAAAACTAAAAACTCTTATTTAATTTTCCCGTGGATGTCTTAATTTTAACTATAGAACTTTGAAATGTTCTGCAATTGAAAGGACGTAGTAATAGCTTTAAGTCAATTTGTGCATTTTAGTAGTTGTTTTGGGTTATAACTTCTTTTTTTTGATTTTAAAGATCTCTCAAAACAAAAATATAAAAAAATTGTTCCTTTCTGAAGTCAATTATTTTCATTTTAACTAAAATTGTGTTTGTAATTTAATTCTTAACCACCTATTTTATTATTTTCTATTTCCTTTAGGAGCTTAGCTACATAAAACTTGAAAATATTTCATTTCCAGAAATCAATGTTATTGTTTGTTTCTCCATTTTGGGGAGGTGATGGGCGCACAAGTTCCACACTAACTATTCAATGACGTTCTCGCGAAAAGAACATTAAATTTTTTTTAATCTATTTGAACAACCAATCATAAGAGTGATTGTGTTTACAAAAAATACCCATTATGCCTACTAAAAGAGACAGTGGGTGTCCTACCCAAAAATCGGCTTTTCAATTGAGTCAACATAGTAAAAGTTCAAGCCAAGTGTTATATATTGGTAATACCTATGGTGAGTTCTGAGAATTGATTTTTTGCATTGCCATTGACCAAACAAGTCACGCATTAATGTACTTTCAGAAAAATTAAAGTAAACACCCAAGTTTATTCCTCTTTTAACTATTATACGGAGCTACAGATCTCTCCTCTTAAGACCCTTTTTTCTCCTTTCAACTGTTGCCTGAGTACTGTTTCAGTCGGAAGCACTTATTTACCCACTAAACCGTACAATACTATTGTCGAAGTAAGTCACTCAAACCCACTTTATTTTCTCCTCTCAACTGTTATACCCTCCCTGAGTACAATTCATGTCAGAAAAACACTTTTTTACTAACTAAATCATGCCGTGTGAGCGTTCAGCTTCCTTGATTTAGTTCTTTGTTAATTTTTACATTTTCTAATTTGTCAATTTCATCGTGATATTTGCTTCTGATATTTGAAAACCAAATACAAACCTTGCCCTCGAAACGTTTCAGATTTATTATGTAATTGACTGTCCCAAACATGTGGTTGTTTTTATAAAACGTCATTTAAATTTAAATTTAAGGAAGGAATTTGTACCTTTAAACATTGTTACCAATACTTTCAATCTAGTCCATTTCAATTTCCCAACTTGAAGCTATCAAATATGTCATACCCAACCAGTTGAAAAACGGACAAACTTCACGCAGCTTATAGTCCGAGAATGGTAGTTATACATATGCCCAGCAAACAGTTCTTAAGCTAGGCTTGAGCAAAACAGGTGTGAGTTAAAATTTTGTTCTTTCAAATTAATATTTTCCATCAATTTTATTGTGTTTAAAATTAGTTTTCAGGTATTTGTATATTTAAAATTGTTTTTAAAATTAGTTTACAAGTGGTTTTATATTCAAACTGGTGACCACACAAGTAACAATTTAGTTTCCATAAGGGCCAAGGAAAGCTTTTCATATTTCAATAACAACTGTAAGAGATCTTATGGAAACCGATTTGGCGCACTTTAGCGAAGTTATTTACTTTCCTTAAGAACTTTTTTTTACAGGCTCTATAAAGGCAGTAGTTCCTTCTTAGATGTGAAGGTAAGACTAATAGATAGAAAATATTTTGGAAATCTTCGCACATATGTGCGAATTACATGTTTTTGTCATATATATTTTTTGATTTTATTATTGTTGGTATTAATATTTTCCATCATTTGAATGCGTCAGGTTTCTTTAAAGTTTTTCTGAAAGGAAAATAATTTATAATTAAATTGAAAAATTACTTAGCCTTGTTCAGGAATCGAACTCAAACTGTCATTAATACAGAGTTAAGATTAACAAATTATAAATTGCTACTATTTTATCAACTAAAACATTGTAGATGTATGTATGTAGTTATATATGATGTTACGACATTAATAGCGACAATAATTTCATCTTGTATGAGAAAGTAGGTCTGCTTGTGAGTAGTAATTTAAAAATGTAACTATTAAAAATTTAATATAAGTAGATATAGGTATTGTTTATTATTACTACTACTACTGGAGCTACAAAAATATTAGCCTCGTTAAATAAGAAGGATTTACATAACGATTGTTTACGTGCTAAATATTAAACGGTGGCCATCTTCAAACAAGTTCGAAGACTTTGCCTGCATCTGCAACATTTATGGTCCAGACTAACGACCCAAATTTGACCGTAGAGATATGTGTTGCTGAAAGCTTTAAAAAGAAAACCAAAATTTAAGAAAAACATAAGGAAAGGCTACAGTCCGCTACCCTATCCATATCCCTATATGCCCCAAAGCAAAAAGCATTAAGAAGATGATGTATAGCATTTTATTTCATTCTATTAATTAAAAAAAAAAGTTTTTTTTTGAAAAAACGCCCCCAAAAAGTGGGCGTAGCAAAAAACTTTATATGACAAACTTATAAAGGAGGGCAGTGCCTACATATCTTGTGAAGGTTGTAACACTCTATCTCTCTAACTTTAGCTTTAAAACGGTTTTTTCGAAATTGTGGGCGTGGCAGTGGGTGCATTAAAAAAATGTTTACACTTAACAATTTCGGAGCCCTAGGGAATATGTAGTTCAAATTTCAGCTTCCTAGCTTTATTTTAAAGGCCTAAAAATTGCGTACGGACGGACGGACGGACGGACATTGCTAGATAGTCTTAGGATTTGGTCCTGATCATAAATATATATACTTTTATGGGTCTACGACGAATATTAAGAGGTGTTACAAACTATGTGTCAAAATTAATAAACCCTTAGGATAGGGTATACAAATGTTCACACGAACATTGTGTTGCGATAAACATGTTTCGGAACTATGTAAACCCTCTTCTTGCAAGTGTTATACGCAAGTACCTCACTTAAAGCAATTAATTGTAGTTTAGGCTAAAACTTGAAATTCTCACCGTGACGTCGTTTATAAATGACAAATGTTTACAATCTAGTCCGTTTCCAAATTAAACCTTTCAATTTGTATTGTATTTATTTGTTCAGTAAACAGTGCTTAGAGCATAGATTATGCTTGAGAAAGTCTTGTGAGTTTAAATTTGTTCTGTTTTTCCGTAAAATTTGTTAAATTTATTTTTAAGTGTAGGTATAAAGTTAGTTTCCAAGTGATATTATATTCAAGCAGGCGACAACCGAGACAGCAAAATTAAGGTAAGTCGCATTAAATGAAAACAACGGCAAGATATCGTTTCGAGGTTTTTTTTGTATCGTACCATATCAAAAATATTGTCCATTTAATCGTTCAATCGTTTTTATTTCACGCGATTGGGGCCCAATTATAAAGTGAGAAAAATAGTATTACACTACGATTGTTTACGAGCTAAATATTTATCGGTGGCCATATGCAAACAAGTTCGATTCACTAAAAATTTACAGCCGTATTTATTAGATTTCCTTAAAACACCTCTCAGAGGTTGCTTAGTTAAACAACGCGTAAGAATTAATGCAACCTTTACGCATCTTTGCTGAAATTCTGATTTATAAACGATTTTATTCTGTGTTTTAACTAAACCAGGATTGTGTCTAAATAAGTAAGGACACTTAAAAAACTAGTACAAAAAAGATAAGATTCTACTACATTTAGCTTTAAAGGTGCAGAAACTCAGCTGCTTTTGGCAGATTGTTGTTTATTTACATTGAAATATTTTGCGTAGCATCATGGACTCCAAAAATTAAAGGCAAAAGGGCGGAAAATTGGGGATTCCGCTGATACGGTACTGCAATTTTCTTATGAAATATGTTACAAAGGCACACATATATAATGAATTATACGATTTGCATTGTCTCGGGTTAATTTGTTGGCTAAAGAAGTTAATTAAATAGATATCCTTAACAAAAGCCGCATTTGAAATGGCATTTTTACATATCTTTATACCTTTTTACAACTTTTTTGTTTTAATGAAAATATAAAAATGACATTTGCAATCAAAAACATATTTTATACAAACCTTACGCAGCCTCTAAACGCGAATTTTGGCGTTTAGGTAATGCATCGTTTAAGCAATGCTGCTTCAGTTTTATAAATAATGTTTTGCTGCGTAAGGGCAGTTTAAGCATTGCGTAAAGTTACGATGGCCTTAAAATATGTTTAGAAATAATAAATAAATAAATTGTTTATAAATTTTGTTATTGTCCAGTCCATTGAACCAATTTGTCTGTAGTGACAGAAAAGTTTCCAACAAAAACAAAGTTTAAGAAATGTGTATACACTTTTTATTGCAAAACAAATATTCACACCAATAATGTGTTGTGGTTAACATATTTCTGAACAATGTATATTGACAGAGGAGATTAGAGTCCGACCGAATATTTTACCAAATTTTCCCCCTTCGACCGAAGTTCCGCTTCGGCCAACAAAATTAACCTTCGGTCAGACTCTGATTTCCTCCAGAGCCTTGATGTCAAATACATATGTGTATCACTTCGCCCCTTAATTACTGTGTAATATCAAAAATTTACTGAATATTTGTTTACGAATTATTTCATTTTATTTGTTCATTTGTCGTTGTGGGAATAAAATGTGTGCATGAAACAACTGAGTCTTTTACATATTTTAATATATATCATATACACATATTTTTTCCAATTATTGACATTCGATGTGATGAGAAAAAAATTTCGATCATCCAAAGATCTTTAAAATTCTAATTGGGCATTCCTACTTGCATATCCTTTATGATTAATTATCACTCTCGTCTCATAAATGATACATTTATTTTACAATTGCTACAAAAAAGCATATTCTTCTTTCTTTTAGAATTACATTTTTTTAAGAGACACATGTTGTTAAAATACGGTAGTCGTTCGTCATTGCAGCTGCTCAAAGATTTATTTCATAATTAAATTCTGATTTCATTGAATCATGATGTTGGAGAATAGAATATATTATTTGTGTTTTATTTTGTACACATTTCAAGTTCGTTTCGTGAATTTGTAATTTAAAACATCACACAGTCCCGAGAGATTAAATAATTCCAATTTAACCATCACATGGGTGACAATTCTAACCCCTTCGTTTTTTTTTATGTTTCCCTTGCCCACTTGGCTGACACTGCGACCAGAAAGGTCTATTGTATCTAAAAGGGATATTACCCCATGAGACGTGTGATTTCCCTGATGAAAGTCACCATGTCCTTAGTTGCAGAGTTCATAAACCCTGCTGTTGAAAGGACCTCTTTAAGGAAGATTCTTCGTCTTAACCAAAGAAGGGCCGGGCATTCACATAGAATGTGTTCAGAGGTTTTATCGTCCTCTAGACAGAAAATACACTCGATTTCTTGGCACAGGTTCATTTTGTTGAGGTGAGACCTCACGTTGCAATGTCCTGTGAGGAAGCCCACCAGCTTCCTAATATTCTCCTAACTCAAGAGTAATATTTTTTTTCTATTCTTGCCCCTTAATCGGTTCCCTGTGAGTGCAGTGGCTTATTGGTTAAGTGCGTTGGACCACTAAGCGAGAGGTCGCCGGTTCGACCCGACCTATACCACCTGAAAGTTTTTATTCGCTGCCCCACCTCTTGCAAACGTCTGACAAACATCCAAGAGTAAGAAATGTCATGAGAAGCTTCCCAAAAATAAATTGCCTTTCGGAATCGGCATTAAACTGTAGGTCCCGCCAATCGTGTCAAAAATATAACTTCGCACACACAATGGTTGGAAGGTAGGCTTTAGGTCCTGTATGGGCCGTTTACGCCTGATATTTATTTTTTTATTTATTTTATTTTTTAATCAGTACCTTATTAACCCAGCCTAATATTATTCCCCAGTACTACTCAACCCATTCGTTCGCATATTAGTATGAACATGAAATAAATTTATGGATAGAAAAGACTACAAATACAACGTCAGTCTTTGAAAGGTGTTGGTGTAAATTATAGAAGCCTGTTTAATAGTAGAAAAAGATTTTCCACTTGAAGTGTAACAGTAGAGGAGGAAGTTATCACGAGGATTCAGTTAGAGCGTTGGATTAAATGTCTTTATATTTACTTCGTAAAGGAGTAAGCTAGTTCTTCTGTCTTAAATAAAATTTGCTGAAAATTGCGAAAATATAAAGAAGCTTTGTGTTTTATTCGTTTTATTAAGTTTTCGTTTAGCATCGATTTACTTTTTTTAACGCAATTTTAGAATAAAAAACATTTCCTTAAAAGTTGTTTAAATAAAATAAAAATATTTTGTGATTCAATAATGAACACTCAGTTAATGAAGCGAATCATACGATACATTCGTACAATTTATTTCGTAATAGCATTCGAAAGCATGTAGTGGGGAGAGGTGGGGCTTTCAAAATAATTCAGCCAAATCAGTTTTTTTGTCAAGATAAAGATTTCAAAACTAAAATCGTGTTGTTACTTGTTTCAACTTAATATAAATAAAAATAATAAAATATATCTTGTTGACATGGTTTTGGTACAGTTTTCTTTGGAAATAATTATTCCTATGTGATTTTCTCTGCAGTCAGATGCCAATTGCAGTCTTATCACAGTTTCAAAAAATAAATTAATAAATATTAGGCGTAAGCGGCCCATGCAGGACCTAAAACTTAGCTTATCCAACCATTGTGTGTGCGAAGTTATTTTTTTGACACAAATGGTACGGATCTACAGTTTAATGCCGATTCCGAACGGAAATTTATTTTTGAGAAGCTTATCATGACAGTTTTTACTTTTTCAGACTTTCGCTTAAGGCAGCGAATAAAAGCGGTTGGATTCGAATCCCCCACTTGGGCTACGGTTTCAGTTTTCTTACGATTAAATGTTCGGACGTTTTCGTGAGAACTGATTGCCAGAAAGGAGTGGTTACAGTGAATGCATTTACTCACTAACCTTATTTTCGTTGAATGCAGTTTTAAATATTAGCAGATGCTTTTTTTCTGATTTTCTATAACCAACTAAAGAGAATATGTTGAAATTCTGCTTTATAGTAGGATAATGAAAACTTTGGTGTAAGGTTTGTGGTCATGGAACACTAAAAGCTGTCTATACTTTTCTATTGAAGAACACAAACAAAATGTTCACTTTAAGATAGGAGAAACAAACAATATATTCAAAAAACTTGTTTCTGTCAATGCAAACATTCAATTCTGACTAATGATTCTCAAGAAATCAGATTGATTTGAACTATCAATCTGTTCTGACGAACTCGTGCAGGTTCTGATGATCAAAACACTGGAACTGTAACCGGTTTCATAAGATCCTACGTGCGTCAGAGCAGTTGTTTGTCACAAAACGCATCCATTGTAACCATAGCCTTTGTAGTCCAAAGCAATTAACCGCTAAGCCACAGGTGCAGTCGGGTAAACGACTACATAAATTCAATGGGAGAATTAATTCCGTTAGAATTGGGCACAGGGATATAAGTCCGCCGTAGAATTATCGGAACAATTCATTTTTCAACTAAGACTGTTCCAGCTTTTTTCATCGCAGTTACTAAAAATGCTTAAAAGCACCTGCCGCCACATACATAAATTGCTTAATAATGATAAAGAAAAGAAAGGAGAGTGGCATAATCTATTCTTGAAGCATAATTTATATATTCGTGACAAGAGCACCCCATTTTTGTTGTTGATATTTTCCGACTTTTGAGAATCGTCAATGATAGGCTGTTAGACTCCCGGATTGTTTTAGCCGTGGGACATTTCCCATTGTAACAGCATGTCACTGTCAGGTGGTCCACTGTGTTAGATGGCAATGCTTAAAGAGCCGCTTGCTTGACTATCTAAAAAGATATATATTCTAGCACAGATATCAACCGCATGGATATCAGCTTGGAACAGAATGGGACACGTTCCTATTGGTATAATGACTTTGGTGTTAGGTCCAAAGGTGTCAGCTCAAACTTTAGATTCCCGGCGTGGTATGATGATTGCATATACCAAAAAAAGGTGACAAAAGATACACATTTGACAGAGAACGCTGGAGCGGTAAACAATGGCTTAAAGAGAAGAGTATATGAACTAAAAGAGAGAGAGCACGCAGTCTTCCAGCAGAAAAAGATCGAAGAGTCTCGTGATTAAAAAAGGCAGGGAGGTTTTAAAAGACTGCCAGACAACTAGCTGCTGGGTTTTGAAAAAATAACAAAGGAATCTAGTCTAGGAATCCTAGTAACCAAAGCGAAGTATGCAGTAAATGCGTTTAAGCAGCTTCCAATAAGGAAGCCGTCTTGCCACCCAAAATAGAAGAGGTTGGCAAGCTTAATCATTTAATAGGACACATGCACCAAATCAATGATATGATAACGATAAGTCTCTAAAACCTAGGTAGTCAATATTGGTCTATTGTGTCAGAAGATGTACATGGCGATGGCCAGGTCGAATGTCACATTCGGGATCCTACCAAAACTGATCCAGCTGTGCCGCGTGGCGCTAGAGAATACTAGCCCATCTGAACTCTTCCAAACATGCACTCGATGTTAGCAAGGAGCTGCGCGGTCTTGTGATTTCTTCTTGAGCAGATAGTGTGCCAGGGCGAGCCCGTTATGTAAAGTTTAGTAGAACTTTTTAAATGCTCAAAATTTGGAAATTGTCTTCGATACTTGCTTTTTAATTAAAAAAGTTGCCTACTACTTGCGAAAAAAAACGATTGAACTCTTCGCAATGCAGATGTAATCACAGGTTTTTTTTAATGAGTCATTTGCATGATTGCAAGAAATTCCTGAAATATCTTCAGAGATTGTGGGTCGTACACATACTCTTCTGCATGTAATTAAATGTCAATTAGGATAATGAACACAAACTATTTCCTGTTTGCTCTCTCAACTGATAGTGGTGACAATATGATCCATTTTAAAAACGACAACAGTTTAGAATGACAATTTTTAATTAAAATAAACATTCATTCAAATAATTGTGTTCATAAAACGTTTTCAATCTCTTATGAATGCATACAATGTGTGAATCACTTATCCGTTGAATATCTTAACATAATCGAAACACGTGTGTGGTGTGTTTTTTTTTTAATCAAAACAGCGGATAAAAATGAAATACAACCGATACTGACTTGGACTTCCTGTCACGGCCACTTATGGTTCGAGTTTGAATTTAAGTTTGAAATATAACTTAGATATACTATATATGTATTATAGCCACAGTGACAGTGATCTAAAGTTTCTGTCACAAGATGACTGCGTCTTAAGGTCGATAGCATTAATAAATAGAAGCTTATTAAGTTTTTAAACAAATATTGTCTGTGATGTTGTAGACCGCCCGTAAAAGGTTGCGATTGCAAGTGATTGCTTTGTCACATGAATGGCTTAGCTTATAGGATTTGCATTGCGCTGTGTCGTCGGTAGTGGATAGTGAGAGTGTTGTCACCTGCCTCGTTTTACACGAGTCACAGAGAAAGCGCACGCTATCTTTTTTTTATTGTTTTATTATTCGGCTTCTAGGCTAAACAAGCTTTTCCATGAAAATGTATATCTTTATTTTATTACAATGTAATGTAAACTTTTTCTTTCTTGTACAATGTCTGCAAAACAGCAAAAGTTGTTCACAAACGTGTTTTTTATGTTAAAGCTACTTTTTCACAATATAGCTATTTTAAGAATATTTTTTGCCGGCAATCTGAAATTATAAATCAACGCATTAGAGCTGACCATTTGAGATTGGTCATAGTGAAGAACAAATCAAATTAAGTAAAGAAAGATGAGAATGAAGTATTAAATTCCTTTTTTATGTTTACATTTACCACACCACTGCATGGGCATGGTGAGGATCTCTGGGTTTTGTTTACGGGAATTCTACAGAAAAAGAACTCGTTGTATCATCTTTTAATTTGAATGGCACAATTTATTGTGTGAATAAGTTTCACACAACAGTTGTTAGTTATTAGTTGCTAGTTGCCAACCAGAAGGCGACTTAATTATAGAAAACAAGAACTAATTTTTGTTTCTGTTCAAACAGATACATAGTCTAATCGAATGTCACATTTTGTTGACAAAAACAAATAAAATATCTGAAATTGTCTGATCTGTTAAATTGTTGCTTCCTTGTATAAATGTTTTCGAACTTATGATATTTTCTAACAAAAAGAAATTTAATTAAAACATATTGCAATTTCTAGGTAAACAAATCAACGGGAAATTATGCTGTCTGTTTACTTTAGTTTAAAGTTTCACGACAACAAGTTTAAGACGAAAAAGATATCTAATATCTGATATCTGTCATTTATCGAGTTGTCATCCAGTACAAATTCTACGTTAGCATCTTTACGCTAAGATAACGAGGAGTCTCTAAAACATATGTAGGTAGGTAGGCAATTTGGGTCTATTGTGTCCATGAGTTTACGAAATGGGTACGAAATGGATATCTTCCTCGAAAAAAAAACAATACCGTGAGACTGGGTCCTAAACATTATGCTATTTAGGGCCGGGCATTCGCATAACAAGTCCCTACAGCATCTGCAGAAGTCGTTGTGTGGAATGCTCAGCCTTTCCGCACCTAAGTATAGATGATCTTGGACATGCACATTTACGCAAGAGTTCGATGGCCCTCGGGAGTGCACCAAGGAAGCGTCTTAAATGCTTCGAAAAGTGTTTGGTTGTTTTTAAGTGGTATTACCATTTGATATCTCTCAGTATATTAATTTAATGCAATGTGTGGTATGTTGACGCTCTTTGTAGTCAAATAGATGGACATTGACATATGAATGTTCCATATAGAACATGATGCTTTGCACCTTAAAAAGTTTGCTGTATTTAAAAAGTGCTTCTGCAGTTTGGGTAATTCCGGATATGAATTTATGGCTATATGACAAGCCATCGCTTCGTAAGAGCTTCTGTAAAGCTTTTAGAAGAAGCGAATTCGCTACCAAACTTCATTTAGGCCTTTCAAAAAAATAAGATAAAGCATCAAAGTGTAATACAATTTAGACCTTTTTTAGGTCTAGTTGTCGAAGGAAGTATAAATGTAGTTTCAATTTCGAAATATTTGTATCCACATTTTTTAAAAAGTTAACCCTGGATAAGACTTTCAAGCAACCATTCAACAGTGACGAATTCTCGGAGTCAGAGACAAAGAAGTGCATGTGAGGATAAAGAGGGTTACAGATTTCCACTTGGGAGAGTTTTCAAACGGGAATGCTAATTCATACACATATGTATCTTTGGGGCTGTTCCATTAAATCTCAATATAATTTCGCGGAGTTGTCAGAATTAACAGAGGGCTCAGTGGTTAGTTCATTGTCCTGCTCATCCTCCGAGAACCAACTCCTTGATTTATTCATTGCCACACCTCTCGCGAAACTCTAGCAAACATCCAAGAGTAGAAAGGTATAAATTGTCATGATATTTATGAGAATCATGATTTGAACATGATTCAAGAGTTTTATGTTAAAGGTCAATTTCAGTCAGTCCAAAAATATTAATAGCTTCGCCCACACAATGTTTGGAGATGATCGTTTTTTGCAAATTTAATTAAAGAAAATAAATATATTAGTGACGAATCACACTTTCACTTGTTTTGATGTTTACAGAAGAAAATGACATATTATGCAATCCAAAATTCACATAGAGTGAACACGCAAGTTACAATTCTGTATTGAGATTGGCCATCGGTTTGCCTTTAGCTGTAGCAAAATCAAATAATCAAGTAGAGAAAAAAATCTGAACAAAAACCACATAAATAGTGGTTGTAAACATTTATAGCAGACCCACTCCCTAGATTGACCTTGATCTTACATTCTTCTGATTACACAGTATTAATCCAGTTTACTTTCAAATTTCGTATACGAACCATAAAACCAATAAACATAATAAAAAATAAAATCTTATCATACCCAACACCCAGCGTATGGTAGTATTAATCTCTTCAAGCTGGATTGTAAGTTCAGGCCCACATACGCTACCCATTTTAATATGCTATAAAAGTTTAAGAAAAACAA
Source organism: Ferdinandea cuprea (assembly GCA_963576555.1). Lineage (NCBI taxonomy): Eukaryota > Metazoa > Arthropoda > Insecta > Diptera > Syrphidae > Ferdinandea > Ferdinandea cuprea. The sequence continues at coordinate 42,924,772 of OY754962.1, read as the reverse complement.
TAACTCACCAACTTGTTGCAGTCCAAACATCAACCCAAACCCAATAAATAGAGCCAAGAACGCAACCAAGCCAGCTCTATTCTTTGACAAAATCTCAAAAAACACCACATAGAGGAGTGTGCCGCAGGCAAGTCCTTGCAAAATTGCTGACGGAATGCTAGATGCGGTGGTATCTTCCTTACTTATCAATATTCCGATACCAATACCAATGGGACTGACAATAGCGAATGTCACTACATACACAATGGAAAGACCCATCCTTGTTCGAGCCACAATCAGCTCTACACCAACGCAGAAGGCCAAGACGAACTTATGTGCCGAAACAGCTGCAAACATGAACCAGACCGTGCTGGCCGATCCTTCCAAGCCGATTGCCAGCCCTTCGAAAAGTTCGTGCAGCGACAACGCCAACACGATCAGAAGGCCTCTCAGGGATGATGCGATTAAATCATCACCGTTGTCTAATGGCAAGTGACTGTGACCATGATGATCGTGAGAATGCGAATGGGAATGTGAATTGTATTGCTGATCACTGTTGGCTACTGTTGTCGGTTCGATAAATCTGCTCTCATTCTGTTGATACTTTTGATTTTCCATGTCATTGGATAAAAGATCATGCGCTGACAACGTTGTCAATGTATTGCCATTGCTATTGCTGAAGTCCTCCTTGTCCGCGGTACTCTCATCCTTCTGCTGGTCATTATCACCGTTTCGCATTAAATAACTATTGCGTACACTGTGTCCTCGCTCAAAGGCGGCAGTTGTCTCATCTTCCAAGGACTTTCGATGGCGATGAATATACGCATGAATTAGCTCCTCGATCAAGAACATGGCAAAGAATCCCACGCACATCAGTAGTTCGGCCAGAGAAAACGACAATTCTGGAAGAGTGCCGCACTCCTGTAAGCTTTCGACAGTCTCCTGTACCTCTGGCAGTAGATGCATAAAAGTAGTGCACAGCAGTACTCCTCCACCAAAGTACAGAAGACACTTGACAACAGTGGCTGATCGCGCGTTTGTGTTATTGTCTGTCCATTTGAAGCAGCGATTCAAAAGAAACGGAATAGCTCCGCAGATAGTTGTAGCGCAGAAAAGCACTGCCATGGCAGTTATCTTCGCCACCAGCAAGTCATGGGCATCATCGTCATGATCATGGTCGTGTCCATCGTCAGCTGCGCGATACGTTAAATTCAATTCATTATCATGATGATGTGCATGATTATGATGGTGGTGATTATGGTGCTCATTGTCCGTTGGGACTGGTGCTGCTGCTGCCATACGTGACAAGCACAGCAGAAAGCTGTTAACATCTGATTGATTCATTTTTGGCGTCTGGCTACTTGGTTTCGCTTATATCGTTATTGTTACACACGTCTCTTATTCTTATAGAATACCGTTAACCGAAAAAAGTGCGCAAAAACACACAAAATTCCAACACGTCGTCCTTTTTTATCTCCTTCTAACGCGGCAGCTCGCACAACCCAGAGTTAAAAACAAAAAAAAACCGCCTGCATGCGGATATTAAAATTAAAATTTGCACTTCCAGTAAAGCATACAAACGCGACACTACAAAACACAGCTCTCTATCTTTATATCTAATAGGTTTGCCTAGTTGCAAGTGCAGGTTTATTTTATTTTTAAATCTTGAATTTGTATTTTAAACTTTTACTTTACACATACTTGCACCACAAGACCCACTCAAAATTGTAATGATAATAATAATAAACACGGTAAACAGGTTCAGTTTAAAAGCAATATGAAATGGTTAATAATGACGATCACGACGACCCTACTGATTGGGACGCACTGGATTCATTAAGAGACCGATCGACAGCAATGAACAACATTCGAACTCATTTAAGCGCGGAATGAAATCGCTACCTTGCCGTTTCTAGCCTTTATAGGGGGGGTAAAGCTGTAAACCAATTCAAAATCGACATCAACATGTTGTCAGTCAACACAGTCGCCAGAGCAGATGTGAGAGCCAAAGCCAGTGTTCTTATATCAATTCGAATTAAATTTCCCTCTGAATGTTGTATTTGGGGTATATTAAGTTTGACACATAGTTTGTAACACCCCTTAATATTCTTCGCAGACCCTTAAAAGTTATATAATTAGGACCAAAACCTGAGACTATTTAGCAATGTCCGTCCGTCTAACAGTATCAACGTTTTAGGTCTTTAATTTTATGGTAGGAAGCTGAAATTTGAAACATATACTCCCCAGGATCCCGAAATGGTAGTATTAAAATTTTTAAATACACCCACTGCCACGCCCACACTTTAGAAAAAAAACATTTTAAAGGAATAGAAAGGAAATGTGATATTTAGTCTCGAGGTTAATGAGGTCAACGTTAAATATAATGCTACCAACAACAAAGAAGTATCTCTTCACAGAATCAACTTTGAGGTATGTAAGGGGTTCAATTACCTCGGTAGAAACATCAACCGCATGATAATAAATTAGTGGAGATCCTTAAAAGAATTAGCCAAGTAAATCGCTGCTACTTTGGTTTGGGAAAAAGATTAGGTTCAAAACTCTTGACCCAAAGAACAAAATATATGCTCTTCAGAACCCTTATCCACCAAGTACGGACCTGCAACACGGCCCGAGTGCTCGGCGATAATCAGAAAAGGAGTTTGTATCGGGCTATTTTCAAAAAATAAATCAATTCGTATCAATTTTGTTGATACACTGGAGTTGCTTTACACTGGAGGTTTGCGACAAATTTGAGTAACTTTTCATGACAGTTTTTATTGTTGTGTCTTTGTATGACTTTCGCAAGATTTGAACCTGGAAGGCCTTGTTTAGTAGTCCAGCGCATTAACCACTAAGCCTCTCCATCCCCACCTACCTAAAATCAATAAATGTATATTGTAAAATTTATTTCTTAAAATGTTTTCCACAAGATTTTTTTTTTTTATTAAAATTATGGTGAATAATTTCGCACAAGCTAAGAACACTTATGTCGAATAACCAAAATGTTCGATCGAACCGAAAGGGAATTTGCGGTTAGCCTGGGCGCTATCAATTGCTCTCTCTCTCTCACCACACCGGCTACAATCTCAACACCCAGTATTACTGCACAAGAAAGACATTGTTTGCCTGCTTATGAGTTACATTGCCAGCTATTGTGTTTGTATTAACATGAACGTGCGTTCAAATTTGTTGATACCGGCAAAAAAGCAGTTGTAAATTACTCTCTATTTGCTTATCTTTTAAGTCAGATATTAATTTATTGCATTTTGTTTTGTTGATACGCATTGCGTAACAGTAGACGGAAAAAGTCTTCGGTCTACAAATATAAATTTATTTTATTTTGTTATTCATTTGCCAAACACATGCAGAAGTGGCTCACCTCATTCTGCCTTTAAAATATATTTGTACAAGGCTTATCAAATTTTTGGCTCAGACAATTGTTTGGATCGATTTTTGGGTAGGAGGCATCATTCTTATTTCTTGATGAATGAATCTCGAATTTAATACATACTATAGATAGCCAGAAACTAAAAGTATGTATGTGGATGGACCATGAATATTTTCAGGAAGCCGGCGCTCAAAATGGAAATCAAAATTGACCGCTTAATTAGAGCGGCTTTTCACCGTCAGACTATTGTCTTAGTGTCAATTGGATGCCTCTGTAAACCCGATCTAAAAAACCCCCTGTATTAACTGACTTTCATCATCCTGAACGCATCTAGTAGTTCGACCAATCGAAATTTTTTTTTAATTATTTTAAGCCATGAGAAATGGTTGATAATAAGCCAAAGAATTGATTAGCTATCTCTTATAAATCAGGCAATAACTATTTGCCCTAGTACTTTCCAGCTGAAGACCGGAGGACATATTGTAATATGCTTGAGATAAATAAGAAATTGAAAATGTAAATTAGTAGGAAATCAGTTTGAAATAAATAAAAGTTTACTTGTGAATTATTTTACATAATTAATGACGAAGAAGTGTTACGGTAGAAAAAATATGTAATGCCGGAGAAGAAACGAAAAATATGGTTATAGTTATGATAAATTTTCAATTCAGTCAAAACCACTATAACGTCACTCTCTAGGACCCTTGGTTTCTATACGAACAAGTTCGTAGGTAGATCTCGACTGAGTTAATATCAATCATAAGTAAATACTTTAAATATAGTTTCCCAGGAAATATTTTTATTTTCTCCGCAATGGAAGCAATCTGTCATTTCAATTCGAGAACAATAAAGTAAGCCGCTGTATAGAAATATATGTACATTTTCTGGCTTAAATAGTTAATATTAGTTGGATGGTAAAACTAAATTCTTTTATCACGTGCTAGGCCGGGCGTTCAGCTAGTAGTCAATATATTATCCGATCGCGTTATATCAAAGAAACACGTTTTCCACACGTTTGTGCTCAACTCTCAACAAGCAGATGTGTTGCATTTTAAATCGTTTTAATGTAATCGGTTAATGTGACATTTTCTAGTTTTCATGAAAACTGTTGTCCTTTTCTTATCGAAATTTGAGCTTTTAAAATATTTAATCTTTTTTAACTGAGCCAGTTAGAATTATGACGTGTAATAGGTGTATATAAACCCCCCCATCAAGTCCACTTCTATTGTAGACTGGCAGTTATCTTGATCTGTTTCTTTTGCTCTGTTTTAATTATTGTAACCAAGCCAGAAATAGCCAGATACTATTTATTTAACCGCAAGTTTGATAATAATAATTTTGTTGGATAATTAGGGCTATAATGTCGATTGCCATATTATTTGGGAGGGGCATCAGAGATTGTATGCAAGAACCAAGCATGTAATATTGTTTCAACACTCACTTCTTAACTCACGCACGGAACTATCACTCCTCCCGACTCATTGGAGATAAAAAAAAGGGCAGTGAGTGATACGATCAAATCCCAAAGCTCTCTCGAATTAAGAACCTTCCAGCAAAGGGCAAGTCCATATTTTTAGCAAGTCCAAATTTTAAAACATTGGTGTAATAATTAATTTTTTAAAGATTTTTTTTTTTGGATTTCCCATAAAAAGTTAAATTTGGACTTGCCCCCTTTTGATGGAGAGGGGAGAGAGCAGTATGGAGGGTGACTGATGAAAAGTCGATTCTATCGTTAGACAGAATTTTTATGGATTTTTTTACTTTTTCCCCGCTAGTTTGGCAAAATCACACATTGTGCAGCTTTTAGGAAAATTAATGTCTTACTTTTAAGGACCCTTCCCTAAACATGTTTATGTGAGAAATTCACTTTTGCCAAATTGGGCCCGTAATTTTAGACCTGACCTCCTTTATCATTAAATTTTTACCATTACATACTTTTTTTCAATTAATTATTTAACAAATGTTACATTGCTCATTTAAACCCTTATGTCTTTGATAATAAAGCTACTTGTTTGTAAACTATCTATTTTGTACTTACCTGAGCTGCAGGGCCCATAGCCATCATCCATCACCTTCTGTCTTCTCTGTTGACATGACGGCGTTCTCCTAGTTAAAGGAAAACGACATATGTAGTAATTAAATTTTGCAATTTTCTCCCAGCTCAGTGGTACTGCATAATCTTATCAACTTAACCAAAGATTTAATCCAGGGATTCTAGGGCACAATAGATTTGAATCAGAGATACTAGGACACTTCAGAGTGATTAAAACACAAACAAGCGAATCAACGTAACTTTAACAAACTGATTATTATTTATTCAGACAAACTTGGATAAAACTGATTTAATTAAATGAAAGTCTGCATTTCTTTATGCTAACAAATAAATATTTAGATTGCATTGCAAGATAAACTGATTGATAGATTGGAACTTATTATCGATTAATATTATTAGCTGCCGGCGAATCAAATGATTCCTAACTAAAGGTACGATCAGACGGTCTATGACGTAGAGTTTGTACTAAAGTTGTCATCCAGTGTGATCGCCTGACATCTGGCATGTCATTGAACATGTCATCTGAATGACAAATTCCCAAGGATGTCATCGTCCGATTTTCCACTTTCCTTTGAAAGTTCATGTGAAAACACTTACACTCGGATGACCTAACGAATGACACGGTGTGATGTGTCATCTAGCAGATGACATGCAGATGACAACCGAATTACCGTCTGTTCGCATATTAACGCATAAATATCGAATATTTTTCAGATCCCTTTGTCACATAAGTACAAACAACAGGAGAACCCCTTTTCGTATTACTTAATCTGTAAGGGCCAATCATATGCTGCTGTTGCTGGATTTGTGTGATCCAGAGGTTTTAAGTCTTGCCTTTTTTCGCGCTTGTATAGAAACAGTAATTAGCATTGCCATTTTGACATGGTTCGTATACTCCCTTCTTGAAACATGGCAGCACTAACTACGCCGGTCGTGCTGCAATATTTTCGATATTGCTTTTTAAACATGAAGGCTACCACTGATCTTTTTAGATGTAGAAAGCCCGTACCAAAAACAATTTAAGCTTGACATGTCGTCCCTTAGTCTTCATCAAATTAAAGGCTTAAAACAATTCAAAGATCACCAGAGGAATTTTTGGAATATTTTTGTACTACCTTCACCGCTGCGATTACCTTGACCTTGAAATATGTTATTTTTGCGGTAATTCTGAGCAAAGGTATGTTAAAGGTTAGGTTAGATGGGTTGACATGGAAGAATAGTTTCCTTCATCCCACACTCAGGTCCCTGTGGTACCCATTGTGATGACCTTCAGTGGGGAATATATATCAAGCCATCGTGATGCCTCCAGAAATCTGCAAATTCCTCAATGTCATGGAAGAAGAAACTTCCAGACTTCTGTTATAGGTTAAACTACATAATTTGACAAAGTTCACGCTTCTGTGCGTTACTACTAAAAAAATCTAGAACCAATGGGATTTTCACATCAATCTCATTGCATAATGCTTTCAAATCTCATTACCTAACGTCGGCATATGTACAAGTGTTTAGTGCTAATTTTGCTTTTAAAGCTCGTTAAACATTTGTCAAAACTTCAATAACCATCAAATTGCTTATCACGCATTTTGTGATTACAAACAAATCTAAAACACCTTTATGCTTAATAACCTCAAATATTCAGTAAATTACGTCCATATATACAATACCGATTAAAACAATATTTCAAATACTGGCATTTCACTGATATCAGCTCAAAAATCCATTTCATCCAGTCTGCCATTCTAAAATGACACAATAGCTATTTAAAGACCAAATTCTTCAATACCTTCAAAACAAAATAAAATAAAATATTAATCAGCAAAACACCTACCAGGAATAGTAAACTGATAAAAGTAATCTTTAAAACATTTTTTTGTTTATCGGCGCATGGTGAATACCACTCTAAGGCTGGATAATAGAAATGTACGCGCAACTTCCATGAGAGTTAACCAGATGTACCCAGTTTAAGTGTCGCATTGTTAAGAAAGTTTCGTTGCTAGCTCGAGGTTCTCTATGTTGTTTACGAGCTAATGGCACGCAGTACGAGCATGGTTTTGAACTTTTCTGACAGGGCTTTTACAGAAGACTGCAATATAATTTATTATGATCGAATATTGAAGAGAACTGTTAGTTGCGGTAGATGTTCAAGGCTTTTAAATAGTGGTATGGTCACTTAATTTTCCGAAATACGAATTTCAGGTTTGACAAGTTTTGTAACCTAAACCAAATAGAAGAGAAACGAATTTATAAGTCATTATTTAATTTTTTATTTGAGTTTAATGTTTGATTTTGAATGACATTTACATGAGGTTTTCTATTGATAGCTTTCGACAGGGTTTTTTTTTTTTTTTGTCGGAGGTTGCTGCTATCCGATGGAGCGCTCAGACACAACTACAGGTCCATTGTGCTACCATTCAGACACCTTACATTAATGTACTTAGTTTTTCCGTCTTTCGAAGATAAACGAGAAGGAGCTTCAGTGATAAAGAGCTTAGATGTTCGGCACTCACCACGTCAGCCCCGAAGATCCGCCACCTGATGCGAGCATAGGCCGGACAACTGCAGAGAAAGTGTTCTGCTGTGTCATCCTCCTCACCGCATGAAAGACAGGTAGTGGTGTCGCTTAAGCCCAACACATTTAAGTGTTTAGCAAAAGCTTGGTGGCCCGAAAGAACACCTACAAGCAGCCTACAGTCGATTCTCCTCAGAGATAGAAGAAAAGATGCTGACCTTTTGCAAATGTCCGGGCGCAGTAGTTTGGTCTGTCTACATCCACCGCAATCGCGCCACCGAATCTTGTATTCACGAGAAACCCAAGAATCGATAGACGACATGACTAAAGATGCAGGCAGACCCAACACAGGTTCGGGTCCTGAGAAAACTTCTTCTGAACCTTGCCTAGCAAGCTCATCCGAGATCTCATTTCCCTGGATGCCAGTGTGACCTGGTACCCAGACAAGATTCACTGTGTTCAGTCTTCCGACCAAATTCAGAGAAAGCTTGAGTTCTAGCACTAACTTGGACGAGGTAAGAGGGTTTAGAAGCGCTTTTAATGCAGCTTGGCTATCACTGCAGATGCAAATGCCTCTAGCCCTCCACCTGTTGTTCACAATATAGCGCATTGCCATTAGGATGGCAAAAATCTCCGCTTGGAAAACAGATGCATGTTTACCCAAGGGGTAGTAAAGTCGTATATCATCGCATTCCACAAAGACACCAGCACCAGACCCCTGCCCGGTTTTGGAGCCATCCGTGAAAATACGATGGCATTCAATCCATGGTTCAGAGTCTGACCGAAGCCATTCCGTTACCTGTGGAAAGTTGACGTGGTAGTTTTTTCGCAGAAGGATTTCTGGTGTCATTGCATCAGACGGCATATCCATTGGACAGGGGTCAAAATTCCATTGCGCATGGTACCAAAAACCACCTCTCTTTAAGCGAAAGATGGTTTTTAGCGTACATCCCATGATATATAAGTCAAGGGGAGGAAGATTCATCAAAGCATCTAGAGCAGAGCCCGGGGTGCTAGGGAAGGCCCCTGTGCAGCCGAGACAAGCCGTTCTTTGGAGTTTGGCAAAAGAAACAGTAACACGTTTCCGCGAAAGCCTGTTCCACCAAACAACTGATGCGTATGAGAGTAGCGGTCTAATCATGGCCGTATAGATCCAAAGGACCCGTTTTGGAGACAAGCCCCATGTCTTACCAAAAGCGCATTTGCACTGCCAGAAAGTCGACAGCGCTTTATCGGTTTTCGATTCGACATGTTTGGACCACAGAAGTTTTTTATCAAGGATTACACCCAGATATTTGACTTCATCGGATATAGGGATGGTGACACCTTTAAGCACGAGATGGGACAGACCAGTGATGATTCTCCTTCTCGTAAAGAGAACAACCGTGGTTTTAAGAGTATTCACTGAAAGCCCATTACTAGTGCACCAGACATCGATCAAATCCAGGGATCTCTGCGCTTGAGAGCAGACAGCCCCTAGATTTGAACCGACAGAAAGAACGGCGACATCATCCGCATAAGCTTGAGTGTAGTTTCCAGGAAAGTTGAGAGCCGTAAGCAGAGAGTCTACCACCATACACCATAGGAGGGGAGACAGAACACCACCTTGAGGGCAGCCCCTATTTACCCCTGTTATGACGCACTTGCCACAATCTGCATCCGCTACCAACGTCCTGTACATTAGCATTGCTTTAATCCACAACACCAAAGTTTCATCTACACCATGCTGTCTGGCTGAGTTACACATACTGTCAAAGGTCGCATTATCAAAAGCACCCTCAATATCGACGGAAATGCCCAACGCGTACTCCTACCGGTCAAGGGCACTATCAATCCTACCATCAAGGTTTTGAAGCGCAGTCTCGCAGGATTTTCCGCGCTGATAGGCATGTTGCATCTCAGAGAGAGGGTGTGATCGAAGAGCAACTTTGTGCACATGCAGCTCAACCAGTCTTTCCAAACTTTTCAGTAAGAAGGAAGACAGACTTATGGGTCTAAAGCTTTTGGCTAGAGTGTAGTCAGACTTACCAATTTTTGGTATGAACACCACTTTAACCATTCGCCATGGGGAAGGTATATAGGCCAAGGCAAAGCTCGCGGTGAAAATTATTTTCAACATTGGCAAAACCTGACTTAAACCTTGTTTCAGCAAAACTGGACAAATTCCATCCGGACCAGGTGACTTGAAACTCTGAAAAGATGCAATGGCATATTTGATAGCATCATCAGTCACCACTCCCGATGCAAAATACCAGCTGTGCCGCGTGGTATTAGTCGGTTCAAATGTAGCCACAGTCGTTTGAAGGGCTGAAGAGCACGTAGTAACCTGATTTCCCGGAAAGTGAGTCTCAAGTAGAAGACTGAAAGTCTCCGCTTTTGTCTCAGTGTTTAAGGATTGCATCCAGTTAACTTGGTCTGTTCCTTTGGAGGACTTTAACAAGCCTACTAGTGGCACTTAGAGATTCGACCTCTTCACAAAACTTTTTATATGAGTCATTTTTCGACTTGCGAATAAGTCTCTTAAAAACTTTTTGCTTCGATCGATAAAGATTCCAGTCTTACACTAAGTTGGTTTTTAAAGACCGATTTAGCAGCTTCCTAGTTTCTTTACGAAGACACTGCAGTTCGGAGTTCCACCAGGGTACTGATTTTCTGCGGGGGGGTTTAGAAACAGGGCACGCAAGTTCAAAGCTGCGGGTGAGGACGTTGTTCAGATCCTGAGCAGACCTCTCCACTCCCTGTCTTGATCTAAGTTTGAGTGGAACTTTGACAGAGTTGGCAAGCTCCTCTCTAAACCGTGACCAGTTCGTTTTTCTCGGATTTATCCTCTCTAGCGAAGGTGAAAGTTTGCAGTAGATTTGAAATTCGATCTATCTGTGATCCGATAAGGTGCTATCTGGCGACACCTTCCAATTTATGATAGACTTCAAATGCCTGTTTGACAGGGTAACATCAATTACTTGCTGTCTTCTGGCTGTAACAAAGGTAGGTTGATGACCTACATTGTTGATGGTAATATCAGACGATAAAATGAAGTCCAAAAGTCGATCTCCCCTTATGTTGCATTTGCTGCTGCCCCAAACAGTGTTCTGAGCATTAGCATCACAGCACAAGAAAAGACCTAACCCTTTGGATTCACAAAACTCTACGAGCTCTACAACAGCCTTTGGTGAAGGAGGGGTTAGAGAGTCATAGGGGAAATAAGCCGATGCAGCGAAAAAGGTTTCCCAGTTATCATTTGCATGGTAAGTTATAGAAACAGCTACCAAATCTTGGCTACAAAAGCTTTTGATCATAGTAGCTGTAAAAGATTTCGATACAATAAGACAAGTCCTAAGTCTTTCGGATTGCTCATCATAAAGAACGTGGTATAAATCACTCAAGCAACCAAGACCACAGATGAGACTTTTCCACACCCATGGTTCCTGGATTGATATTATGTGTGATTTTGTTCTACAAGCCACAAGCCTGCTACTTAAAAGGGCAGTAGCAGCCTTGCAGTGCTGTAGGTTAATTTGAGTAAACAAGATGGATGAATACTCTGGGTAACGTTCACTATTAGCACTGTTTGACATTGAAATGGAAATGGATCCTGCCAAGATGCAGATAGGGACGCATGTTGTACCTTCGACAGGGTTACGACAACAAGTTATGATATGTATGTATTTTATTAATTCTTTCGTTACACTATCTGTAAGCGAAAATACTGCACTGTAATTTTCGGTTTGCCAAGTACCTACCACGTATGTAATTATAAGAATGCATGCATGTTAGGCATGTCTTGATTGGCCCAATCATGTCCACATGTTTTGACTTTCTAGACTACATCCGCTTAGACTTCGCGATTCTCGAATATAGGATAAGGTCATCGGCACGGTATTGGCTCTTCTTCGTAGTCTAGTCTGTAATTATGTTGAACCTATAGTGGATTGGAACCCTTAGAATCAGCTCTGTGGTTGTCGAATATGTCCTTGAGGTTTTCTTTGATTCGATTTAGGATAATTTTAGCTATTATCTTAGCCACAGCAGGCAGAACGCAGTTGTCTCTCCATTTTTCATCAACTACATAAGGTTGATTTTTTTAGAGAGATTGATATACTTCTTCCACTCATCCGGAAAACTCTCGGTCTTCCAGGTTCTCTCAGGTAGCTCAGGCGAAACAGTTGGATTAGCTCGGAGTAGCTCAGCCAATAAGTCCTACCGCTTTATTGGTTTTCAGTGTTTTTATCGCGGTAATGATCTCATCTCTACTGGGGGTTGTAGCGCGAATTCGGGAATTTCCTTCTCCGGACATCTCAGTCTGACTTGGGTGCGTATTGCTAATGAATACTCGGTTCAAGGCCGAAGCAAAACTATCCGTCCATCTCGTGAGCTGATCTTCATCCGATACAAGCAGAAAACCGTCTAGGGTGAGTGTTGAGCAGAGCTTCAGTGACCTTTCACCTCTTTGATGCCTCTATAAACGGTTTTGCTGTCGCTGCTTCTGCGCAGCGATATAGTTGCGCTTGTCACGCGGGCCGTGCGCTACGCTGCACTTCTCCCATCTTCGTGCGATAAAGGGACTATAGATCGATCCTTTCTTTGCTGCTGTAGTTGCAGCAATTCGAGCTCTCAGCTGTTTTCGTTCTTCGATCCTTCTCCAGGTATCTTCGGAAATCCACGCCGAATGTCTTCCCTCTAATCAACCGACAATCCTTTCAGCGCCTGGTGTGAAATCGGTTTTTACAGCATACCAATGGTCTTGTATGGTGGCGGACACTGAGCTGACACCATTATCCCAGAATACGCGAGTGCCAAAGCAATCTCAGATCTCGAACGAATCGTAGTCAATATCGCTGGAATTGGTTTCGAATAATGTACTAAAACCGGATCTTCCCGGATTTTCAATTGAACTTTTTCGGGATTTTTCTTGGGCCAATACTAACCGTTTTCGAGTTATGGCGAGTACGGACCTCTCAGTTGTAAACTTCGTGCACTGCGTCATGAGGTCGGTCGTCAATTCGTTGCACAGTGGAAAAATTTTAGCGGGAGTACACTCTTTAGAATCTTAAGCCACCAACCAGGCAGAGATTGGTGCGAAATGAAGAAAACATTTCAGCATCGAAGAAGACCCAAAAATGTTGATTCAGCGCCGATAAGCTGAACTCGGCATCGACAAAAAGTCAAGCAGGCTTATTTTGATGTTGAATATGGGCCTACACTAATTCAAGCCGGGCGACTATAAGTTATACCGTGAGTTCGCTCTGGAAATGTTGGGCTGAGGTACGGTTTTAGACCAAAAAATCATCTTCTCAGACGAGGCCCATTTTTGGTTGAGCGTCTATGTCAACAAGCATAAAATGCCGTTATTGGAGCGAACACATGTGAGGCCAGAAGTGTTCGAACAAGCATGAATGCATCCACATAGATTGACTGTTTGGTGTGGCTTATAACATGGCGACATAATCGGATCTTATTCATTCGAAATGTAGAAGGAGACATTGGTCTCAGGTAAAGAGCGATTTTAACCGTATTTTTCTTACCAGAGCTCGACTACATTAATATAACCGAGCTGAGGTTCCAAAAAGACGCGCTGCATGTGTCCGCCGCGTTTATGCGAGTTCTCTGGGGCTACGTCAAGTTCTTAGTCGAGCTTGAGGCCAACATTCGAGACGATACTGCCGGAATAATACCGCACATATTAGACAGAGTCACCAAAAATTTGACTGACCTTTTGAAGAAATTCAATACAAAATGACGTGAATACTTCTCAACTGCAGCCACTTGTGTGCCACTAAAATTTATTGTCCTACACCCAACCACATACACACACACACGATATATAAATATATGTATACCTTTGCATAAGTAAAGCGTTCGTTAGATATAAACATTAAAATGCACATAAAAGTCATACTTGCATCCCCGCAACGCAGAGAGCAATGCTTCGAATTACACAATCAAATTTTATTTCTTAGTCACACCTCTGAGAGGATATGTACCACATCCATCTGGCCCTCATTATTATTACAATAAAAACATAAGGAAAGGCTACAGTCCGCTTGGAGCGAACAGTATGATACCCTATCCCTATCCCTATATGCCCCAAAAAAAACCTTAAGAAGATGATGGATAGCATTTTATTTCATTCTATAAAATTTAGAAAAAAAAAAAACATTTTTTGAAAAAACGCCCCCAAAAAGTGGGCGTGGCCAAAAACTTTGTATGGGCGATATATTGGAAAAAATATTGGCTAAATATCTTGTTAAACACTTTTTTTCGGCTTCTATGAAAATTATCGAAGAAAACAGCATTTTAGTGAAAAACGCCCACAAAAAGTAGGCGTGGCAAAAAACTTTATATGACAAACTTATAAAGGAGGGCAGTGCCTACATATCTTGTGAAGGTTATAACCCTCTATCTGTCCATCTGTAGCTTTAAATCGGTTTTTTCTAAATTGTGGGCGTGGCAGTAGGCGTATTCCAAAAAATTTTACACTTAACCATTTCGGAGCCCTAGGGAGTATGTGGTCCAAATTTCAGCTTTCTAGCTTGAATTTAAAGGCCTAAAAATTGCGTACGGACGGACGGACGGACGGACGGACGGACGGACGGACGGACGGACATTGCTAGATAGTCTTAGGATTTGGTCCTGATCATAAATATATATACTTTTATGGGTCTACGACGAATATTAAGGGGTGTTACAAACTATGTGTCAAAATTAATATACCCTTAGGATAGGGTATAATTAATCCATCTGTATCCCTCTGACATGATAAAAAAAACGTGTCTCTCTCTAAACACGCATAAGAGCCCCATCTTAGTATATACATTTTGTGAGGCAAAATAAAGACAAACAAAAAATTATATCAGAGAACAAGAAGTATGCGATAGGATAGGAACCCCCTCAGCCTCTGGCCCAATTTCATATTCTAAGGGGAGAGGGGATTACTCGCCTTTTAATTTTTCGACTTTTCGACTGAAATTAGCGATTTTATTGACTTCATAACTCATGGTGTAGGCACATTTAATGGCCAGCGACGTAAACAATCTGTTCACTTCGTTTTGATTTTTGGATTTTTGCTTTTGGTGTTTGTTTTCACGATTGTTTATACCCTATCCTAAGGGTATATTAATTTTGACACATAGTTTGTAACACCCCTTAATATTCGCCGTAGACCCATAAAAGTATATATATTTATGATCAGGACCAAATCCTAAGACTATCTAGCAATGTCCGTCCGTCCGTCCGTCCGTCCGTCCGTCCGTCCGTACGCAATTTTTAGGCCTTTAAAATTAAGCTAGGAAGCTGAAATTTGGACCACATATTCCCTAGGGCTCCGAAATGGTTAAGTGTAAAATTTTTTTAAATACGCCCACTGCCACGCCCACAATTTAGAAAAAACCGTTTTATAGCTAAAGTTAGAGAGATAGAGTGTTACGACCCTCACAAGATATGTAGGCAATGCCCTCCTTTATAAGTTTGTCATATAAAGTTTTTTGCCACGCCTACTTTTTGTGGGCGTTTTTCACTAAAATGCTGTTTTCTTCGATAATTTTCATAGAAACCGAAAAAAAATGTTTAACAAGATATTTAGCCAATATTTTTTCCAATATATCGCCCATACAAAGTTTTTGGCCATGCCCACTTTTTGGGGGCGTTTTTTCAAAAAATGTTTTTTTTTTTTCTAAATTTTATAGAATGAAATAAAATGCTATCCATCATCTTCTTAAGGTTTTTTTTGGGGCATATAGGGATAGGGATAGGGTATCATACTGTTCGCTCTAAGCGGACTGTAGCCTTTCCTTATGTTTTTTTATTAAGTATCAGTTCTGTTGTAGGCTTAATAATAATAAACGCACCACACTGAATTTTCGTTGTGTCCAATCTAAGAGACCGAAAACAAAAAGTTAAGGTTCGGGATAGGTTAAGTTCGGAAAAAAGTTATAAACTAAGGCGTTCCTCAAGGTTCTGTTTTGGGCCCGATACTATTCCTAATTTTTGTGAATTCACTTTTCGTTAAACATTACAAAGGCCAAATAACAGCCTTTGCTGATGACACTTCTTTATCCTACTCTGAAAAAAACTGATTTAACTTGTTGACTGCTTTAGAAATTTAATTTAAATTATTGTTCCCATCAATTTGACAAATCAGCTTATTATATAAATAGATAGTGTTCTATTGGTTGCTTTAATATCAAACGGGTTGACAGCTTTAGGTATTTGGGAATTATTTTGGATAGCAGGATAAGCTGGAATCATACTTCGCATTTGAAACAATACTTCAATACTGTTTTGAGACAGTCGTATCAGCTCAGCCTTTATTGTAGTCAGCATATTTATACCCTATCCTAAGGGTATATTAATTTTGACACATAGTTTGTAACACCCCTTAATATTCGTCGTAGACCCATAAAAGTATATATATTTATGATCAGGACCAAATCCTAAGACTATCTAGCAATGTCCGTCCGTCCGTCCGTCCGTACGCAATTTTTAGGCCTTTAAATTCAAGCTAGAAAGCTGAAATTTGGACCACATACTCCCTAGGGCTCCGAAATGGTTAAGTGTAAAATTTTTTGGAATACGCCCACTGCCACGCCCACAATTTAGAAAAAACCGATTTAAAGCTACAGATGGACAGATAGAGGGTTATAACCTTCACAAGATATGTAGGCACTGCCCTCCTTTATAAGTTTGTCATATAAAGTTTTTTTCCACGCCTACTTTTTGTGGGCGTTTTTCACTAAAATGCTGTTTTCTTCGATAATTTTCATAGAAACCGAAAAAAAGTGTTTAACAAGATATTTAGCCAATATTTTTTCCAATATATCGCCCATACAAAGTTTTTGGCCACGCCCACTTTTTGGGGGCGTTTTTTCAAAAAATGTTTTTTTTTTTCTAAATTTTATAGAATGAAATAAAATGCTATCCATCATCTTCTTAAGGTTTTTTTTGGGGCATATAGGGATAGGGATAGGGTATCATACTGTTCGCTCCAAGCGGACTGTAGCCTTTCCTTATGTTTTTAAATTAGTTTAGAACGGTTTATTTAAATCTAAGCTACAATATGTGTTGACTTGTTGGGGTGGTACTCACTATAATAAAATTGAGCCTTTGCTTACTAAGCAAAAACATGCGATTCGGATCTTGTGTAGATTTAACCTCAGAACTCATAGCTTTGAGTTATTCAAGAGCCTTCAGGTTCTTCTCTTAAGCATATATATTTCCATAAAGTTTTAAAAAACTTTTTTGAAAATTGCGGATATTCCGCCTCAAGATTGTATGATTCCCATAATTTACGACATTGGTGACCAGATTCCCATCCAAGTTTGATTTTGTTATGTTTGGCTAGGTTTTTCAAGGCATCGTACTTCACTGTCGCAGAATTAGCAGTGTTAGATGATAGTCCCGGAAATGCTGCTAGACTATCCGAGTAGATGTGAAATCTGGCACCTTTAATTACTTTTCGGGAAATCAAATTTGCGAAGATTTCAATGGCATGGATTTCCGCCTGAAATACCGTGGAACACATTCCCATGGTTATCGAGACTTTGGTGTTGGGTCGAAAGACACCAGCTCCAACTCCTGTTTAAATTTTTTATCCGTCGGTGTACCAGACCAGACTTCTCGGATCTAGTGTCGGAACACCATTTGTCTACTTAGGCGCTCTAATATTTCAACCTCGAATAGATTCCCAAATTTGTACTCCCTAACCAGAAAATAAGGGATTCAGTAAAACATGTCCATGTTTAGGATTTCTTTAGTATTTTCACGTAACCCGGAACTTGGATCTAGTTGCGCGTTCAGTGGCGGACTTTTTATGAGAATTCCAGTTAAGTTTTTTTATCTAGGATAATACTGAGATACTTCACTTCATCGGAAAAACATCATGGTGTCTTTCATAGCGATGGGTTTGAGACCAACCAATATTTTACTAGCGAAAGGCACTAGAATGTTTTTGGTAGGATTTATGGAAAGTGCTTCCTGTTCGCAGCAGCTTGTAGTAATGATTCTATATCACCGGTAATGCTTGCAGTAAGCTTACCATTAATAATGGTGCTATAGCCTAGTCTCTCTAGGCTAACTAGAAGAATTTTCAATAACTAGTGACCATACGAGTGGGGAGAGTACTCCTCCTTGTGGGCAGCCTTTATCTGCCGTCACAGAAACTGACACAACACCTGAGGAAGAGGATATGTTACGACTTTTCAGCATGGCTCTCATCCATTGGTTCGTAGAATCTTCGATACCCTTACCAGATTGCCCTGGCAATCTCTTCATATCCGGTGTTATCGAAAGCACCCTCTATGTCTAAGAATGCGCATAAGGCAATTTCCTTTGATATATGGTAAGTGCTTTTTCTATCTTTCTTACAAGATAGTGAAGAGCACATACAGTGAACGTTGCCTCTTGCCTCGCAAATTGACTTGAGTGAAGGGGGTTACATTTTTCTAAGTGACTTCTGTATGAACATCTATACGTCTTTCCTATATTTTAAGAACAAAGAATGTCGGTCTGTATGATTTAGGTTGTTCAATGGGATTGTCTTAGCTTGCGCCCGGCTGCATGAGTCATCTATTCCTCAATATAAGTCTTTTGAATTGACTTTCATAATATGTATGTAGCTATATCAAAGCATATATTATCTAACAGGAGTTTGGTTGGTACAGAATATTGCGCTGTCACTATAAATACAGATTTTTCAAGAGACTTAAACTTTCTAAGCATTTCTGATCTGACTGACTTAACAAATTTCTTCAGGTTTTCCATTTTTTCTGAGATCAATCCAAAGCTGTTAGGTTAGCTGTCAGTAAGGTCCAGTGAGCCACGAAATTGTTATGTCTGCCCTAGAAATAGTGCACAATGTCAAATGTCCAGGGACTTCCTTAAGGTTGCACCTTGTTGAAGTCTATAACGATTTCTGAAAATTTACCGGGAAATATTTAACACATATCCAATCGCTTAAACCACAAAACCAAAAAACGAATTTATTACGCGCGTCTAAGTGTCGTATTCTCTATGGCTTATTTAATCAATCATTAATAAAATCACGTAACATTTGGCTATTGTGACCATGGACAAAAGTCGAATGTTTTTCGCCTGCCAAAATACAAGTGTTAGCGATAAAACGAACAAAACAACATGATAAAAGCTGTTTTCGTATAATTTATTATCGTGTGCGCGCATGGTGAACACAACTCTAAGGCTGGATAATAAATAATAATCAATATATTCTCCATGAACAAAGGTAAGCACAATGTACGCAGATAGTTTAAGTGTCGTATTGTCAAGCACTTTGGTTGCCAACTATTTTTGTACTTAGTTGTTGTTAACCGATAGATTATATTGTAGCTAGTTGCGGGCTAGATTTCGATTGTATTTTTGTTTTGTAATCACTTTGCACCGACATAAATGTTGTGTTCTCAATAAAAAAAATGAGTAGATTAATATTATATTTGCAATTTAAATCACGTAACATAGGTATCATGGTCACAAGTTTGAATGAATTTCGCATGTGGAGAATACGACACTTAATATTATGTAACCATGGTTTTTGCTTCTGTTCTAGATGTATAAAATCTACGAGTACTTATTAAATGTTTTAGATTTGTATGCAAATTACATGTCTATTTAGAATTTGTAGAAAATTAATTAAATTTGTTAATGGAAGTCGTGCGTATTTTTTATGACATCACGTTAGTCGCAAAAAATTAAGGGTGTTTTTTTTAACCCCCAACAAGTGTTAAATGTACTTTTTTGTCAAAACCACATGGGTACATTGCTTACACATATACGATTGTTCAAATAATGGGGTGAATACCCTGACATTAATAAGATATTGTTTGTCTTAGCTGACATTGATCTACGCTTAATAAATGGAATCAGCTATCGGTTTCAAGCAAATAATCTGATCTACATATCTGATCGGGAATTTGGAAATCACTATTTTCGAAAGGGGAAATAATTTGAAGAGGATTTTGAGTGTTCTAGCCATTTCGACGTTTTTCTCATTTAAACTGGTGGTTTATTCAATTTAATTGGTTAAAATATCCGTGACTTCGATGCGGTTTTATTTTACAATGCATTGGAACTCCATGATAGTATTAAAGATTGTTTTTCTAAAAAACCCATTGCTGTACTGTTAGGCTAGCAATAGTTCAGTTTATACAGTGAATCAATATAATATTATACTAGCTGAATGCCCAGCCTAGCCCGTGATAAAATAAATCAGTTTTACTATCTAGCATATACATTTACCATAAAAATTATTAGTGGAAGCAGTTTTATACATTTGAAAGAAAATATCTTTCTCCAAGTCGATTATTTGCCTTTGAAAGACTAAACAACTTTTCCACACCATCAAGACATAAGTTCCAAAATATTTTATCGAAGATGGGGCATAAGTCTCAAATTTTCTGTGAGATAATATATACGTATATATAATATATACATGTGTACATAATATATACATGTATATATAATATATAGATAAAAACATAAGGAAAGGCTACAGTCCGCTTGGAGCGAACAGTATGATACCCTATCCCTATCCCTATATGCCCCAAAAAAACCTTAAGAAGATGATGGATAGCATTTTATTTCATTCTATAAAATTTAGAAAAAAAAACACATTTTTTGAAAAAAAAACGCCCCCAAAAAGTGGGCGTGGCCAAAAACTTTGTATGGGCGATATATTGGAAAAAATATTGGCTAAATATCTTGTTAAACATTTTTTTTCGGTTTCTATGAAAATTATCGAAGAAAACAGCATTTTAGTGAAAAACGCCCACAAAAAGTAGGCGTGGCAAAAAACTTTATATGACAAACTTATAAAGGAGGGCAGTGCCTACATATCTTGTGAAGGTTATAACCCTCTATCTGTCCATCTGTAGCTTTAAATCGGTTTTTTCTAAATTGTGGGCGTGGCAGTGGGCGTATTCCAAAAAATTTTACACTTAACCATTTCGGAGCCCTAGGGAGTATGTGGTCCAAATTTCAGCTTTCTAGCTTGAATTTAAAGGCCTAAAAATTGCGTACGGACGGACGGACGGACGGACGGACGGACGGACGGACGGACGGACATTGCTAAATAGTCTTAGGATTTGGTCCTGATCATAAATATATATACTTTTATGGGTCTACGACGAATATTAAGGGGTGTTACAAACTATGTGTCAAAATTAATATACCCTTAGGATAGGGTATAAACAGAAGTATGGTTTTATTTCTACATCAACATAGAAATAAGACCACTTTTTCCTATTGAAGTTATTTCAATTATAAAGAATCGTTCGATTTGTTAGATTTGTAGTAGACGCGAGGTTGGGTACATGCACAGATTTATTGGGTATACACATAGTTTGCATACACCGATCCTAGCGCCATATTGCATAACCATCACAAAATCATTAAGAATTTTAAAAAAGAAATAAACCCCAGCGAACCTTATTTCACAGTAGTCATTGAGGTCTTATATCTACTTAAAAAGGGAGCGAAAAACTTATTTGATTGGCTATACATTCTTGTAGCTATTCTTCATTGAAAATTCCCTAAGCTTATCAAAACAAAATATTGTTACAAACTGATTTCCCACTAATTTACATTTCCAATTTCTTATTTATCTCAAGCCTATTACAATATGTCGTACATCCTTTATTAAGGTATGAAAATCAATAATGTGGTGTCGCATTTCAGGCGCTTTTACTCGCGCTACATTCTTCAATTCTGTATTATTACAATAATGCTATCAGCGCTGGAGTCTAGATGGCACTTAACTTGAGTTTTGAATGTCTAAGAATGGATCCTTTATTTAGCAGATATACGCATGATCCATTAATAACTTGGAAAATATAGGTTATAAAATCAATACGATTGGAACATTAATTAGAAAACCTATTGTAATACATGGAAACAAATATTAATTATATAGAAAATGTAAGTTATTATTGTTTAGGTACCTTTCCATAAATACTCCAATATAGATGGCGTTGTAAGCTTAAAATGCTTAGTAGTCGCCCCGTCCTTGAAACTAAGAAAGAAATATATATTCCTGCACCTTTTTAGGCCATGATCCACCTATATGACAGAAACTCAGTGCATAGGACAGAAAATTGGCTTGGCTATTATTATATTGAGGACAACCAATTTTGTACGCACGTGTGAAACAAAATTGCTTTCACTTTCATTATGGAAACAAACGCACACAGAGAGACACTACAAATGCTACGCGTTTCTGTGATCCTGCGACGAGCAGAATATTGCTCGGGTAAAATTTTGTCGGTTTTTGGTGTGTTCAGGAAATTTGGATTTGTTTTGGAAAAGTAAAACAAGGTTTCGAAGAAGTTAACTTTGATCCTGAGTCTTATGAGTATATCTTTGCTGCTATGTATAGGAATTTCAAAGTTGACATGTGCTTTCTCGACGGCGACGTAAATGCTGCCGCCGATATGATTACAAAGATGATTCACCTGGGTATAAAATTGTTTTATTCCTTAGAGGATAAAGCGTATCAAATCTAAGGAAAATGGTTTTTGTGACTTGAGCTGTTTCGACACTTATTTACAATGATATTCAAGTTGTCCTCTTCTAAAGCCAATCTGCTTGCTGCTTATTTTGCAGCCAGCTCAACGCTCCCAGATTGTGCCTTTTTTCCCCTGTACTCGTGCGACTAGAATACTCCATGGGACAAATATACTTTCGCACTCATAGTGTAGCATGAGTACTTCCAGATTCCAACATTTACAACTACGCTGGCTCAGCAATCTGAAAAGCTAACAAAACAAATACATTAGCTTTTCTATGTGTCCTCTTCTTCAGAGTCCTTCTCCCAAATAAGTCGCACTTATTTCCTTTCTCTCCAAGGTCTTATGAAATATCTTGAATCCCGAAAACTTCCTAATGACCGGCATTACGGTTTTCTCAGCAACAGGTTCACTGGTTATTTGATGGTACATACATATATCTAATCGAAAAGTGGTTTTCATTTAAATTTATTTAGGAAAACAAATAAACTAAAAGCATTACACAGCGCAGTCATGCAGAAACATAGCAATCTACTCCAAACGCTGAGTTCTGCCTTAAAACTTTTTACATTGTGCACGTAATAAAAACAAAATACAGTACAAAAAGTGCTCTCTATATAGCTCTATGTATGTATGTATAACTCTTTATTTCATAAAAATATTTTAAACAATTTTACACTTAATTTTAATTTAAGATTTTAATTGAAATTTTACAAAAACAAAGTATGTACGACTATGACATTTCGTCGTCTGTCGGTAGTTTGACATATTATTAATTATACAGTTCGTAATTTATGCACTTTATACTATATAATGTGCAATGCCGATATTTAAATAAAAATGCAGGCGTTTTTCCGAATTTTCTTATTTATTCCGATACAGCGTAGTTTTTTGTGCCTTCCTCGTTTTCTGTTCTTTTTTGAATATCTCGTTTACACCAACCTGAAGTTGTATGTCCTTTTTTCTTCATATTTTAATCGAAAGGGTGAGTTCAGCGGTGAATCCAGTATTGTTGCAAAATTCTAGGCATCGTCGGGCCTTTAAATTTATTAGTAAATCTTTTGAGCGCCGTCTATTCGTGCCCACAGAAAACTCTTCTCTGTAAAAGCCCTCTAAAGTCAGCTGCAATTCACCTATTCGAACATTAACATCTCCAATAACCACCGGATTATCTATTTCATTTTCTATAAAGTATTTTTGAACCAAATCAAACTCCACTTGCCAATTGATTTCTCTAATGTATTTTAATTAGATCCACTCCACTTTCCCCTTATAACCGGGTGCTGCACTTTACTTTTGGCCAGATCCTTTTTTTATCAACAATTGCTCTACCGAAACTATTGTTTCGAACTGAAGGTTTCCAAAACAAATGAAATCTATTAAAGAATTTTTTGAATAAGTCCACTTTTTCTTCAACGACATGAGTTTCTAGCAATAAAAACATATCATAACATATCAAAAAGACATATTCAATGTATATTGTAGGAAACAATTTTTAAATTTTTGACTATGTATATTGGATTTATTGTTTTTATGATTTTTTGTGTGTTTTGTGATTATTTTATGGGTACTTTTAATTCTCTTA